>VDFB02193867.1:377086175-377152599 GCA_007258455.2 Sequoia sempervirens | reverse complement strand
AACAAACATTGATAAAATTTATGAATTGTAACTATTCTTTAACATATTGTTTTCTAATCTAATTATAATTTAACATTGAAACTAAAGTTTAATATATCGTTTCCTCCATACAGTGCAAATGAAATTTAAAACATTTAAGCAATGATGCAAATGAATTTTCTTGAGCTCGAAATTAGGGTTTTCAAAATCAAAATGATTTGTTTGATTTCAATTTAGGGTTTTAGCAATTTTTTGTTTCAATTCAATTTAGGGTTTCAATTTCTAAGAAATTAGGGTTTTAAATGCAATTTTTTCATTTCTTTTTAGAACTAGGATTTTAAAATTCAATTTTTTTTGTTTGATTTGAATTCAGGGTTTCAAAAAGCTTGATTAGGGTTTCTAAATGCAATTTTTTTTATTTCATTTCAATTTCTAGGGTTTTGAAATGCAATTCTTTTGCTTCATTTCAATTAGGGTTTTCAAATACAATTTTTTTTGTTTTGATCTAACAATTTAGGTTTCAAAAGCTAAATTTTGTTTCTAAAATACAATTCAAGGTTCATTTTTTTGTTTCTATTCAATGTCTTTAGGTTTCATTGCATTTTTTCATCTATTTCTACAATTCCTCATTTCTACTATATAAGGAAATAAAATGCTTAAAACGTTAAATAAATTAAAGAAAAAACATGCTAAAATCAATTATTCTATTGATAATTTCAATAAAAATGAAAAAATGCAAAAAAATGGGGGTGGAGGGGTACCTAGAGGTTGTTTTTGGTGATCGTTGTCATGCACAACTCGGGATCCCATGCATTGCTAAAATCAAGGTTTGTTCATTTTAAAAAAATAAATACCATTACAAAACGGGATCCCGATTATTACAAAATAGGATCTTGACTTTTTATAAATCAAGATCCCATTTCGTACTAATCAGGATCTCGTTCTATGTCCATTAGTTTGGGACCCTTTAACAAATGGGATCCCAATTTTTAAAAAGTGGGATCTCGTTTGGCATTTAGGCTTGGGATCTTGAAGCTAATTGAGATCCCAATTTTCAAAAATCAGGATCCCGTTTATAAAAATCAAGATCCTATTTTTGCAATGCCGATTTCTTTTTTTTGGCTAAGGAAAAAACTTCTATGTTTTGTGGACTCAACTTTGTGCACTTACCCATACTCAAGTTTTATGGATGAAACAAACACTTAAGGATATCAAGGTGGAGTACAAAGAACCTATCTATATTCTTTGTAATAATTCATGTGCAATAAACATCTCAAAGAATCCAATGATGCACTATAGGACAAAGCACATATCAATCAATTATCACTTTATCAGAGAGAAGATCACAAACAAGGAAGTCAACATGGAATATGTTCCCACCCAAGAACAAGTTGTTGACATATTTACCAAGCCTCTTGCAAAGGAACAATTTTAATATCTTAGGAAAAATGTGGGAGTCATTGCTCCCACATCATATCACTAAATTTTAGTGATATGGCATGGGTCCAGGGGGAGCTTCATTGTTATTCCATTCATCCTTGGCAGTGCAAGAATGAATCAAGTCAGGAAAATCTTGTTTTTTACAAATTTCAAATGACTTGATGGTTGCAGGTTTATGAATCTTTTCTTTCTCTTTGAATTGTTTTCCAAAGGGGGAGAAAAATCATAAGGTAGAGGATTGTGGATTCCTTTTTCATTGATGTCAAAGGGGGAGAAATTATGAAAATTCTCATGGATTTGGGAGAGGGGGAGAAAGATATGTCTAAGGGGGAGATGCTATGTTTGTGAATTCAATTTTAATTGGCATTAGAGCAGTTTGAGCATTTAGTTTTTCTATTAATGAAAAAGGGGGAGATTTTTGGCATATTATTGTCATTGATGTCAAAAGGGGATGTATGTGTGATATCATGCATGGGAGAGTCTTGGCATGAAGCCATGTGAATAGAGGTGCAAGCCCTAAGAGAGCATGATGTTTGTAGCAATAATTTTTTTGTTCTCTCAATCAAATATAGGGTTTTCTGATAAACCCTAAGGGTTGCAGTCTTGGTGACGAAAGACATTTCTATTTTTATGGTGATTGTTTGTAGGTCATTGTAGGTTGCTTAAGTGATAATCCATTTTGGTCATCTAGGCAACCGACTCCCTTTCCTAGTGACATCGAATTGGTAAATATTCACAACTATAATATTTCGTATGTCACAAGCGAATTATTTGTCCTTGTAATGATCAACAGTTATGGTTGAGGCTTGAAGATCAATGACCTCCCCACTATTCCACTGTGTAGGTGGTGGGTCCTTGTCTAGCCCCATGAGATAGCATACAATAGTGGAGATAGAGCGTCAATGATTGTATGGTGCCCATAGTGTGTATGGTGGGACCAGATTGATGAGGTAAAAATAACCTCATCAACATAATGGCCTCAATATGCAAATCTAAAAATTTCAGCCCAAATGACCCTACCAATTGATTACATTTAGGAAAACAATTTCTCTCTTTTTATGAATAAGCATACAAACTTTATTTCTTGAAGTTAGGTGAATTAAGCTTATTTATGTTGATTTAATGGTTTAGTATTTGAGCATTTCACAGGTCAGCTCCACTTCCAATCACTATTCCAGTCAAAAGGGAAATGAGCATGGATCTTAACACTTTTCAAAACTAGTGAGCAAGTGCCAAAATTTTAGGAGCACAAGTTTTGGGTCGAGTCTTCATAGTCTGTTATTTTTCAATTTCAAAAAATTTATGGCTTGTGCGATCCTTTTTGATATTGTATGTCATGGGCTTTAAAGTCCATCTATTACTAGCAATTTGTTAAGAGACTTTGTTAACTAGAAAGTATGATTTTGTTACTTCTCTTCATATAAATATGTAACTGTTGCAAATAATGAATAGAGAAGAAGATTATTGTTATGTTGCCAATCTGTCTTTTGAGTAAAAACTACCATATGAATAAAAATGAGTTTTCCTGCCACTCTTTGAATTATTGAGCAATGTGAATGAAGTCTTTGGAATGAAGTAGCTTAGAGATTTTCCAGTGCATGTGATCTGAAGTAGCTATAGACACACCTGAGAGATGGCCACTCGAGGGTTATAGATAGATAAATAAGTATTCTATTTCCTATTTTGCATTTTCTTTTAGTAGATAACAATTGAATTTGCATTTCACTTTCATGAGTATATGTTATGTTGTCAGTGTCAAGCCTACAGGTTGCAACTAGGTCCATAGTTTCTGAGCTTAACATTTGAATGTACGGAGCACCTTTCTTCAGTTGATTCTGATTAATTGTTTTACGATTAGCATTTGGCTTGTTATCTTTTGCATTAGATAAATGTTTCCTATTTTCTTTACATGTTTCACTTCTTCAACAATTTATGCTTTCTTTAGATTAATCTTTTACATGCTTTCTAATTTAGTGGTAATGCTTTTCAAATTCTTAGTTTTTTGTTTTCTAGTTTGAGTCATTTTCTTGCTTTCTAGATAGATTATTTATTGCTTTCAAGATTAGAGGCCCCTTAGCCTATAAATTTTATTTAGTTTCTTAGTATTCAGGAAATTGGAGAGGGAGAAGTTGATATGTCTTCTATTGCATATAGTTGTTGGACACTGCTCAGTTGATATATTGATGTGTTTATTCACTAAAGTGTTAGGACCTAATGACAGCCTATTAATTTTTGGTGGTGATACCAGGGACCTCCTTTTTCTAGTGTTAGTAGGAGATATATTGAATACCTCTTTTAGGGATAGAAATAACTCTTTGGCTTCTTTTTTGCATGGTTAGGAAACGAGGCCCCCACGAAAGATTCATACCAAAAACCACCCTAATTGACGTTCCAAAAACAAGTAGGGAGGGAGGAAACTCAGATCAATAACTTACTGAGGAATTGAATGAACAAGGTCAACCTAAGACCTTCCCACATACCCCGAAAAGAGAATGAATAGTGGTTGAGGAGCATATTCTTTCACATCCTCTTGAACCTCATGCCACTGAGCAAATTTTGGAAGAGGATCACATCCCCTTCAACATCATGGATGACTGTAGAAATGTTTCCAATAACCACAACAATGATAACCCTCCGCCATGCACATTCACTTATCCTATTTCTATTGATGCAGATGATGATACGATAATGAAAAATATCTCACCGGCCTTCTTGCCAACTTTTCGAGGTTTATCTACTAAGGACCCTGATCAGTTTTTATTTGAATTCAAAGTCTTGTGTTAGATATATGACTACAAGAATGATAATCAAAAACTAAAGCTTTTCCATTCCACTCTAAAAGACTCAACTATACGTTGGTTTATGGGATTATCTTTTGAGTCGATAACCTCCTGGGATGAAATGGAGTCTATCTTTTTGGAGAAATACCAAATTTATTGTAGTGTGAGTGATAGGAAAGAAGAACTATTCAAAATAAGGCAAAATGAGGATGGAAGTTTAGAGGATTACCTAGATAGGCTTATCTTCTTGTCCAAACACTGTGGTGTAGAAGTTATAAGTCTCGATATTTTAAACACCTTATTCCTCAAAGGTCTTGATGACGAAGCTCAAAGAAGTTTATATATAATGGGAAAAGGAGATGTGTCCCAACTGAGACTGGAAAAAATTACGAAATTATGTTGAAACTTCTCTTGCACTTGTGGAGGTATCAAGAAGTAAACCCCCTTAGGTGGTTCTAATGACATAAATAAAATTTGTGAGGAGTTGTTCAACTTCAAAATCACCATCCTTGTTCAACTAAACACCACCTTAGATGGTATACATGCTAAAACCAAAAATCCTAAGACCTTGTCTATTTATTTCCCTAGGTGCAAAAACAAACATTTGCTAGTAGAATGTCCCTTGGAAAAAGTTAACAAGATTGACATTTGTCAAGTGTATGACAAAAATCACCCCACCGAATAGAGTGAGCTCCTGAACGTCATCAAAAATTCTAAGAAAAGAACAACCCCAATCGAGGAAGAAGTGAATGTTGTCAACCAAAGAACTGGAGGTAATTTTTCTTATGGCCAGAATTTCAATCCTAACTGGTGGCCCCAACCCAATTGTAACAATAATCAATGGGAAGTTCCCTAGCCTCAGGCACCATCTCCAGTACCCTCTAATTGTGGAACCTATCCTTGGGGACCACTGGAATGGAAAAACCAATCTTGGGGCAACTCTCAGTGGCCCAACCAGTCTCAACAGTAGTGGTACCCTCAAAATTCCATTCCTTAATGGAATCAACCCCAACATCAGTTTTATTCTGGTCCTAGGAGGATTCGTACTCAACATACTCTCATATCACTTCCCCAGAACACTCAAAAAACTGAACAAGTTAACCAACCACCACTTTTGATGCAACCAATCCTAACCCAAAGAAAAATCATCCAAATACTCTGTTGTATTCCACTGAACAAGACAATGTCACTGGAATTAATGCCATACACTATGGAAACCTATAGTTGAGGTTTGGTAAAAAAATTTCACATCCAACTATTGAAGAAATCATTGATGAGCCCATCATGAAGTCTGCTGAGAAAAATTCAAATAACACCCACCTGCATAGAACCTAAGAACGACCCACCATCTTCAGCTGGAGCTTCTGACATACCTTAAGAGGAGGGGGGTCAACCTCCAACTGAACTATCGAAGGATTCAACATTGAGAGACAAACAACCTTCAACTGACCTCAAAAGCATCCTACATCTAAGGATAGAATTAAAGCACCTTTTCCAGAGTGACTGAAACCAATTCCTATGGAATATGCTCTAGAAGTAATCTCAACCACTAAGACTACATTGATACAAGAAATTAAACGATCGTAGATTAAAGTTCCCTTGTTACAGGCAATTAAAGAGATCCCTGATTTAAACCAATTGATTAAATAGTTGTGCATCAAAACCCAAGGGAGAAAGCCAAAATGAATCAACATTGTTCATATAAATGGGTACCTAGTTGACTTGTTAGTTGGAACAATCACTACTCTGAAATATGATGACCCAAGAAGCCTACTTATAATAGTAACAGTTAATGAGGTAGCAATACCTAACACTTTAGTGGACCTTGGAGCAGCCATTAACTTAATGACTGTTGATGTGATGGAAAAATTGCCACTTACTAATCTACGCCTCACAACTACAGTCCTACAGATGGAAAATTAATCCATAGCTATTCCAAAAGGCATCATTGAAAACATTCTCGTTAAGGTGGATAGATGGGAATATCCAGTGGATTTCCAGATAATTGAATCCCTTATGCCCAAAGATAGTTATCCAATAATTCTAGGATGACCATGGATGGCTATGGTTGCAGCTAACATTGACTTCAGGTAGGGAGGAATGACCATCTCACATGGATCTAATAGCAAAAATTTGTTCTTGTACCCTCTTGCCAAGCCTGCCGAACATAATAAAGTATGTATTGATGAACCAAGAAGTCCCACTAGACAAGAAAATTTGTGGCCATGGTAGTCATCAAACAACATGGTGAAGAATTAGAGGATGAATTAGAAAACAACATGGAAAGTCTTTCAATAGACTCCAATAGTGAGGAGATGTCAGATGTAGAAGAAATCCTAGGACATCCAATCAACATAGATCAAGCAGAATTTGATGGTGCTAGTTTTATTGGATTACCTTCCCCTTTGATGAACTTAGTTCCAAAAACTTTCCATCTCTTTGGAGATGTTGCCCACCTTCATAAGACTGTACCACACAGTTTTTCACTTAACACACTGAAAAATCCCATCTACACTATCACATCCAACTATCCTAGAGTCAAAACCATTATATTGCTACGAGGAAAAACTTTGAACATCAATAGTTGGTTGAATGAGATAGAAGAACAAAGACTGTTTGATACCTTGGTGAGTAGATATAAAGTGTTCGATTGGGACTATAAAGCTATGAGAGGAATACACCCTAGTGTGTGTACGCATCATATCTATACTGATGATGTTCGACTTGTCCACCAACCACAACAGAGACTCAATCCTACCCTTAAAGACATTGTTAAAACTAAGATTGAGAAAATCTTGCAGGTAGGATTCATCTACCCAATTTATGACAACAAGTGGGTGTCACCCTTGGTTGTAGTTTCAAAGAAGAATGGGAAGTGGAGAGTGTGTGTAGATTATAGGGAGCTTAACAAAGTGGCACACAAAGATTATTTTCCCCTACCATTATGGACCAAGTGTTGGATAACTTGGCTAAGAGAAAATATTTTTCATTCTTAGATGGATTTAGTGGATACAACTAGATACAAGTAGCAGCAAAAGACCAGGATAAGATGAACTTTATGTGCCCTTGGGGGAAATTTTCATATAGGGTTCTTCCCTTTGAGCTATGTAATGCTCCTGCCACATTTTAGAGGGCCATCCTGGCTATATTTGTTGAGTTGGTAAATGAGTGTGTGGAAGTCTATATGGACGACTTCACTATATATGGTTAAACCTTCGATGAAGCCCTCACAAATCTAGAAAAGGTGTTAAAATGATGTGAGGATCCTCGTTTGTCCCTCAGTCATGAGAAATGTTTGATCAGAATAGTGTTGGTACATCATATTTCAGCTTAAGGGATTAAGGTTGATCCCAAGAAAATCAAAGTCATACAACAACTTGAGATTCCAAAAACTCAAAATGATGTTAGGAGCTTCTTAGGGCATGTTGGATACTATCGAAGATTCATAGAAAACTTTACCAAAATCACAACACCAATGTTTCCTCTCCTTCAAAAAAATGTTGACTTCATCTGGACGCCTAAGTGTTAATCCTCATTTGAAATTATCAAGGAGAAACTCATCTTTGCCCCTTCCCTTCGAGGACCTAATTGGATCCTACCATTTCACATTTATGTCGACACATCTAATGATTGAATTGGAGCGGTTCTAGGGAAAGAAGATTAGAATGGAGGGAAATATGCTATATATTTTATTAGCAAAAAATTGATACCAATAGAAAAGAATTACACCACAAAAGAGAAAGAATAGTTGGTTGTAGTGCATGCCATCAAGAAATTTTGACATTATGTCACAGGATACAAAGTTACAATGCACACAGACCATGCAACCATCAAGTATCTCATGAATAAACCAGTGGTAATTGCAAGGATAATTAGGTGGTTACTCCTTCTGTAGGAGTTCAATGTGACAATTGTTGACAAACTAAGGAAGTCCAACGTAGTTACAAAGTTCTTATCCTAAACTAAACATGTTGGCGACTATGCTTTGGTATAGGACGAGTTCCCAGATAAAAATTTGTTTGCCATCTCCACTAAAACCCCTTGGTTTTCCGATATTGCAAATTATTTAGCCACCATAGAAGTACCACCTCACTTTTCATCAAAACAGAAGAAACACCTCATTCAAGAGAGAGCCCCTTTTAAATGGATTGATGGAATCTTGTTTCGATGTGGACTTGATATGGTTTTGAGACGGTGTGTTAGGGAAGATGAGACTTATAGTATTTTGATAGCCTGCCATGATGACCCTTTAGGAGGGCATTATTCTGCTAAAAGGAGAACTCGCAAGATTCTAGGAGTAGGATACTACTTGCCCTCAATGCATAAGGACATCAAGAAATATGTTCATTGATGTGATAAATTTCAAAGAGTAGGTAGGCCAACTGCTTCTAACAAAATGCCCCTACAACCTTAGGTAGTCCTTGAACCATTCAAAAAATGGGGATTGGATTTTAGTGGGCCAATAGACCCTCCTTCACAAGGAAAAGAATGCATTCTGGTTTGTACTAACTACCTGGCCAAGTGGGTAGAAGTCCAAACCCTACAAATCGCTAGAGAAGAACAGGTAATTGATTTCCTCTACAATATATTTTTTCTTAAATTCGAAGCTCCAAGGACAATTATCATGGACTAGGACCCCCAATTTATGTCCAAAGTGTTGTTGGCATTCACAGATCCCTTCCAAGTAAGTTACAAGAAGTCCTCACCCTACCACCCACAGGAAAACAAACAAGTTGAGGTCACTAAGAGGGTATTGAAAAACATTTTGACAAAAATGGTTTGTTCAGGAAGGAAAGACTGGGCTAGGAAACTACTGGAAGTTGTATGGGCCTACAACACAACTTGGAAATCAACCACTAGTTATAGCCCCTATGAGTTAGTCTTTGGGAAAAATCCCCTCTTACCCATTGAATTTGAGCTCCAAACCCTTAGGACAACCATGATATTGGGCATGGATCTTAAACAAGCCCAAATCAAGCTCAGTCTTACAACTCAATGAACTAGAAAAACTTCATTTGGACGTCGTCCATCAAACTGAATTGGTCCAACAACAACGTAAGGTCTGGCATGACAAACATATCAAAGAGAATGAATTCCATATCGGGCATTGAGCATTATTGTTCGATTCCAGATACAGGGATCATCAAGGGAAACTTAGGACACACTAGCTTAGACCATACGAGACTTCTGAAGTGTTTGCTAATGGTTTGGTCCAATTAAAACTAATTGATGGTGACACCCGAACTCTTCTAGTTAATGGGAATTGATTACACATCTACCATAAACCTATTAACAATGAGGAGTTTACAAAAATGGTAGAAACACAAGGAGAAATCCATTGCATTGACTCTGTTGTGGTAGGGTCAATATAGTTTGTAAAATAAATAACCTAAAAAAAATCATTTAATTTCTAAAAATTTCTTCAAATTCTTCACCAAATCTACCATTTGGACTTGGCTAAACTTTTTTCTATATTTTGCATGACTTCATTATTTAGTGAACCTAATTCTGGCACACCCTTCTATGATGCTCCAAAATTTGTTAGCGCAGTTGTTGTGATACTTCAGAATTGTTGTTACAATGCTCTAGAATCTACACAACAGATTGGTTCCACTTCTCATCTTGATCCTACATTCTAACACATCACTTGATGGTGCTCTGGGAATTCAAGGCCAAAGTGTCACAATTTTCTTCCTTCTAGCCGCATATTTTCAGCAATGCTCTAGAATTATGATGTCTCTTCTTTTCGGCTGCATCTTTTCAACAATTCTCCAGAATTCTGTTGTTCCTCCTCTAGCGACATCTTTTTACCAATGCTCCAAAATGTTGCTTGAATGCTCCAAAATTTTGTTCAAATGGTCCAAAAATTTTGGTTGTTGCTTTGGCTGCATCTTTCGACGATGCTCTAGAAATTTTAGTTGCTGCTCCGGCTGCATCTTTCAACGATGCTTTGGAAATTTTGGTTGTTAACCCGACGACATCTATTCAGCGATGCTCCAAAATGCTCAATTCGGTTACTATGTTCCGATAACACCTCTCTATGATATTCTAGAACTCTCTTCTCTACTTTGGTTGCATTTCTCGATAATGCTCAAGATTTTTGTGTAAATTTTGTCTTTCCAGATTTTTTTATTTTTCCTAGGTTCCGCACATGCCCATTCTTTAATGCAGCTTCGAGATCTGCTCCCTTATGATTATTCTACCACATCATACTAAATCTTTCCATAATAAATAAGATTATTATGACACCTTTTTTTCCATAATAATTTTCGCCATCACTTCAACCATCTCATCCATGCCATTATTATCTGCTACCACCCTCCCCAACCATATGACTATCCAATTACGTTAGCACAGGTAAGTGATGTTCGATCTAATGACAAGACTTAAGTTAAATGTGAAAATTTATTTATTTTAAAGGGTTAGTACTTATTTTGAATAAAGGTTAATTAATTGGCATGATCTATTCCTCCTTATAATTTTAAAACTTATGCCCTTTTACACGATTGCTAAGAATACAGTAGTAATTGTAATTCCCCATGAAAGGCCATCATAATTATGTAGTAAGGTGAAAAGAAAGCTGGTAATTAGTTCCTTCCCCATTGAGTATATCGCAAAACTCTTTTTTTGTATGTAATTCAGTGAGAGATAATTCCAGAGTTTTGCAAAATCTCACTAGGAGATAAAGGAAATGGGAGGCACTAAGAAGAAGTTTGAGCTAACTTTTGCAGCGCTATTATTGGCATTAAGCAATATAGCAACTTTATTTCAAAGAGTTTGATGGCTGGACTTCATGAAACAATTTGAAGGGTATACCAAGTAGCTGGTGAAGGAATTCGTCAAGAATTTTGTAGATGGGAAGACTGTGGTGGGCAAAAAATAATTTTAGGTAAGTATGAAATTCATTGCTCGTATTTCCGGTCTTGAGAATAAAGGAATTCATTTGAATGAAAATACCCACATTCTCTATCAAAAGTTAATAGAATTTTTCCATGGGGAAGGGGAACCTCAACCTATAATGACCATAAATACCAGGGGAAAAAATAAGGGAATCCATAGAATGTCTATTCTAGAACCCTAGAGGTCTACCTCAACCTGGATTATTAAATATTTCACTTGTGAGGGAAAAATGACTATAGTTGTGGGACCCCCTTTCCACTTGCTGACTCATTAACACCATGACATTGAGGACCCTACTCTTAGGGTAAATTTACCAGCTTTTCTCTGCCACTCAGTCACCTCTATGATGGAAAAGTATAAAGTTGGGACAGGGTCCCTTGAACATCATGGCCTGATATAGTTAATATGTAGATACTGTTAAATAAATATTTGACCAGCTCCCTTCGGGTTTCTTTTTGTATTAGTTTGCACTCGCCTATGCACCATCAAATTGCTCAGCCTTTTTTTTCAAAGTTTTGATCTACCGCTTTGCGCAGCTACTCTTTGAAGATTTAGGTATCGGCTTTCCTTTTGGATCCTTGGAAGTTGTGCTGAGCTTCCACATGTCGCAGCCATGGGATATTTTTTTCCCATTTCCTTAAAGTCTCGACAGGCTGCAAAAGGTTTTCATGAGGCCGTCATCCATAAAAAGTGTCAGCGGGCCCCACACCTTGCTATGTGGTAACCGTTCGGGAAATTTTTTAATGCAGGATGAAACAGCAATTGCGAACAGTGAAATGCTGCCACACATCTTTTATGCCCGATTGATGGGGCATTCCCTCCGCTGTGCTAAGGTACTCTGCCCTTTTTGACACGTGTTTCACTTTTGCACCCCCGTTCACAACAAAGATGGGAAGTCTCTTGTGGGCAGCGATTTGCTGCCATGTGCTGAACCTGTTTGATCTATTTGAGGGTCTGTTGTTTACAAACCAAATAAGGCTATTGGTTGTTGCGCATCATCATCATCCGCTTGGAGAGGTTTACACTTGTCTAGCTAATACCACCACCATCATTATGGAGGATGCACTTATGCCTAGGATGTCTGGATGTTGTGTTCTAGCTCGATGTTGTCACAACAGCCTGGGGAATATTCTGATTCAGGCATCATTGCATGAAGATGGCAGTAGCTTTTCTATTATTGCTCTCCAGGGCAATGGGAGTTTTTTCCTACTATATATACTTTCTTTGTATAAGGGAAAGGGTCCAAAAAAAAAGGAAAAAACACACTAGTTTTAGAAAGACATTAGGCCTTTATTACTGTTTAAATTGCTAAACTTTCAGAATGTGTCGATTGTTCAACCTTTCTACTTTTCATGCTTTGATTAAACTATGAACTGTGCTTTATACTGTCTTGACATTTCATTTGATGGACTTCTATTTATGTTGAATACAAATTTGCTTACCTAAATCATGTCTAATGACTCTTCTTAGTAGTGAGATTGTATGCAACATTATTTTGTATCAATAAATGAATTGTTTGTGCTATAGTATTAAGTCCCTGAAGTTCTGGAACACAACACTATTTAGGCCCTTAAATCTATGATTTATTTTTCCCACTAGAAAATTTTGGTGTATCACGTTAGGTTAGACTTTACTTTATTATATCTGCTCCCTTTTCCCTTTCAAAAACTCATTATAGAAGAAGTCGGCTTCTCTAAAAATCAGGAGGTTACTCAGTTTTGTGCAAAAGGTCCCCTTTAAACTAAGTTTCCCATAAGACTCTGTTACCTCGTTAATTTTTTGCGTCAACAGTTTGTTCTTTTTCTGGCACGCCTGGTGGGACGTGAGCTTAATGAAATTGTATTGTAGCAGGGTGTATGAGCCATCAGCCTGTAACTAGATCCCATTCTGCAAGTAATCCAGGTTTAATCATACCTCCACTAGAGACATTCCAGGTCGTAAATCAGCTGGTAACCATTCCCTCCCTGCCGCCTTTTCCTCTCACCATGTTGTCAGCCGCCAATAGAAATTATATAGCATGGGATGCTGGAAGTCCCTTGGTAGCCCCGGTAGCGCTTGCTATATGGGGCACTATACTAGTTTCAGCCATAAAGGCTATACCGAGGTTTACTAGAGATAGCTCAAGAGTACCCACAAAACATTTGCAGGATATGGCAGACGTATGTCTGGTTCACAGGATCACCGTGCAAAACGTAGCCTTAACGCTTCTCGCCGCATCTTTCAAAGGTAAGGCGCTAGATTGGTATCGCACGTTGACACCGAACTTAATTTGTACCTGGGATGAGCTGGGAGATCCGTTCTATGAGAGATTCTTGAATTACGGAGATCGTTCTTCATTGTATTATCAACTATCTATGATAAGGTGAGTCCCTTAGGAGGCTTTGACTGACTTCAATGCCTGATTTCATGCAAATTGGAAGAGGATCCCAGTTACTATCTGCCCAACTCCCGAGTTGGCATTTATATTTTATTTGAAGTCCATCAATTCTGACATTTTTGTGATGATCAGGTCTTTAGGAGGAGCCACTCTACCAGATGCTTATGGTACTGCTATCAAGGTTGAGAATCATTTGATAGATTGCAGAAAATTGCCTTCTCAACCTATTATGCCGATATTTCTTGAAATATCAATCTCTGTGCAAGAGGTTGCATCAACTGGGGTACCCACAAATGCTTAGTCAATATACATTTACGCACCCACTCCTGAAAATGTGGCTTCTACATTAGGTTCTTCCAAGGATGAAATAAGTGATCTCAAAGAGATGTTGTGAACCATGGTGAACGATATAATGACTCTTAAGTGGAACCAAACAATGCCTCCGAAGCCCGCATATCAAAACTATCAAGGTGAGCGGTCTACTTATCAGCAAAATCAATATCAGGGTGCGCCCCACATTAATCTACCAATTCCAACTACAAACCAAATGGTGTCAGTGCCTACTCCACTGATGAGTGCGTCACCAAGCTCGAGCAGGGAATTAACTGCAAGATAGAACAATTTTATTGATGATGTCAATCCATGGTGTTTCCCCTGCAACGATGTGCATATGCCTTGGAACTGCCCACATGGCAACCTATAACAAAAGGTGGCAGAGCAACGCAACCAAGGCACAACAATAGAAAATGGAGGCTATGTATATGCCTCACCACAAATGGAGAGTGCGATCTTGACCGCGGAAATGCAAGGAATGTCTTTAGAACAAGAATCTGACATTGCTCCTGCTCATGCACTCTTCTCCTAGATGGAGGAAGAAGAAATGGTGTTTGCTAATGACACATTCATATCCAAAAAACTGCAAGTACATTCCGATTACAACACACGATCAAAGAGGAGATTCACCAGTGAGTCAGTTGTTTCACATCCGAATAGTCTGTAGCTCAAAGGCGCATCTGATCAAATTCCCAATACTTCCACCGTCCCTTCACCTTCTCAACCTCGAAAGGAAATTATTATAACGAGAACCAAGGAGCAGAAAGCTCTGAGTTTGTCTCCTTTTAATGTGGTGGAGCAATTGAAGAAATCATCCGCTAATGTATCTCTATGGGAGATTCTAGCAATCCTAGAACAAAAGACACTATTACAGAAGGTGCTTCAAGAAGAGGTCAACCCAGTCCCAACAGGGTCATTTGCGAGAACAAAAGAATTTTATTAGGTACCGCAAGCTAAGGCCTTGCAAACAATACAAAGGAACCCCCTACTGAAGACAGATGTAGGTCAAAACCTCAACCCTTCTTCTTGACTCTCATTGTAGGAAAGAATTTATTGCATAACGCTATGATTGATTCTGGCACCAGCACCACGGTTATGCCTAAACAAATAGTTGAAGCTTTGGGACTCAGTTATGAACCTATGAAGAGAGAGTTGATGTAGCTTGACAGAAATAAAGTTGAGACTGTAGGTGTCATCAAAGCTCTCTGGTTAACTTTATTTGCTTGCCCTAGTATCATGGTCCCGCAGGATACAGTGATCATAGATGTCCCTCCTATGTTTGGTCTCTGTCTCTCGTGAGAGTTTACTTCAAAGGTGGGTAGATACTTGTCCTTGGATTGGTCGCATTTATACTTAGAACCAAGCATGGCGCTAAAATGAAGATGCAATCGGAGGCTCTACATTCTGAACATGTGGCAGATGAAGCTCTGATCAATTTTGAAGCAGCGCATACCTCTATCACTAAGCAAGAAATGTATTGCATTGAATTGCTAGAGAAAGAGAACGCAAGCAGAGATCAGAATGATACAGAAGATGCTCTATTGAGTGAACACATAAACAATGATCCTTTTGACAATTATCATACTACAGGATTAGGCACATATGTAATTTATGATGAAGACCAGGTGCTTTCGAGGGTCATCAAAGAATCTAAAGGTAACCAGGCAAATGAGCTATGGACATTGTACTTTGATGGAGCAAGAAGCAAAGTAGGTGCTTGAGCAGGGATATATCTAATATCCCCACAAAATAAAAAATGGTTGACGTCTTTCCATTTTCATTTCGCATGTTCAAACAATGAGGCTGAGTATGAGGGGTTAGTCCAAGGTTTAAGCTTTGCGGAATGAATGGGTATTAAGCAACTAATTATGTTCAGAGATTATGAACTGGTAGTTAACTAGGTCCGAAGAATTTTTGTAGCAAAGAATGTCTACATGAGATCCTATCGGCACCAAGTCTGGGACTTGATTGAGGGTTTCAAAGCTTTCAATATCCAGACTGTTCCCTGAAAACAAAATAGTGATGCAGATCGCATGGCTTTGATTGGTGCTCAGTTTGATCTTGTCTCTAACTTGCGTTAGAACGAACATTCAGTACGAGTACTAGTTCGACCAGTGACCCCTGACAATGATCAAAGTTGGCAATTCTTTGAAAGCGATGAACATATCACCTCGTTTATCTAGCATTCAGGGGAATTTTCCGATCAGCTTCAACCTAAGGTTGCCGATGCTTATGAAGGACAAATTATGTAGCTCAAATCTAATAAACTTCTGAAAGGATTGGTTACTCTTGAAAACTTTTTCGATTGTAATGATACTAGAAATGATAAGCGGAGGTTTGTGGCAGACAAAAGTGATTATGAGGACCTTCGGGTCTCCGAGTCATAAAAGATGTCCTGCACCATGATAAGGAAAGGCTTATCAATTTCTATGAAAAATATGGAATAATGGCCTGGTTCTATGATGATCTAGAGGGTTACGATCCTGGCATCATTCAGCACACTATCGAGCTAACAGAAGGTGTAAAACTAGTCCGATAGAAACAAAGGCCAGTCAACCCTAAAATTGAGGTGCTAATGGCACAAGAGTTGACTAAGCTCATTGAGTCACTCATTGTCTTCCCAATTAAACATAGTACTTGGGTATCGAATCTGGTCTCAGTCCGAAAGAAGAATGGCAATATCCGATTGTGTGTAGAATTTTGAGACCTAAACATAACATCTCTGAAAGATCACTACCCATTGCCTTCCATGGAATCAATCCTATAAACTGTGGCAGGATCAGAAATATTTTCTCTCCTGGATGGCTTCTCCGGCTACAACCAGATCCGAGTTAAACTGGAGGATCAGCACAAGACTAAGTTCACCACAAAGTGGGGAGCATTTGCATATGCTAAAATTCCTTTTGGTTTATCCAATGCAGGGGCAACATTCCAACGGGTGATGGACGTCGCATTCAGAGAGCTAATCAGTAAGTTTATTCTAATCTATCTAGATGACCTTACTGTATTCTCCAAATCTAAGGATGATCATTTCGACCATTTAGAATTAGTTTTTCAAAAGTGCCAGGAGTTCGGAGTTTCCCCAAATCCAAAGAAGTGTGTATTCAGAGTACCGCAAGGTAAGCTGTTGGGACACGTGGTGTCAAAGGAAGGTGTATCAATCAACCCTGAATGAGTAAAGGCTATCAAAGAACTTCCCCTTCCAGTAAATAAGAAATTTGATCAGTCTTTCTTGGGAAAAGTAAATTTTGTCAGCAAGTTTATTTTTGATTTCGCGGGGATGATTAAGCCAATCACCCTAATGCTGAAGAAAGATTGAACATTCAAATGGATAACTGAAGCTTGGGAGGCTTTTGAAAGAGTCAAGGAAGGTATTTCCACAGTCCTAGTGCTAGTTAATCCAGACCAATCCAAGGATTTTATAATGTACGCTTTTAGTAGCAAGTCTAGTATTGCCACTATCCTTACCCAAAAGGATAATGAAGAAAAAGGGGAACATCCAGTGGCGTTCTATTCCCAGACACTAAAGGAATATGAGACAAATTATAATTTTGTCGAAAGACAAGCCTTTGCAATAGTAAAAGGACTTAAGAAGTTTTTCCATCTAATTTCCTACAACAAGGTGTTGGTATATGTCGCACATTCCAGTATACGTAAATATATCATGGAAGGAGAGATCACAGAAAAAAGGGTGAATTGGATCACTAAGATCCTTGAATATGACATTGAAGTCAGGCCTACCAAGACTATTAAAGGAAGAGGAATGTGTGAATATATGGCACAAAATAAGGAGATACCTGTCGTAGAGGAGCAGCTAGAGTTCATCTTGATAAATGAATTAGAATTGGAAGGTAGTTGGCTGACTAATAGAATGAGGTTCATGCAAACCGGAAAGTACCTGCCAGGCCTCTCGTCCCTAAAAAGGAGGTATTACCAGCTACAAAGTTGCAGATATACGCTAATAGGAGTCCTTTTCAAAAGAAATTTCAACAGTGTTCTCCTACGATGCATCACTTCTAAGCAGGCAAAGAGGATCCTCGACGCAATCCACAATAGTGTTGTGGGCAAATATTTCTTTGCCAAAACCACCGCCATTAAAATCATACGTGCGAGCTATTATTGGCCTACACTTTTTAATGACTCCTACTCTTTAGTAAAGGCTTGCAAAAAATGCCAATTGTTTGCCGATAGAAGAAGAAATTCCGCAATGCCCCTAAAACCCATAGTGGCAGACGAACCATTCATGCAATGGAGCCTAGACTTCATTGGGATGATTAACCCAGTTTCTAGCGATGGACACAAATGGATTCTGACTGCTACAGATTACTTCACAAGGTGGACGGAGGCTATCCTACTTAAGAACGTGACAAAAATGGAGATCGTAGATTTCCTCAAAGAGCTGGTGACAAGGTTTGGGCCTCCGAAAATGATCATTTCAGATAATGCTAGAGCTTTCCTTGGCTCAAAGGTATGTCACTTTGCATTAAAGAATGGCATATTCCTCAAGACATCATCGAACTATTATCCACAGGGGAATGGTCTAGCAGAGTCAACAAACAAAGCCTAGTTCGGCTCCTTGAAAGGATTGGCTCAGAGCACTAGAGGGAATGGCATAAGAATCTCTGAACAACACTCTGGGAAAATCGCATAACTCCTCAGCAAGTCCTTCAAACTTTTCCTTATGAATTGGTATACGGGAAAGAGGTGTTGTTACCTATCTCCATGGAGATCTTGGCAATACAATTGTTGAAATCTCTTGAGATAGAACAAAATGAAGCCATGGAGGTTCGGCTCGCCGAACTATTGGAAGTACAAGAAAAAAGGGAGAATTCCCTAACAACAATGACAAGTCGTCAATAGGTGGTCAAATGATGGTTTGATAAGAAGGCTTTCGACCAGGGTCTAAAATGTGGAGACTTAGTGCTAAAGTATGATAGCAGGGCTGCAAAGCCAGGTCAGCAGGGTAAATTTGAGTGCCTATGGGAAGGTCCCTTTAGAATCATTCAGTGCAAAGAACACAACGCTTTTGAGCTGGAGGATATGAAATAGGAACTATCAGGAATCTCGATCAATGGGATTCATCTTAAGTTGTTCCATTAAGAATTAAGCTCTACTTTGTACATATGTAAAAAGTGCTTTTATTTTATTTTTGTTTCTTTGGCTGATCTTTTTCTAAATCAGTTTTGTTGTTCTCCAAGATTAACCCATTATTGTTGATAGGTGGAACACCATAGTTGCTTTACACAAAACACATCTATGCATGGAGAAGTAGCATATAAAAGTTGCAAGCCCAAAAAATCTTAAATATAGAATAAAAAGAAAAGAGCATGGGTTTTCTTTCAATGATGGATATCTATTCATATATGTTCTTTTCATTACAAAAGTGGCTGGGAAGCCGAATTTCAAAATTTACAAGTATATTGAGATATTATATATATGATAACCATTTTTAGACTTATATACAGCTATGAGTAGTATTATATGCAGTA
Organism: Sequoia sempervirens; assembly: GCA_007258455.2. Classification (NCBI taxonomy): domain Eukaryota; kingdom Viridiplantae; phylum Streptophyta; class Pinopsida; order Cupressales; family Cupressaceae; genus Sequoia; species Sequoia sempervirens. The sequence continues at coordinate 377,133,301 of VDFB02193867.1, read as the reverse complement.
GACAGGGAAACACTTGTTGAGTAGGCAAGGGGTTTTTTATCCAAAGGCATGGCTAGCGGCAATTGATGCATTAATTGCAACGTCCACTTCTTCCTCGTCCACGGATTCATCTTAAGTTGTTCCATTAAACATTAAGCTCTACTTTGTACATATGTAAAAAGTGCTTTTATTTTATTTTTGTTTCTTTGGCCAGTCTTTTTCTAAATCAGTTTGTTGTTATGTGGGATTAACCCATTATTATTGACAGGTGGAACACTAGAGTTGCTTTACACAAAACATATCTATGCGTGGAGAAGTAGCATATAAAAGTTGCAAGCCCAGAAAAACTTAAATACAGAATAAAAAGAAAAGAGCATGGATTTTCTTTCAACGATAGATATCTATTCATATATGTTCTTTTCATTACAAAAGTGGCTGAGAAGTCGAATTTCAAAATTTACAAGTATATTGAGCTATTATATATATGATAACTATTTTCAGACTTATATACAGCTATGAGCAGTATTATATGTAGTAGACAGGGAAACACTTGTTGAGTAGGCAAGGGGTTTTTTATCCAAAGGCATGGCTGGTGGGAATTGACGCATTAACTATAGCGTCCACTTATTCCTCATCCACGGATTCCTTGGCAGCACTGGTAGCATCATTTGGTGCAACCACCATTGGCGAGGGAAACACTAGGTTCCTAAAGTCGGTATACCAGACTATGTCATAGAAAGGTATCACGTTGTAGCTGCGAAATAGGAAGTGTAGTGCCTAAGTAACCCTCTATTGGTGCTGGTCATGGGTCTGTAAGTGGAATCCACTGAGGAACAGCAGCCAAACAATGACAGCTTCTTCCTCAATGAAGCGACACAGGTCGCTAGCTGACGGAAAACCTACCCCATAAGTAGCATGTGCAACAACCTCACCGAGGCCATTTAGGTATTTTTTGGGGAAGATTTCCTTAACCAACTTCAAGATAAGTGGTCAGGGAATGCTAATGTCTAGTATAGACATGACAAAGTGGGAGCATACGTTGGTATTCACCCGATACCTATCCTCGTAGTCTAAACAATCTTTGTCTAAAACCCACTTTATGGCTACTAAGACCAGAGAATGCTTCCTCTTAGTCATTCTTTTCAGTCTCCTAGTTGAAATCTCCTCTAGGAATGTCATCTGTGACTTATACGAGATCAGGCGAATTGGGGTATCCATTGCTCTGACACTATCCTTAGGCTTTTGAGCTAATGCCAAAACTGTCTATCACCTAACCTATGAAAAGGCTTGCTTAAGACTCTTCTGCTGGCCTATCTCTTCACAAATGCTAAGCATATTTTGCTCACTACTTACTGGCCTATTTATAGAAATTTGACAACACACATGCTAATCCATTTCAAAGAAATGTGATATTAAGCTAGTTGCAAACTTGAAAAGTGTGCCTGCGTTTGTCCACTTTTCTGGGCCAATTGCATCTGTAATAGCATGGCTCAAGGCATGCTTGATTAATTAGAGGTAATTAATTGTTTTGAAAAGGTGGCACTCATTGGAAGTAAGATGTATAGCCGTAGGCCATTGTGTCATCTCTCAAACGCGTCTCAAAGCCCAAGGCAATATTCATATCTTTTTAGGCCGTGATTACTTGCTTGGTGTAATCATTTCGGTCGGATATTCATTGCCAGCGCATGCTAATACAGAGTTAGCAAGCAAATTGCTAGCTCAAGTTCCAAGGAGATCAGAGCATATCACACGGTCGCCCAAAGGAAATAATGAACTCCGGCCGTCTCAAAATAGCAATGAGCTCATTTTGTACAATTTGCAAGATTAACGGTACATGTCAAATTAAATGCAAAAGGCTTGCTTTTGCCTACCACCTTGAGGAAATATTGCCAAATATTGTATGAAGAGACTTAATATTCCAAAAGGTCTTTTCAAAACACCAAAGGGCTAGAGTGCAGAGTTATCCTTCTTCGACATTCCCAGAATTGAGACGATTTACAAAACAAAGAGCTTGCGGGAATCTTCGAAGGAAGGAGGATGTCAGAAACTTCAACTCAACAAATTTAAGAGGAAATCAGCCAAGAGTTGTTTATAGCTATACATTCTTCAAAGGAGGTATATATCTATGAAGTTGTGGTGTATGCTACACATGGTATACCTAGCAGGCCAAGAAGGGCTCATACAGAGGAATTGGAGAGGCACAAGGATTGTAGAAACAGAAAAAGGGTTGAAGAAGAATGGGATAATATCTATGATCCAAGGCTTGTGAAAAACCCTAAGTCCCTCAAGGAGGCAAGCTGCGCAAGGTTATCGGCACTAACGGCAGACCAATCTATGGTGCAGAGAGTCTGGTTCAGTGGTCTTACTCAATACATGGTCCCACTTGTGCACTATTGTCGGAGGTAGTTGATGTTGTTGTTTAGTGTTACAATCCTGATACCCACTATATCGAAGGCCACAACTTAAGGGTACATATCACTACAAAAACCATCTGGCACATGTTATGTATCCTAGACCCAAGTAAAAGAAAAGAAATCATCGAGCCTTTTTGACCGAGCAAGGGAGAAAAAATATGGAGGAAGATGAAAAAGAGCTCAGAGTTCTTGTTGGAAGAAACTAATAGGAAAGGCCTCTTATCAGCTAAAGTGCTAAGTATTCCATTGTCGCACGGAGCATTTCAAAATGATCTTCAGGATGCCATGCCCATGCTAGCCTTTGTGTGCGGCCATGACTTCGATGAAAAGATTGAGACCTTTCAACTGGGACCGGCAATGCAATTTCGCAAGCAACATCAACTCTTCTGGTATGATTTTGCTGGGTTTATAGTTCAAGAAATGATACAGCAAATTGAGAATTATTAGGTGGAGAAGAAATTTAGGTTTCTTTCTTTCCTGGTCCACATGTTTCTACATCAGAACCCAGATTTCTTCGCCCGGTACTTCCCACTTTCAATTTTTTATGCACAAAATAAATAAAAGTTGGTCTTTATATGGATGCCTTTTCTTTCCTCATCTTACGATTATTATGCATTTTTGGACTATTTCATAGCCTCGGTCTTACATGATTTGATCAGAGAGGGGGATATCATTTGACTCGATAAGGAGTAGACCAGATTTATGTAGAGTTTCACCCCTGCATGCGACTGGTTCTTGGGCAGGGATTTTATGATCCTACAAATGCGAGGCTTTATAGGCAAACCTTTCATGCTTCTAGCCTGTGTCACAGATAGAGTGCTCGTGCTAGAAATTTTCTGATAGGTATGCATCATTGATTTCACTTTTTGTAGCAGTAGGAAGGTCAAGAGGAAGGGTTTCTTCTCTTGTCCGAAGAATTTCAAGTCAGTAACTTTGATAAAGGAGCAATCGGACAAATTGTTGGAGGAAAAGTTGGTCTCTCTAGGGTTGGTACTAATAACTAATGTATGGGAATACAACCCTTTCAATGACTTTCTAGAGCCCCATATGAAGGTTACTCATGTTCCCCGACCATACTGGGAGAAGCGGCGTAATCTGCAAGCAGACAGAGATGAAGATTTTTTTGAATTGGCGCACATCCCTATGTCGGACACTAGAGGCCCATGGCACAAGCTCTACTTTCCTATGGCAGTGGACCGGGATAATTTCCCTATGGAACGTGGCATGTACAACAGGTTGAAGAAAGATCAACAATGGAATGAGGAGAAAATAGAAATTTTATGGAAATATTGCCAAAAAATTGCATAATTGGATGTTCCTTATAACATGCTAAGGGATGACCAGGAATTTGAAAGATGGTGGATGGAAGGTCATCCCAGCTCGAGTTCTAGTATTAGTAATAGCGAAGAACAAGAGGAGTCTGAGGAGTAAGAACAGGAAGCGGCGACATTGGTTCCCACTGCGCAAAAGGGGAACGTCTCTAGACAGTCCTCCTATGTGGCCACGAGTTTGCGTTTCAATATATCAAGGGGTTCGCATACACTCACTTGGGCTGCTAAACCAGCCAGGGTATCATTATAGCAAACAGAGGTGACCACTGAGACTCAAGATACCCAACCTGCCAAGAGGCAGTGCATGAGCACTATAATCAGAGAGAGTTTGTGGTGGCTCTTAGGGGGAGAAGTGCTCGCAACCTATTAAGAGCTCGAGGAAGAGGATGTCTCGGTGACGATTGTGGAGCCACCACCAACTAGTCAATAGGTACAATTCACTCCTTCTTCCCTTGCATCTCATTCCTTGGTATCTTCCCCTACCTTACTAGTGATCCCTACCATTGAAGCTAGCCCTCTACCTTCCTTTATTAGCCTGACACATTCAGTGGGATTCACCTAGTTTTCACATGCCACCCACTCTTAATTACTCTTTCGTGCTTGCAAACGCCTGCGGCTACCACTCTGACATTCCTCGCCTCGCTTTTGGAAGGTTTTCCCTTTAGGAGTGATCCTCTTGTTTCTACTCTTATTATGAATCATTTTCCATTACCACAAATCGGTGTCTCATTGACAACCCCTCCATTCTCCCAGGCGGTAAGCCTCATGACTGATTCTTTAGTTCAGTCATTCCAAATAACTAGCCCTACTATCAATACCCAAAACCAAACTCTAGAACGTGCCCCACTTCTCTCCACAAACGGTCAATCTTCAAAAGAAACAAATGCCCGCACCCATGAAGATTACCTACCCCTATGCCCTACCTTTTAGTGCTCCTTTCGTAGGTGGACTAGTATCATCGCCATTCGAATTCATAGCATAGATGGATTACGGAAGGGAGGCATGCACAAATAGGATAAGGAAGTGAAAGGAAAAAAATGACAATGTTTCCGCTGAGCCAAGAGTGCAGACTCTTTATGATGAGGACCGGCAAGAATTGAAGTTCGCAACCATGTACTCGAGGGGAAGCAAACCTCAGGGAGAAATGTGGCCAGAAGACTATGAGATATATGTGGTAGGGCTCGACATGAAGGTAGCTCGACCGTAGGATAAGGTTGAGATCATGGAGGAAACGCAACGGGTAGTCACTTTCAACTTCCTCAAAATTGGTCGCCGGTTAAAAAAGAAGGATGAGCAGCTCAAGGCTGCAAGGGAAAGGGTTAGTTTTCTAGAAAGGAAGGAGAAGTCCTTAGAGGTAGATATTGTCCACATGACAAAGAGGGCGCTGGTGGTGGAAAATGAGAAAAGTAGACTCCAGGGCAAAATTGCAAAAACTCAGGTTGCCGACCCTGATGTAATCAAGGAACTGCAAACTAAGAATCATGAGGTAGAGCAGAATCTATGATTAAAGGATGAGGAACTGAAGCGTCTCTGCCTTGAGCATGGTGAGAGAATGGAAAAAGATAGAGGAAGACTTGGGAGGCCGACAGGCTCAATATGAGCAAAATTTACAACAAAAGGAGAATGAATTTAAAATCCTAATGGCAAAGATAGAGGAAGAGCTCTGAGAGACAAATGCTTCTCTAGAGGAACATTTTGTAAATCACTCCTGAGCTGAGCAGACTTGGAATAAGGAAATGAGAAACTTTGTAGAGCAGCTGGCTTCCGAGAAAAAGAAAAAGGCAGAATTAGCTGAGGCTATCATTTCAAGAGATGTGGAGATTACCATGCTTAAAACCTCTCTCCTACCTTCCCCCGCATGACCTGATATCATTCCGTTGATTAGGAAACTATATATTTCTCTCTAGGAGAAAATTAAAACCTTTTGCCTAACACTACAACCTACCCTTCAATTCATGGACAGGGCCTCAAAGCTCAGCCAGGAGGCCCACGAGATGATGGAGCTATTCCCATGGTTCATTATGGAGAGAGTTCCTGAAGCAAAAGAGCTGCTCACCAAGCTATACTTAGTCTCTGATGAGAACCTAATCGAGGCAGGTATTGAAGATCGAGATTCTACTGCTTAGACTACAAACAAACTCATCCATTGCCACTCCACTTTCCAGTGCACCAAGGCAGCCACTGCTATTCAGAGTAAGACACTGGATAGCATACAAGGAAGTTTCTCTGAGTTAGGCAGGATGGGACTATCGTCCCCCTTCCTCGAGGATTGCTCTATTGCCATAGCTACATAAAATATGAAAATAAGAGACAAGAAGGAAAATGACCAGGAGGCATTCAAGGAGTTCAGCAATCCTCCCATAGCAGCCCACTTTGAGGGGATCATTCATCTGCTCTCACAACTACTATTTCATATACAAATGGGGGCTAGTTTACCCAATATGTTGCCTCATAAAGAAACTATTGATCTTAGTGGAGTGCAGGAGAATTTGTGCAACATAGTAAAGCCGTCCGAAGAGGAATGGTCACCTTTGTAGGTAGCACCATCTAGTCTTTGACTCCATTCGCCCAATGGATAAGGCTCTAGTCTACAGAACCAAAGAAATTTTGGGTTCACCGTTCCTTAGGAGAAACACCCCTGTTCGTCACCAAAAGTTGTTAAATAAATATTTGAGTAGCTCCCTTCAGGTTTCTTTTTGTATTAGTTTGCACCGGCCTATGCACTGCTGAATTGCTCGGCCTTTTTTTCAAATTTTTGATCTACCACTTTGCGCAACTACTCTTCACAGCTTCGGGTATCGTCTTTCTTTTTGGATCCTTGCAAGTTGTGCTGAGCTTCCACGTGTCGTGGTGATGAGATATTTTGTTCCCATTTCCTTAAAGTCTCGATGGGCTGCGAAAGGTTTTCATGAGGCTGTCATCCATAAAAAGTGTCAACAGGCCCCACACCTTGCTATGTGCTAACCATTCGGGAAATTTTTCAACACGAGATGAAACAGCAACTGCGGGAAGTGAAATACTGCCACACATCTTTTACACCTGGTTGATGGGGCCTCTTCCCTTTTTGACATGTGTTTCACTTTCGCACCCCCATTTGCAACAAAGATGGGAAGTCTCTTGCAGGCAACGATTTGCTGCCACATGTTGAACCCATTTGATCTATTTGAGGGCCTATTGTTTGCGAACCAAATAAGGCTATTGGTTGTTGTGTGTCATCATCATCCACTTGGAGAGGCTTACACTTGTCTAGCTGGGACCACCACCATCATTACAGAGGATGCACTTGAGCCTGGGATGTCTAGATGATGTGTTCCAGCTCAATGTTGTTGCAACGGCCTGGGGAATATTCTGTTTCAGGCATCATTGCATGAAGATGGCAGTATCTTTTCTGTTATTGCTCTCTGGGGCAGTGGGAGTTTTTTCCTGCTATATATACTTTCTCTATTGAAGGGAAGGGTCCAAAAAAAAGGAAAAAACATTCTAGTTTTAGAAAGACATCAGGCCTTTATTACTATTTAAATTGCTATACTTTCAGACTGTGCTGATTGTTCGGCCTTTCTACTTTGCATGCTTTGATTAAACTGTGAACTGTGCTTTATATTGTCTTGAAATTTCATTTCATGAACTTCTATTTATGTTGAATACAAGTTTTCTTACCTAAATCATGTCTAATGACTCTTCTTAGTAGTGAGATTCTATGCAACATTATTTTGTGTCAATAAATGAATTGTCTGTGCTATAATCTTAAGTCCTTGAAGTTCTAGAACACAAAAAGACTATTCAGGCCCTTAAATCTATGATTTATCATGCCCATCATAAAATTTTGGCGCATCGCCTTAGGTTAGACTTTACTTTATTATATCTGCTCCCTTTTCCCTTTCAAAAACCCGTTATAGAAGAAGTCAACTTCTCTAAAAATCTAGAGGTTACTCAGTTTAGCGCAAAAGGTCCCCCTTAACTAAGTTTCCCATAAGACTCTGTTACCTCGTCAATTTTTGGTGTCAACAAATACCATTTCCGCAAAAAGCTAGAAAAAAAGTGGCAAAATTTTCTATGAAATTTTGAAAATGAAGAGCCAAGAAGGTCACTTGCGAAGGTAGAATCCTCTAAAAAAAAAGGGTAGTTTGTAGAAGAACCCTCATCGGAGGCATTAGATGCTCCTGCATCCCAACATACCTCCACAACTCTCAACAGTGATGCACCAAAAAAATTTCCAAATGAATTACAAACCCTAGGACAAGAAGGGGAGGTGGGAATTGTGCATTCTGGAGGAGAAGAGGATCCTCCTCGAAAGAAGAAGAAATGAAGTAAAGTTACTTTTCAAAAAACTCCTCCCTTGTGGAGGAGTAAAAGGTTATCTTCAGGATCCAATGAAATTGAATTCCAGGACGTAGGCAACACTTCAAAAAGAAAGAAGACAAGGACTCCAATAAAGGTGGTAGAAATTGATAGTCCACTTGATAATGAGGAAATAGATGAGGCATAAAAGCAAGGGGATCAACTTCCTGGGGAAAAGGATGAAGAAACCCTATCACCTGAAGAAAAGGAAGGGGAGAAAACACGATCGCCACATTTATAGTAGAATGAAGATGAACCTATGGAGGATTATCTCCTTTCCTTGACATATTGGGAAGTATACATAAATTTGTGGAAAAAGTGCCTCATGCAACTCCTCATGCATCCTTCTTTGTGGATACTGATGAAGAAGAAGACATACCTCATATTGATGGAGAAATTCCTCGCTCCTCCTTATCTGTAGAAACTAAAGAAGGAAATATGTCTCAAACTATGAATACTGAAGAAATGGAAGAAGTGTCTCACTCATCTTTTCCTAAGAATACTGAGGCAGAAAATGCACCCCATGTTGATGAAAAAGCGAAGGAAGTGCCTCACTCATCCCTTCCTAAGGACACTAAGGAGGACAATGTGCCTCATCCTAATGAGGAAATCTCTCACGCATCTTTCTCTGTGGACATAGGGGATATAGAATCTAGTCAAAAAAATGAGGAATTGGAAAAGTTAAAGGCAAAATTTGTGGGGTTGACGGCTAGGTTGTAGGATGACGAAACATAGATTAACCAATAGAAAGAATAAATTAAGGTGCAAACTACCATTGTACATAAAAGAGATTAGGAAATTGCAAAATTAACAGCACAAATGAAGGAAAAATACAAGCTTATTGAACAGTTGCAATACCAACTTCAACAGTGGAATTAGTAGGATAAGCAACATTGGTTGCTTTGTATGAAAAAGATAAGTGAATTCAAGATTTGAAAAATAATTTTATTCAATTATTCAGTGCTTTTGAAGATGAAAAGAATAGACAGGGAATTCAATTAAATGCAGGCCTCTATGAGTAAAATTGTGGAGCTAGAACAAAATCTGCAAGAAAGTGACATAAACTGAACCTATTGTTATAGACTGGTTCCAGATACACATTCCCCCAATATTAATGAAATGGATAAAGCATTGCTATCTCTTGAAGGATGTGGAATTTGAGAATATTAGTTTAAAAAGGGAATTGGTAATGTTAAAATAATCTTTTCATCAGGCATCTAGGGGTAAACAGGATGCCTGTGAAATTGGTGAATTACTATTAGCCTGTAGAAGACCATCTAGGCTATACTCCATGTTTCTTAATGAGCAGCTTTTAAGATGAAAATTGTAAAGAATTCACCAAAACCAGCCACATGATCTTGGTGACAAAGAATTTGTAAAAATATTTTTTTAGTCACTCCCTGAACAACAGAATTTGTTGTGAGTTCTTTGTTCATAATTTGCTCCTAGAGAAATATACAGATTTTTTTATTAACTTCTTTGTGGGAGAAGTAGAGTTGAGGTCATTCTTGTCTACAATGAAAAATCAACTTCACTGGGAATATAGGTCAAGAGAATATACATAGGCGGAAAAGACTGTAGGGTTGCAAATGAGGTAACCTCATAGGAAGCCTTTCTCTTTCAAGAAACAATTTTTGGGTGTCAAACTTAAAAAGGAAGTACAAGTCAAATACAATAACAATCTTCAGTTGTGTCATGATCACTTTCAATAACAAGGGTCACACTTAATAGAACTAGCATGGCATGCATGTGAAGAGAGGTATACCCCTCTTCCTATGCATCTCAAGAAAAGGGAAATAATTTCACCCCTTAACATTAGATGGTCCTACAGAAGAGCAGTAGCCTTGGCCAAAATTCTTGAAGAATTAAAGATTAATTGGATTGGTATGAGGTACAGACCCCCCTTGCTTCTTTCACCACCTCCTTCAGTATATACCAATCTAGATCAAAGTGAGGAAAATTTTTCCAGGTGGAGACAAAGAGTGAATTTTCATTAGGAATTCTTGAAGAACCCAAATATATTGGATACAGAGGCAAATGATGTGTATGATCTCAGTGCCAAGTATTAGGAGATGAATAGAAGGAATGAAGAATAGTGGGCATACTAAAGAGAAGGTGGACCTACTTGGACATAGGAAGGGGAGGAAATGATGAGGTAAAAATTACCTCATCAACATATTAGCCTCAATATGAAAATCTAAACCTTTCAGCCCAAATTACCCTGCCAATTGATTACCTTTAGGAAAAATACTTGCTCTCTTTTTATGAATAAGCGTACAAACTTTATTTCTTGAAGTTAGGCGAATTAAGCTTATTTATGTTAATTTAATGGTTTAGTCTTTGTGCATTTCACAATTCAACTCCACTTACAATCACCATTCCAGTCAAAAGGGAAATGAATGTGGATCTTAACACTTTTGAAAACTTGTGAGTGAGCGCCAGAATTTCAGGAGCACACATTTTGGGCTGATTCTTCATAGTTTGTTATTTTTTCAGTTTCAAAAACTTTATGGCTCATGTGAGCCTCTTTAATATTGTATGCCATGGGATTTCAAGTCCATCTGTTACTGGAAATCTGTTAAGAGACTCTTGTTGTGCATGTTTTGCACACATGCCTCATCGTAGGCAGGGACCCCCTCTTTTTGCTCCCGATGGGCTGCTTTGCTCTTCTCTTGTTTTGTGTGCCTCATTTTCCAAGCCCAAATTGGTCATGTGCCTTCAAATGATCAAATTCCCTGGGAAAATTCACCTACTTGGGGTATTCAAATCTAGGGAGAAACAAAGTCCCCCATCCCTTTTTTTCCTTTTGTCTTGTTCTTGTTCACTTGGTCCCTGATCACTTGGTCCACTTTCTACATTTTTAACTCTAGGGACAAGTTTCTGGTGGATTTGGGATGTTTTTATGGTGCCTAAGTGAACTGCCAAGGTTTCGTCAAGGTTTCGTTAAGTTTCGATGGTTTTGGAATTTTCCTTCTGGAACTCTATCCCTCTTTGGTTGTTTTGGAACATCTGCAAGCCCTCGGTGACCCGACCCCTTTGTGGCCGTTTCTGGGACTCTGTCCCTCTGTGGTCATTTTGAACATCCACCAACCCTCAGCAACTCGGCCTCCAGGACCTGGCCCCTTCATGGTCATTTTTGGGACTTCATCCCTTCGTGGTCATTTTGAACATTCATTGGCCCGCGACAACTTGGCCTCCGGAACTCAGCCCCCCCGACCCAGCCTCTGGAACTCGGCCCCTCCATGGCCATTTTGAACATTCGCAAGCCCTCAGTGACCCGGCCTCCAGGACCCAGCCCCTCCATGGCCATTTTGAACATCTATCGGCCCTCGACAACCCGGCCTCAGGAACCCAACCCCTCTGTGGCCATTTCCTTGACTCCATCCCTCTGTGGTCATTTTGAACATCTGTCAGCCCCTAGCGACCCGACCTCTGGAACTCGGCCCCTCCATGGCCGTTTCTGGGACTTCATCCCTCTATGGTCGTTTTGAACATCCGTGGACCTCCGGCGACCTGGACTCTGGAACTCGGCCCCTCTGTGGCAGTTTCAGGGATTTTGTCCCTCCGTGGTCGTTTCTGGGACTCTGCCCCTCTATCATCGTCCAAGACTTTCCTTTTGGGCCACCATGTGCTCATTTCCTTTTCAAAAGGGTGGTGACCCTCCAACTTTCCCCTTCCAAGCTTCTAGTTTTTTCAAATGAGTCCAATCTTAAAGAAGTTTTTCTGGGCACTCTTCCTTCCCCTTTTCCCATGCACTATAATTGAAAAATCTTGGTTTTGCTATGTTTTGTGAGGTTTGGGAACTTCCCTTCCGGTTTGTTGTCCCTCGTTTGTTGCCCATCCCCTTGGGCTTGCATTAATGTTTATGGTCCAAATGAGCTCCAAATATGAATATTATGATCTTTTGATGATGCATAGATGGATCTAACAAGGATTTTGCAAGATTTGACTATCATTTTCCTTGATTTGTGTATGAAAGCACTTACAACATTTCATGTATGCAGGATTCAAAAAGCCTACTGCGGGTCCGTAGAGGAGACCCATTGAGAAAGTTGAACAAGGAATGCGCTTAGCTCCTATCATCATTCATTTCATATTCACCTCTTCCCCTAGCACCCATCAACAGGGTCAGTGTTAGAAGAAGGCTCATGCCAAGGAAGTCAATGACAAAAATGCAAGGGGGGTTTCCTTGAAAAAGGCATGAGCAAGCTGTCCTACTTTTCACCAGATAATGATAAGTTGTCCGCTAGAATTAGGGGCAACCAATCCATTGATGCCAGTCATTAATGGGCTTGTTTGATCCAATGAAGAACACTGCAAACACATCAAGTAATAAGGGAAATTTCAAGCAGTTTCAGCCACAGTAAAAGGGGCAATCAGCTAAATGATAAAACTGCTACAACACCTAGGCACTAAATGACAAAACAGGGAAAAGACAAAGAGGTATTTTAAAATCGTTGGATATAAGGGGTAGGTGAAACCCTAATGTAAATCAAATCTAGGCCACTCATTGTGAATTAATCCTAGCCATTCATTTGGGCTTTGAAAAACTATAAATAGGGGCTTGCCCCTCATTTGAAAATGTTGGAGAGCTATTGTAAAAAGCATTTGTAGCAATAGAAGACAACATTGGATGATTTTATGGATGTTCTCTTTGAGTTTTCTCATCTTGAATGCATGGTTCTACCTTCCATAGTGGTTTTAGTATTAGTTTCTTGAATGGCTGTCATGATGGTGTTGTTGTTATAGTATTTGATGAGCTTCTAGCCGATACTTTTAGCACTTGTTGATGGCAAGCTATTGTGCAAAGTTACCATGGGTTTGTTTATGTCATTGTTGCAACCTAGTTCAATTGCATATTCATGATGTGTATGTGTAATTTGAAAATTAGTAGACCTTAGAAGATTGCACTAGTGTTGTGTAGTTGTAGGTTTCTCTTGGTTAAGCAAAACTTGGTTTACGAAGCCTATCTACTATAGCAGCCACCATTGTTACTGTTCATTCATAGCTTAGGATTAGAATAGCTTTCTTACCCCTTTTCCTTTTGCTTTTTTTTTAAATCCTTGGTTAAAGTAGGATCCAAAGCATCGCCATGAAGTTAAACCAAATGAACTTGATGAGTTTCAACTTGTTTGAGTGGACAACCATTGTTCATTCATTTCCAACACTTTGAAACTGTATTTGCAAACCCAACTTCCCACACTTTGTAACTCATACGTAAGTCCACCTTGTGATTCTAGCAAATCACATTAATCAGCTAAGATATTCCTAGCACTGTCAAGACCTAACATTAGCAACCTTGGGATAGTGTTCTACAATCTAATTGTGGAAGATTGTCTTTCAAGAGAGGTGATGCACCTATGCATTACCTATGTTGAGAAGTGCATAAAAAACACATCAACAGAATTGGTGCTAGAAGGAGGGCATGACATGTTGAGGCTACAAAGCTAAAAGTTGGCACTTCAAAAAGAGAACTTTCAAAGAAGAAATCTAAGATAAGGAGATCTTTGTTAATGCTAAAAAATAAAAAAATTCTAAAGGCAAGTAGAAGTTGAGTCAAAATGGAGTAGCATGCACGAATTGACATCACTCAGCTACATGCAACTTTGTACAAGAGACTGAAGAAGCCATTGCAACAATTCACGTTGGCAGATAGATGTCAGATCCATTGCACTTACAGGCATAACGAATTGGGGTGTCTCACTTTTCTGAATAGGATTGAAAGGGTATTGCAAGGAGTATTGCAAGGAGAAATTTCCTTTTGGAAAATATACCAACCTTTAGCTCCTACAGACCCACAGGAAGAGTTGACAACCATGGTAGCCAAAGCATTCAAGGAGTTGATCCAGGAACATTTGAGCAGCAAGAAAGGACCAAGATTGGAGGAAGTACTAATGGCAAGTTGGTGTAGATTTCACAATGCACCACATTCAGAATTTACATGTCCATCATGTGACAACGTCATCACTCAAGTCAAGGGTTGTTCAAACAAGTTGGAGTAGTCAACTGTCAAGGAGAACAAGTCATCCCATGAGGCCAAAGAGCTATCAACATCTGGAGGAGAGCACATCGAAGAGGAACCAAGGGATTCAACACAAACTAGTGTGGGGACAACAAACGCTAAAGCTAAAAATGAAAAGGAAGAAGTTGATTTCAGTAGGACAGCAAAATGTTGTGATGAATATTTAGTTGGAAGGGACTTGGAAAGTCTTTCTTCTATCAGCAAAGAGCAGTCCTCCACTCCAGAAGAAGAGAAATTGGTAGGTGACAATGAATCAATTAAGTTTGTAGCCGTGGATGTTAGGACAGCCAACTCAGATGCTAAAAATCAGAAAGAGGAAAGGGATGACAACCTTGTAAAAATAGAAAATGATGACGAAGACATAAGTGAAATCAAATTGGAAGACTTCTCCTTCATCAATCACAGTGATTGAGAATCTAAAAATGAAAGTTTGTAGTTGTGGGAACAACCACTTGGCACGGTTGTCTACCATCAAATTTCTTTTTCAAGTGATGATGAGGACCCAATAGCAGAAAGATATGACCAACTCCTCTCCAGATTAGCAAAGGATTGGTTATAACTAAGATGTCAAGTGGAATTGGAGGTGTTGTTGCTACCAAATTGGTGCAGATTTTATAATTCATGACACTCTGAATTTGTATGCGAGCTATGCAAAGAGTCTATTGAACAAGTTAGAGGACAAGTAGAGTAGTCAAGTACCCTACCTCCTCTACTTGCTGCCCATATTGAAGAAGACCAAGAGCCTGAACCGAGTGATGAATTAGCTAAAGGAAAGCCTCAAGAGGATGTTGGGACAACAATATAGTCTCAGACTTTTGAGCGATGAATTAGATCAAACAGGAATGTTGTCTAGTAGTCATCAAGAATTTCCTCTCAAAGAGCATTTGCATACCATGAACGATAGGATTTATGTCGAGCCCTTGGAGGGAAATTGTGCAATAGACTTTGGTCCCCTTGATGAGGTGCCATCAATTGATGACTTCTTTCCATTGGGAGTTGTACTGCAGAGGTATGCTCATGCTGAGGAAGAGCACATCCCAGAAGACAGTAGTGATGAATACATACTCCTTGAGCCCCCGAATAGTGATGCACTAGAGTTTCCAGATTGGGAGAGGAGCTCCTTCTCCATTTACAGCGATAGTGAGCAAGAGGAAACGAGTGAACGTCATGATGAGATGCATGAACAACAAAGGGAAGAAGAAAAAGGTGGGGGTGTTTTGATGGCTTCCAACAAGTATGATAGAATTGACCAACTACAAGACGCAACTAGACGTCCTTCTGCCATGACCATTGTTGATCCTCCTTCATACTTAGGGAGTTGTAATAGGACAGATGTGTGCATGTCATTATCCCATGACATTGAACATCATAAAAAGGAGGTTGATACTTGGGGAAGGAGACGAGACAACATGTTTCCCCTTGAGGACAACAACCTAGTGGATCCCAAGTTTGCAGATGATCAATGTGAAGAAGTATTTCTTTTTGAAGAACTGCCAACCGGGGCTGTAGGTCCCATTGGTAGATTGGAAGAGCTATTTGCTGCCCCGTCCTCCCAACCTTATGCAATCCCAAGGCCAGAAATGTTGCACCCTCCACCGCACCCACTCGAGGCTATCGATGTAGCGATAGACGACATAGTGGTCGTTCTCGACTACCAAACGATGCCACATTTGTGTAACGACATCCAAGTTCTATCCTTCCTTGCTCCAACATTCAATTACTGATTTTTCATGATGATGTGATTGAATGTGATTGCTGCAACGTTTAATTTTTTTTTAGAATATAAAGATAAATTTGCATGGTTAAGAATGATAACGATTGCCCATTTGCTTGTGCATGCATTACGAAATCTAGTGAATGTTAATTTCAGCTCACCCTACCTGAACATAGTGCTTTGTAAATATCTTTGTACATAGCCTGTTTTGAGTAGTATAGGTTTCTTGTAAATACTCTGCTTTCTTGCTTTCCTTAGGTTAGTTGGTTTGATGTAGGTTGCTTGCTTTGTGGGTTGTTTGATTTTTGTTTTCTTTCACTTTATTGTTGTTTTTCTCGGGGTCCGTCTGATTTTAGCTTGGAACATTTGTGTGCACAACAACCATACTTATCACCTAGGGTTGTTCTACGTATTTCTTTGTCAAACTCTAATCAAGATTTTAGAGTGGATGGTGAGGATCTTTTGTTAGTGTCAAGTGATCTAAGTGTTTGATTCAAAGAGGATAAGTTATTGGTTTAGTCTGACTTTGACGTATTCTGAAATCTTACAGCTCTTACACATCTTAAGAATTTGGCAGTCACTGTAGGGATTTTGTGAAGTCTAGTTAAGTGAAAAATCTAAAATTATTTTCCAACGCCACTGTGATTCTCAACCCTGAGCGCGAGCTTCAATGCTTGTGGGTTGAAATAAAAGAGATGAAAAGAGAAAAGAAAGAAAGAAAGAAAACATTGAAAATTAAAAGAAAGAGAAAATTCATCTTTTCAAGGGTATCCGAGCAAATCTACCAGGGATATGGATGACCAACTGGCAGTAGAGCAATGTTCGAGAGAATCATAACGACAACCTTGTTGGGGCTATGGATGCCTGACTAGAAGCGAGGCAATGTCTTGAATGCTTTTAGAGCTTTACTTGACGGAGCTTGGGTTCCTATATCAACTGAAGGATGGGAATTAACGCAATTGCACACACTTGGATTTTTAGCATACTAAAGGTTGGGTTGGCTAGTGGTTTTGATCCTTTAGTTGGGCGTCTGATTTGTTTACCCTAGCGTGAAGTTCAGAACCAGAGATTATGGGTTCGTGGTTCAAATTTTTTATCAAAATTCTCTAGAGCATTTTCCCAGTGAGTCGCCATTTGTTGTGCATGTGTTTTTCACACATGCCCTGCCGTAGGCAAGGACCCCCTCTTTTCGCTCCTAGTAGGTTGCTTGCTCTTGTCTTGTTTTGCATGCTTTATTTTCCAATCCCAAATTGGTCATGTGCCTTCAAACAATCAAATCCCCTGACCAAATTCACCTACTTGGGGTATTCAAATCCGGGGAGAAACAAAGTCCCCCATCCCTTTTTTTCTTTTTGTCTTGTCCTTGTTGACTTGGTCCCTGATCACTCGGTCCGCTTTCTACATTTTTAACTCTAAGGACAAGTTTTTGGTGGATTTTGGATGTTTTGTGGTGCCTAACTGAATTGCCAAGGTTTTGTCAAGGTTTTGTTAAGTTTCAATGGTTTCAGAACTTTCCTTCCAGAACTTCATCCCTCTTTGGCTGTTTTGGAACATCTATTGACCCCCGACGACCCAGCGTCCAGGACCCAGCCTCTCTGTGGCCATTTTCGGGACTTTGTCCCTTCATGGTCGTTTTGAACATCTGTGGCCCTCGGCGACCTGGCCCCTCCATGGCCATTTTCGGGACTCCGTCCCTCCATGGTTGTTTTGAACATCCGTTGGCCCCTGACGACCCGACCTCCAAAACTCGGCCCCTCCATAGCTCTTTCCAGGACTCCATCCCTCTGTAGTAATTTTGAACATCTGTCGGCCCCCAACGACTTGGCTTCCAAAACACAGACCCTTCATGGAAATTTTCAACATCCATCAAGCCCTGATGACCTGGCCTCCGAGACTCAGCCCCTTTGTGGCCGTTTTTGGGACTCCGTCCCTCCATGGCCGTTTTGAACATTCATCGGTCCCTGATGACCCAGCCTCTGAAACGAGGCCCCTCGATGGCCATTTCCAGGACTTTGTCCCTTCATGGCCGTTTTGAACATCCATCAGCCCCCAGTGACCCGGCCTCTAGAACCTGGCCCCTTTATGGCCATTTCTAGGACTTTGTCCCTCCGTGGCCGTTTTGAACATTTGTGGACCCTCGGCGACTCAGCCTCTGAATCTCGACCCCTCCATGGCCGTTTCTGGGACTCCGTCCCTCTGTGGCCATTTCTGGGACTCCACCCCTTCTTCGCTGTCTGGGACTTTCCTTCCAGGCCGTCGTGTGCTCATTGCCTTTTCAAAAGGGTAGTGACCCTCCGGCTTTCCCCTTCCAAGCTTTTAGTTTTTTCAAATGAGTCCAATCTTAAGGAAGTTTTTCTAGGCACTCTTCCTTCCCCTTTTCCCATGTGCTATAATTGAAAAATCTCAGTTTTGCTATGTTTTGTGAGGTCCAGGAACTTCCCTTCCAGTTTGCTGTCCCTCATTTGCTACCCATCCCCTTGGACTCGTACTGATGTTTATGGTCCAAATGAGCTCCAAATATGAATATTATGATCTTTTGATGATGCATGGATGGATCTAACAAGGATTTTGCAAGATTTGACTATCATTTTCCTTGATTTGTGTATGAAAGCACTTACGACACTTTATGTATGTAGGATTCAAGAAGCCTACCGCAGGTCCTTCGAGGAGACCCATTGAGAAAGTTGAACAAGGAATGCGCTTTGCTCCTATCACCATTCATTTCATGTTCGCCTCTCCCCCTAGCACCCACCAACAGGGTTAATGTTAGAAGAAGGCCCGTGCCAAGGAAGTAAATGGAAAAAACACAAGGGAGGTGTCCTTGAAGAAGACATGAGGGAGTTGTCCTACTTTTCACCAGATAATGATGAGTTGTCCACCAAAATCAGGGGCAACCAATCCATTGATGCCAGTCGTCAATGGGCCTGTTTGATCCAATGAATAACACTGCAAACACATCAAGTAAGAAGGCAGCTTTCAAGCAGTTCCAGCAACAGTAAAAGGGGCAATCAGCGAAATGATGAAACTACTATAGCACCTGGGCACTAGATGACAAAATAGGGAAAAGACAAAGATGTATTTTAAAATTGTTGGATATAAGGGGTAGGTGAAACCCTAATGTAAATCAAATCTGGGCCACTCATTTTGAATTAATCCTAGCCATTCATTTGGGCTTTGGAAAACTATAAATAGGGGCTTTCCCTTCATTTGAAAAGGTTGGAGAGCTATTGTAAAAAGCATTTGCAGCAATAGAAGACAACATTGCATGATTTTATGAATGTTCTCTTTGAGTTTTCTCATCTTGCATGCATGGTTCTACCTTCCATAGTAGTTTTAGTATTAGTTTCTTGAATGTTTGTCATGATGGTGTTGTTGTTATAGTATTTGATGAGCTTCTAGCCCATACTTTTAGCACTTGTTGATGACAAGTTGTTGTGCAAAGTTAGCCTGGGTTTTTTTATGTCATTGTTGCAATCTAGTTCAATTGCATGTTTATGATGTGTATGTGTAATTTGAAAATCAGTAGACCTTAGAAGATTGCATTGGTTTTGTGTAGCTATAGGTTTCTCTTGCTCAAGAAAAACTTAGTTTAGGAAGCCTGTCTACTGTAGCAACCACCATTGTTACTGTTCATTCATAGCTTAGGATTAGAATAGCTTTCTTAACCCTTCTCCTTTTGTTGTTTCTTTTAATCCTTGGTTAGAGTAGGATCCAAAGCATCGCTATGAAGCTAAATTAGATGAACTTGATGAGTTTCAGCTTGTTATTTTGAGTGGACAACCACTATTCATTCACTTCCAACACTTTCAAATTGCATTTGCAAACCCAAATTCCCACACTTTGTAACTCATCTGTAAGTCTGCCTTGTGATTCCAGCAAATTACATAAATCAACTGAGATATTCCAAGCATTGTCAAGATGTGACATTAGAGACCTTGGGATAGTGTTCTGCAATCTGATCGTGGAAGATTGTCTTTCAAGAGAGGTGATGCACCTATGCATTACCTGTGTTGAGAAGTGCATAAAAAACACATCAACAACTCTGTTAACTGGAAAGTAGGATTTTGTTAGTTCTCTTTATATAAATATGTAATTGTTGAAAATAATGAATAGAGAAGAAGATTATCGTTATGCTGACAATCTATTTTTTAGTAAAAACTAACATATGAATAAAAATGATTTTTCTCGCCACTCTTTGAATTATTGAGCAATGTGAATGAAGTCTTTGGAATGAAGTAACTTAGAGATTTTCTAGTGCATGTGATTTGAAGTAGCTATAGACATGCCTAAGAGTTGGCCACTCAGGGGTTATAAATAGATAGATATGTATTATATTTCCTATTTTGCATTTTCTTTTAGTAGATAACAATTGAATTTTCATTTCACTTTCATGAGTATATGTTATACTGTTAGTGTCAAGCCTGCAGGATGCAACTAAGTACGTAGTTTTTGAGCTTAACATTTGAATGTTCAGAGCACCTTTGTTTAGTTGATTCTAATTAATTGTTTTACGATTAGTAGTTGGCTTGTTATCTTTTACATTATATAAATGTTTCCTAATTTCTTTACATGTTTTACTTCTTTAGCAATTTATCCATTCTTTAGATTAATCATTTCCATGCTTTCTAGTTTAGTGGTAATGCTTTTCAGATTCTTAGTTTTATGTTTTCTAGTTTGAGTCATTTTTCTACTTTCTAGATAGATGATTTACTGCTTTCAAGATTAGAGGCCCCTTAGCATAGAACTTTTATTTAGTTGGTTAGTATTTAGGAAACTAGGGAGGGAAAAGTTGAGATGTCTTTTATTGCATATAGTAATTGGACACTGCCCGGTCGATATATTGATGTGTTTATTCACTAAAGTGTTAGGACCTAACAACAGATTGTCATAGATAAAGTATGAGGTGACATGAATGGAAGATTTTGTGTGCAGACAGGTGGCAGAGAATGATTGATCAATTGTCAATTCACATCGTTGTTGTGAATTGCGTGATACTAACGAGGATGACAGATGGCACTAGCCCACCAGCCCACTGAAGATTTGGTGGGCCAATGTATGTAGCTCATAGGATAGCGGACTTGTGACACATGTCTTTATGGACCCTGTGCTAAGTAAGTTGCATACACTGATAGCCACTTAATTTAACGGTCGTGTTTTCAAGTTGGTTGATGAATTTGAATGAACAGGTCATGGTGCGAAATCAATAGATCAAAAACTTAGGTTTAAAGTGAGAATCCTCAATGGATATGATAGTGTGAATGAGGGTTTCAACTGCTAATCGACTCTGAGAAAATTGAATTGGTGCAACCATTCTAGCTACCAGTTTTACTGGTAATAAGATTATCAAATCAATGACACAAATATGTAGGCGGCAGAGAATTAGATTTTGATCTTATACGGAGGACATGTATTAAATGAGATTGAAACCATAGCTTTTTAGTATGCAAGAAATAGAAAACTCTCTTACTCTGAATAAGTAATTGTGTGACTCAATGGTTTGATGGCTTGTAAGAGAAGATATGTAGTAAACTCTAGCAGAAGATCTATATAGTGTGCAAATATCGAGGCAAATGTTGCAGGTCGGTGATGATCACAAAAGGGAAAATCAAAATTTGGATAAGTGGTTACATAACAGAGAGAAGAGTGTGTATGCAATGGAGGAGAGTTATGAGTCTCTTGAGGTGGATAAATAATGCACTAATGGAAAAGGTGCAACAGAGCTGAGTAGTGTATATGTGGGTCTTTTGAGGCAGAAAAAGAATGAACTAAAGAAAAAAGGGAGTGCAAAGGTGTTACAAATGAGTAGAACCCAAAGAAAAGGTAGGTCTTAATCAAGATTTATCTCAAAGTGTAGAACAAATCATGTGCAGAGCAAAGAACTAGGTTGCAAAAGTTGTAAGAAGGTTTTGAGTAGTTAAAAATTAGGTTGTGACATTGAACCATGTTCTATTGAACCAATTATAGTAACTTATATTGTAAATTTGATTGGTGGGTGTCATCAAATATCTGGGTAGGTGCTCAAAGTAGGGAGTGGGTGTTTCCTTAGAGTAGGTTCTCCTAAAACCAAGGGATCAGTGTCTCCTTAGGGTTGGTGTTCTTAAAATTTACAACAAAAATTTTGAATATGAGGTTGGATAAGGACAATAGCTCCTAGTAGCATTTCTCATTGTGGTTTTTTTCCATCTTGGGTTTTCGACGTATATCTTATGTTATGTGTTTTTGTATATGCATGATTTTATCTCTACTTGTGATGTTTTAATCTACACTAAAAGAGTTAAAATAATCAATCTGTTAAAACCTATTAGGGCTTGTTTTTAAAGGATCTACTGATTCACCCCCCTCTTAGTAGATTCTTGTGTTCCAACAAAGAATTCTTCATCATATCACAAGTTGTCATCTTTCATAAATCAAGTATTTAGTAGAAGAGTTTTGCATAAAAATATGATTGATAAAGTTAAAGAATGGGCAAAGACATGGTCATGGATTGTTATTAATATTTGTTACATAATAGACTTGAATAATCATTATCATTGAGCATTGTTAATTTTTTCTCAAAATGTTGCAAAGTGATCATTGCCAAAGATTGTTTTTGACCTCTCTAGGTGTTCTTATGAGGATTAGGGTTGTTATTGTTTATTACCTTTCAAAAATTTGGCATTATTTCTATTTCTTATTATCTGTTTTAGAGACTTATAAATGGAAAAATAATATGGTGGTAATCCAATTTTAGGGTTTTGGTTGTTGAAATCTCTATACCTTATAACCTAAAACACTAAGCTCATATCTTAAACTCTAAGACTATACTATACCCTAAGAGCCTTAAATACCTAGGGTTTATGTCTTATGAAGGCCATCAATGCAAAGTTATCTTTATGTTATATTTGCTTGTTGACTGGATGTACAACCGACCCCTACTCTTAGTTGTAACCAACTAGATAGGTTAAAGACTTATATTTTATTGCCCAAAGTAAGATCACTAGTTTGCATCATCTTCAAATTCCTCACGGTTTAACCGCTAGAAGTGCCCAAAAGTGGAGATTTAGTTAAAAAAAATTAGTTCAATGTTCAGTTTGGCCAAAAATTGTAAACCAATATTGTGGGATCACCCAACAAGTGAAATTGATTATCTGGAGCATATTATAAACAAAGTAGTAAGTTTTGTACATTTTTCTTTCATTTCTCACTAGAGTTGGTGCTCTTATTTTTCATAAGGAGTTGGTGCTCCTAGACATACTATATTCAATGAGACCTAATGGTGAACAAATTGTGAGGATTGGATTGGTTCTTCAAACCCAACCAACACTCACACAGTGGTTTTTCCCTTTCCAAGGTTTTCCACTTATAAAACTTGAGTCATGGGGATTCTTATGTGTTTCCATTGAAGTTTGTGTTGTTCAAAAGTTGTCTAATTGCTTTGCTTTTGTGCACCACTGATTCACCCCTGGATTGGATTGGTTCTTCAAACCCAACCAACACTCACACAATAGTTTTTCCCTTTCTAGGGTTTTCCACTTATAAAACTTGAGTCTTCGTGATTCTTATGTGTTTCCATTGAAGTTTGTGTTTTTCAAAAGTTGTTTAATTGCTTTTCTTTTGTGCACCACTGATTGAGCCCCTTGTCAATGGTCTCAAGTATTCCTTCAAAAACACAATAGTGAAAGTTTTCTCTTAAGTTAGCAGCTACTACATCTATTTCCTTAGATCAAGTGTTCACCATCAAAAGAGGGAACCTAAGGTGGTGAAAAACTAATGTCAAATTTATATGTACGAAAGTGATCATCTTGAAGAGAGAATATAATAAGACAACTAGCTAAAGAGGAAAAAAAGATTACCTTGACTTTCCTCTAGGAAAAATTTTACATTTCTTGTAACAACTTAGCCAAATACATGAAATAAAAAAATGTAAATAAGAATATAATGAACAATATTGAATTGAAAATTTAATAATCACATTATAATATATCATTGGTGTCTTAGACAAGGAAACCTCCAAGAGTAATGCTCAAGACAATATAATTCATTAATTTAACTCATTGTTATATTAAAACCTCTATTTTAAGTAGCTTTAGTGAGGATAATTCCCATGCATATCGAATGAACTTACTTGACAAAAATGGCAATTTACAATGCATATGCATTTTATTATTTTTTTAATCCTACATTAAAACAAAATTAATTAATTAGGAATAAATAGTTATGATTGTTTGTCCTAATAGAGAATGTGTCCCTAGCAATTTTTGAAACCCTCTAAAGGTTTACATAATATTGTCAATCCAAAAACAAGCACAAGAATAATACGAATATGATAAAAAAAAGAAATGCACAAGAAAAGATAAATTTATAGACACAAAAGTGATATAGGATGCAAAATCGTCCCAAATATGTGTCATTCATAAAATTTGAGGTGATATATAAATAGAGAAGAAACCATTCCCAAAGTAATAATAAAACAATTCTAGAATGCTCATTAAAGTTATTCATATTTGGTTATTAAGTTAAATAGCTCTAATTTCCTAAAATGATATTAATTTATCTTACACACAAAAAATATTAATTAATTAAATTAATTTGAACTTATAATTATACATATATATTTTACTAAATTAACATAAATTAAATTTTAAAAAAAATTGTCATTACCAATATACAAGTCATGTCGCATTCCCATATAATTTTATATTACATAAAACAATTCTAAAATACTTATTAAAGTTATTCATCTATGATTATTAAGCTAATTACCCTTACATTTCATTCTAATTTTCTAAAGCAATATTAATTTATCTTGACCACAATAACTATTAGTTAATTAAGCTAAATTAATTTATAGTTATACATATATTTTTTATTAAATTAACATGTATTAATTTTGTTTTTAATTATTTATTTTACAATATTTAAATCATATCACATTTCCAAATAATATCACATTCAATACAAATTTAAACTATCATTTTAACGTTAAATAAATTTCACAATCTTTACACTTGACTGAGATAAAATTATGTTCACATGCCTTTAAAAAATCTTAAATATGTCCTATAAAACTATTAATTCAATACAATAATAAATTTCCTTATATCTTCTTAAAAAATCTCTCATTAATTTTTTTCCAATAAACTTCAATTTTTATAGTTACATGAGGATTTATTGCTTTAATTTTATTGCAATATTCTCCACCTTCCTTTAATGTCTCCCACCATTCACCCTTACGTCCTTCAGATACTGTTAATGTTAACTGCTCTAGACTTTTGAACCGCTCCAATCCCTCCACTTTCCTCAATTTTCGACAAAAACATAAAACCAAAACCTTAAGACGTGCCATCGCTCCCACTTCCAATTCAGGGAACTCCTCTAATGAACGGAAATGTCCAATTTCCAAGATGCGGAGTTGTGGAAACCCTCCCGACTTCCCAAACACATTTGGCAATTCTTTGCACCTTGAATTCCCCCACAAAATCAATCTCACTAGATTGGGCATTCTTTGCAACTCCGGATAATCACTACACTCACACTCTCCTAAACACAATTCCTTCAGATTTGCCAACTCACATATCCAACTTGGCACTACAAAGGTCTTTAAACTAAGACTTTCCAGATGTTTCATTGCTCTCATTTTCTCCGGAAACCGCGGTCTCCCGCCCCACTCGGTACAGATGTCTAAGCGACGCATCTTCACCAGCTGCGCAAGGATACCTTCTTCAATCCTCTTCAAATCCATCTCATGCTCAACTCTTACCCGTAGTTCCTGAAGCTGAGTCATATTGACCAAATCGTCTAACCTCAAGAATTCGCCCTCTTCTATGGACAGCTCGAATTTTAATCGCAATGTTCTCAAATAGGCCAGCTTTGATATTCCCTTTGAAATGCATCTATCATAAGTTCCATGTACTCGGCCTCCTCGGCGTTCTAAATGTTGAAGGCATCTAAGTTCACTTATCCATACTGGTAATGACCAGCAGATGTCAGGGAAGGCAAGAAACAAGAGACTTTTCAGATGTCTCACACACTCTGGTACCTCCTCTATCATTGTGCCCCCTAAATTCAAAACTTTCAGAAGGATCATCTTTCCAACAGATGCAGGCAATGTAGAGATGTTTGTGGAGCTCAAATCTAGGACGCGCAGTCCTCTCATTGTGGTAAACCAGTCTTCCCGAATGCTTGTAATCTTCTGATTCTGAGACAGTGAGAGTGTACGGAGATAAACAGGACGGCTCTGTGACAGGTCACAGAGATCTTTCTTGGCCAGTAAAATCCGACACGGGCCCATGGCACCACTTGTATGTGTAGAGACTTCCTCAACAGAAAAAACACATTGATTTTCTCTCGATATTTGTATGGCCAAGTCATGCAACAAATCATGAATTTTACAGGGTTTGATTATACCATAGAGGAAATCATCTCTCTCACATTCTTGAATCAGACACAACTGGGCAAGTTGATCTAACCAATCACAACCCATATCCCACTGCTCCTCTCCTGCAGGTATAAATCCTTCTCCAATCCAAAGATATATCAAATACTCGGTATTTATCTCTTCATCCTCGGGGAAGAAGGAAAGATATGCAAAACACTTTTTAAGGTTTGCAGGCAAAGAGTCATAACTCAACTTCAATATCTCCTTGACAATGTCGGGGCCACCAATGGGACTATTTGCTCTTTCAAGCTGACGGCGCTTGAACTCCCATTTGCTGAGAACTGTGGTGTTGGCCAGAGATGCTGCTATCGTTTTGATGGGAGCAATTGTCATTTTCAAATTTCACTTTTTTTTGAGTTTTCATTTTCAAACTGTACCTTTATATGTAACAGAGTGCACATACGCGCATATGTATCCATTTTCTTACAATTTTATGCTTTCTAAACTAATATTGTTATGCATCTATTTTTCTTTGTATACACATGTATATTACAACTAAGTATCAAACTCAACTCTCATTATTAGGTGTTAGGTGACATACAGTTTACTATTTTACCCTTCTTTTATTCATATTCTTGGGAGTTTTTCATACTAAGTTAGATTAGAAGTTGATTTATGACAATCTTCAAGACATCAAGGAAGTCTTCTTCAAATTGAGCACAACACTTCTTTGCAGTAAATATTGAGCTCCAAAACTCATGAAATTTGATTTATAACCTCTACAAATAGTCCTCAACTTGAATCAAGCGGTTCATAAATTTTGTAGATCCATATGTATTCACTTCCTTATCATTTTATGCGTTCTAAGCTAGTGTTATTACGCATCTACTTTCCTTTGTATACACATGTATATCACAAACAAATATCAAACTGAACTCTCATTATTAAGTATTAAATTAAAAAACACGTAATCTATTACATTTACATTAACACTCAGCAATAAAATTTTAAGAACATAAGAAAAAAACAATTAACTTTTAAAAATAAAGAAAATATATCACATTTTGTTGAGTTGGATTCTCATTATTTCCACTTTTTTTAATTTTTGTGTTAGAATAGTCCTATTACTTTGGCTCTTTTGCTATACTATTTATATTACTCTCCAATAATTTAATTCTAACATTCTCAAATATCTCCTTTCGAATAACAGTGTTAAGAAAAGTGGGTCGGTAGCCAGGAAAATATGTTTTTCTCTACATGAATTGACTTTGTTTTGGAGCTTACATGACAAGAATATATGTTGAAATGATCAACATCACCCATGTGATATATCTTTTCTCTACATGAATTGACTTTGTTTTGGAGCTTACACGACAAGAATATATGTTGAAATGATCAACATCACCCATGTGATATATCTGTGTAAAATAGAGTTGGGTTAAATCTCAATTACCCCTTCCAAATTACATAAAGTGCAAGCAAGGCCACTTCATTTTTTGTATGGGTCTTAATTTTCAAACTTAACTTTTTAACAATTCACAAGAGAAAAATTTCCACAAAAGGAATTTTCTTTAATGATTTTTGTTCAAGATAAAGACTTTTATAGATATGAAGGAATATTCATGTTTATCTTCATCATGATGTTTGAGTCCACACATTCAATTTTATTGTTGGCTTGCTTATATATTTATTCCTATAATTGAAATATTGTAAAATCTTTGGCTTGCTTATATATTTATTGCTATGATTCAAATATTGTGAAATCTTTCATAAAATGTATGCTTCATAAGCTATAATCTTCACTAATTGCAAAGATGTTTCTTTGTTAAAAGAAAGTTTTTAGAAATGAGTTCAAATATTAAATTTAACAAATAGAGTAATCCAATTTCAATTACCTTCAAAAATATTGAGACCTTGTTTAAAGACTAGTCTAATATTTGGTATTTACAATTGATGATATTAGATAGTTAATGACTTTGTATAGCTTCTATCTAACAAATATGGTGTTTTCCTAAGTTGAATTCATATAAGAATATGTTATTTGTAGATTAGTCATTGCATTTGGGACACTCTAATTGAAGTCGATCTAAAACATAAGAGAAAAAGGGAACATGTATGCAATTTTTACCATAATATTGTTTACTAATAGTCTTGGTATGATGGGATTGAAGATCTATATGTATTTCAAAATATGAAAATAAATAAAAGAAATAAAATTTTAAAAAGTACAAAATAAATGATGTGGAAATAAAAATAAAAATAATGGTACTTAGTTTGATTATTGGAGAAGTGATTCAAGTGAATGCTCTACAATCTAACTGTGCTTTGATATCTATAAAAGAAAATCTAAAAGTAATATTCAACTTATGATCAAAATATTTATCTTTCATTGTATAGGCTTGAGTCTATAGTCATAAATTTGTCCTTACTTTCTTTACTTTCTTTTCTAAAAATAGAGCAAACCATATAGAAGACCTAATAGAATGACGTTAGAGGTGCATAAAGTATGTGATATCAATAAATCTTAATAAGTGTATATTTTGTGTCATCAAAAGCAAGCTCTTGGGTTATATCATATTTGAGAAGGGTATTTCTTTTAACCTAGACATAATCAAAACTATTTTCAAGATTCCTCTTCTCAAAGGAAAGAAAGTGCAAGATCATTTTTTGGAAGATAAAATTTGTTTGAAAGTTTGTATTAGGACTCATAAATATTGTTCATTATCTCAATAGCATGTTGAACAAAGATACTCATTTCTATTATACTTTAGAAGCTTGATTGCCTTTCATAATAGTAAAAAATTTGTTTCAAATGTTCTTGTCTTGGCGTGTGAACACTAAGACGAGGAATAAAAAGGTGACCAAGAGTGTCATTTTTCGTTAACATGTATGTGATTTTCAAAATGTAAACAATGCTTAGGGTAAGTGCAGAGAGATGGGGGGCCAAAAAGGGGTCTTATGTGGCCACTTTTTTTTTTGAAATCAAGAAATATTGACCTTAGATGAGAAATTAAGGATAGTTACACTTAAAATTTTAAGATGCAACAAAAATAATGTTTGTGGTGCTCCAAGTCTACTTTTTAAAGTACGAATTTTTTTTTAAAAATGTATAGATTAAGGGGTTCAAAAAGGGAGCCACAAAAATTGGTGTTGTTTTTTGTCAAAAAAACATAACATAGCGTCTTTTGTGGCTCCCTCAAAAGGTTAACTTTTTTTTGGTATTTTAAAAATTGCTTTAGTGAGAAATTAGCTAATAGCATGTAGCTTGTGCCTAATTTTTCTGATAATTTTTAAAGAATACTCAATTTTTTACTAATTTTTAAAGTGGACACATCCTAAAAAATAGAATTTTGGTTATACTACCCTTATAATTTTTGAAAACTAATTGATTTTTTTTAATATGTGTAGAATGGAGTCTAGTTTATAAAAATGTAATTTATTTGAAATTTCAATGAATGGTTAATACCAAACACTGGTTTTTGACAAAAAAGGGCACACAAACAAAAATAATTAAACATGAAAGCCTTAACATTGTCAAAATGTGAAAAAAGATACATTGTTAAATAGCTAAGAGAGAGTTTAACATTACCCAGGTGTTTGAATTACTTGACCTTGAAACATGTGCAAACCTGACAATTAGCACGAACGAGATTATGTGAGATCCTATAGAATATGAAAAAAATGTCTTTGGGTGTTGGGAAGGTACTCCAAGCCTTTGGGTTGGAAATCCAAAGCAAATCCAAGCCTAAGGCTTGGGAATTCCCAAAGCAAGATATAGCACGAGCATGTTATAGCATGCTTGTGTTATGTCTTGTTTTGTGTTTTGCTTCCTTTTACAAAATTTTGCTTTATGTTTCCCAAGCTTGACATAACATGAGCATATTATAACACGCTTGCATTATGTCTCGCTTGAAATTGTTTATGTGCAAGTTTATTAAATGTATAGGGTTTGTATGTATGTTTGTAAATATATTTATATGTATGTATGTATGTATGTATGTATGTATGCCTTTATGTATGATGTATGTATGCATGTATCTATGTATGTATGTATGCTTGTATGTATTTATGTTTGTATGTATGTATGTATGTATGTATGTATGTGTGTATGTATGCTTGTATGTATGTATGTATGTGTGTGTGTAAGCTTGTATGTATGTATGTATGTATGTATATTTATGTACATGTGTGTATGTATGTATGTATGAATGTATGTATTATATATGTATGCATGCATGCATGCATGCATGTATGTATGTGTGTGTGTATGCTTATATATATGCATGTATGTATGTATGTATTTATGTATGTCTGTATGTATGTTTGTATGCTTGTATGCATGTATGTAAGGGTTTTGAGCTTAGGGTACATAAGGGTGAGGGTATAGGTTATAGGGATGAGGGTTGAGGTTTTTGGGTTAGGGTTTAAGGTATAGAGTTGAGGTTTGAGGGATTAGCACTTAAGTAATAGGTTGAGGGTACATGGTAGAGGGTTGATGGTTTACAATTAAGGGATAATATTCAACTTATTGAGTGTATAAGATTAAGTGTATAAGGCATTGGGATTAGGGTTTAGGATATTGGGTTTAGGGTTTACAATATGGATTGAGGGTATAAGGCATAGGGTGAAGGGTTGAGAGCGTATGGTTTAAATTTTAAGAATAGGGTTGAGGGACAATATTAAGGGTTTAGGGTGTAAGGGTGAGGTTGTAGGGTATAGGGACGAGGGTTTGTGGGCGTAGGGTTTAGGGTTTAAGGTATAGGGTTCAAGATTGAGGGATTATGGATTAAGTATATGGTTAATGGTATATGAGGGTTGAGGGTTTATAGTTGAGGGATAATTTTCAAGGTTGAGTGTCTAAGGTATAGGGTTCAGGGTTTAAGGTTGAGGGTATAAGGTATAAGGATGAGGGTTGATGGTTTAGGACATAATTATAGGGTTGAGGGTATAGGGTATAGGGTAGAGGTTTGAGGGTTGAGGGATAATGTTCAGGGTTGAGTGTCAAAGGTTAAGTGTATAGGGTACAGGTCCATTAGGGTTTAAGATATTTGGTTGAGAGATCAGGGCTTAAGTATAGGGTTGAGGGTTGAGGTTGTAGATTGTTGGATTTAGGGTTTAAGGGTTGAGGATGTAGGTTTTAAGAGTTGAGGGTTGAGGGTTGTGTGATTAAGGTTGAGGTTTGAGGGTTTAAGGGTTGAGGTTTAAGGGATAAGGCTTTAGGGTTTGAGGGTTTAAGGATTGAGGGTTGAGGGTTTTGTTGGAAATATATGCCTCAATCTCATAGGTTGAAACCTCTAAGAGAGGCAAGTCTATGTGACATGTTTTTTGTTTGGCCGACTAGCAGTTGAAATTATTCAGGTCATTGTGACCTTGCTTCAGTCTCACCGAAGGAGCCTATTGCTGTCACATTTCATTCGGTATAACTTCTCACTGCTTGTGGAGACCTCTTGTCAACTATTGGCATTTATCAAATATCGGGGAGAATCTTGGATGTTTGCTATGAGCTCTCAGCGATATGGATGTCTCGTCGACAACATTTTCTGTTGAAGTCTTCGGGGAGAGTCTTGGGTGTTCGGTAAGAAGTCTTACCGATATGAATGTCTTGTTGACAAAATTTAGTTTGAAGTCATCAGGGAAACTCTCGCCAAAAGGATTGTTTCAATATGATGTCACATTGAATATCAGAAGTCTCACTGACGGTGTTACACTTGGAGTCTTCGGTGTAACACGAAGGCTTTGCTAAGAACTCCTGGCGACAGTGATAAGTCTCACCAATGGTATACACTTGGGCTCTCGGGGTAATGTGGAAGCCTCGGTAAGAAGTCTTGCCGAAGGCTAATTCTCTTGCCAACAGTGGAACGCTTCGGTGTAACTTGGAGGCATCAGTGTAACCTCTTGGCGAGCGGTAAATCTTGCCAATAGCAATGTTGAGGTCGGTATGACACGTGGCATTCGCTATATCATCTTGCCGACTATTGGAACCTACATTAATATCAACAATGAATCCTTTGGGCATTGGGGAGACACGAATAGTGTCTCACCGACATGCCAACACAGATTGAAGCCTTTTGACCGAGTGAAGACTATCCTATGTGGCTCGTTGTCGACCAATCAAAGAAGTCGAATGGGAACCGTTGGAAGACAGTTCATTGTGGCAGTTTTGAGAGGAAGCTCGACAGAAAGGGGTGACATGAATATAGTCTGGAGTGGCAGATGATGTCTGGTTTGAAGGATTAATGAATTGTTGTGTGATTGTATGATCAGTGGATGAATTCTATTCTGTGAAGACTGCAACATGAATGTTCTGTAACAAGGTTGTTCATGGTGAATGTTGTTGTAAATTGACATTAGAAAGATAAGTCAGATCTCTATATGTAATCTTAATTACTGTAATACAAAGTGACTTATCTTGGTGTGGTGGGTTTTTTTCCCGTAAGGGTTTTCCCACATAAATCTTGTGTTCATATGTGTTTGTCAAATACTCTATTTTTGTTATTGCTTTCAAGTGCATCTTAATTGGACTGTAATTATAAAATTTAAAAGTGTCTCTACATTCTTCCCTGAGGTTTTGACATTAGGAGAGTTGTTTCCACATCTAGCTTTTCTTACAAATGGTATCAGAGCCTGGCCAGTTGTGTTATCCTTGTTGGTACGTTGGGTTTTTTGAGTCAATTTTGTTTAGTGGGAGTCCTATAGAAGTTTGTTAATTCAAATTACAGATTGAGATGGCTAGCACATCAAGAAAGATTAAAATAGAGAAGTTCAATGGCAACAATTTTGAGTTGTGGAAACTTAAGATGGAAGATCTATTGGTTGATCATGATTTTTGGATTGATGTGTCTAGAACTAAACCTACAGGCATGAAGAAAGAAGATTGGGATCTTGCAGATAGAAAGTCTAAGGGGCTGATAAGGCTCTGTTTGGCAGACTTCATTCTTCTGAATATGCATGAAGAGAAGACTGCATCTTCCTTGTGGAAGAGACTGGAATCTATTTATCAGGGGAAGTCCTTGGTGAATAAACTATTCCTAAGGAAGAAGTTGTACACTTTGAGAATGCAGGAAGGAGGGTATGTTGCTGATCATTTGAACACATTCAACATGTTGATTGCACAATTAACATCTATTGGTGTTAAGATTGATGAAGAGGATCGATGTATGCTGATATTGTGTTCTTTGTCAAATTCATGGGATCACTTGGTGATGGCTATTGGGAGTACAACATCCAGCTTCAAGATGGAAGATGTTGTTGCTTCTTTGTTATCAGAAGAGATAAGAAGGAAATCTTCTGAGATGGCGAAGGAGGCCCTTTCTATTAGAGGAAGATCGAAAGAGAAAGGCAAGAAGAAGGACAAGAAATCTAAATCAAAATCAAAGGGGAGATCTAAGTCTCCTAGCAATATGTCCAAGGTGAAGTGTTGGAACTATGGGCAACCTGGTCATGTCCAAAAGGATTGTAAAGAGGAGAAGAAGAAGAAGTATTCTTCCAATAATGATTCTTCTCAAAGTGATGCAGACGCCTTCATTGAAACCTTGGCTACACAAGCATTAGATGATGTCTGGTTGATTGATTTTAGAGCATCTTTCCACATGACATCTCATAAATATTGGTTCACGAAGTATGAAGAATATGATGGTGGAAAAGTGTACTTGGCGAGTGATTCAACTTTGGAAATTGTTGGTCGTGAAAGATTTAGAATTCAATTCCATGATGGAAGAGTGAAGGGAATTAATAATGTAATGCATATACCAGGTTTGGCTCAAAACTTACTTTTTGTTAGTAAGCTGAATGATATTGGAGTGCAACTCACGTTCTCTAGAAATGGCTACAAGATGACTAAAGGCTCAACGGTGCTAGCAAGGGGTGCTCGTATTGGTACCTTGTACAAGCTAGAGGCACATGTTGTTCAATGTAACAATGTCTCTGTAAAGTCACAAAAAGCTACTCATGGAGGAAAAGAGGGAAATGTTCCTAATTGTGTAAACTCTATGGAAGTTAAACTTCTAGCAGAAAAGACTATGCTCTGGCATCATAGGCTAGGCCACATTGGAGAAAAAAGTTATAAAACCTTGAAGAATAAAAACCTGGTTAAGGGGCTTGAAGATTGTAACCTTGAATTTGAATTCTGTGAACATTGTATATATGGAAAACAACACCGTGTTTCATTTTATTCAAGTCCTCATAAATCTTCTGGTTTGCTAGATTATATTCATTATGATGTATTTGGTCGAGTGATGTTACTTCTTTTTCTGAGTCAAGGTACTATGTATCATTTTTTGATGATTATTCAAGAAGAGAATTTGTCTATTTTTTTATTTAAGTAAATCAGAAGTGTTCTGTAGATTTAAGGAATTTAAGAACCTTGTAGAAAATTAGACTGGAAGAAAAATAAAATGTTTAAGGACTAATAATGGCAATGAATTTTGTTTTGATGATTTTGAGAGGTATTTTAAAGACTATGGGATTAAAAGACATAAGACTACACCTTATACTCCACAGCAAAATGGAGTTGCAAAAAGGTTCAATATGACAGTGATGGAGAGAGCACGAAACTTAGGCTAAGTAGTGTTGGCTTGGAGGAGAAGTTTTGGGCTGAGGCAGTTGCTACAACATATTACTTAATAATTTGTTCTCCAAAATTTTCTCTTGTTGAGAAAACACCTTTGGAAGCGTGATCTAGTAAGAAGCCCTCTTTAAGACATATTCATGTTTTTGGCTATGAGGCATATGCTTATGTGTCGTATGAGAAAAGATCTAAGTTGGAGAACAAGGCTGTTAAATGTATTTTTATTGGCTATAGTGCTGGCATAAAAGGATACAAGCTTTGGAATCCCTATACAAAGAAGGTTTTTTATAGTAGAAGTGTAATATTTCATGAGTTAAAGCCTTCTACCTTGGATCTGTAGTCAGAGACAAAGTTATAAAACAATAAGGATGTAGTTGAAATTCCTTCTACACCAGAGAAAGAGGAATTCAAAATTCAAAATGTACTTGAAACTGAGGAGAGCTCAAGCAGTTCTGAAAGTTATAAAGAAGAAGAACCTCAACCTCGGCAATTAAGGAGGTCAACTCGTGAAAGAAAGCAACCTGATAGGTATGGGTTTTCTTTGATAGATTCTACTTGTGCTTATGCTTTAATTTCTAGCACTGATGAGCCTAGGATTGTAAAAGAGGAATTTAGAATGTCTGATTCAGACTCTTAGTTGGAAGCCATGAATGAAGAAATGGCATCATTAGAAAAGAATGATACTTGGAGTTTGGAGCCCTTGCCTGAAGGCAAAAAAGTTGTGGGCTACAAATGGGTATTTAAGAAGAAGATTGGTCTGGATGGCAGTGTGGAAAAATACAAGGCGGGGTTGGTTGCAAAAGGTTATTCCCAAGTAGAGGGAATTGATTATGGGGAATTTTTTTCTCCTGTAGCTAAGTTGACATCTATTAGATTTCTTTTGTCACTTGCAGTAGCGTATGACTTAGAGGTTGAACAAATGGATGTGAAGATAACATTTCTTCATGGTGATCTTGAAGAAGAAATCTATATGTCCCATCTTGAGCACTTCGTTGAAAAAGGTAAAAAAAATGGTTTGCAAGTTAAAGAAGTCTTTGTATGGGTTAAAGTAGTCACCTAGAATGTGGTACCAAAAGTTTGATAGTTTTGTATTGTCTTTGGGATTTTTAAGATCAAAATTTGATCATTGTGTCTATTATAAAGCTAAAAGTGATCGAGTGCTTATTATTGCTCTTTATGTTGATGATATGTTGTTCATAGGTAATAGTAAGTTGATGATTTATGATCTTAAGTCTCAGTTGTCTGCTAAGTTCGAAATGAAAGATCTTGGTGCAACTAGGTATATTCTAGGAATGGAGATAACCAGGGACAAGAAGAATAGAAAACTTTGGCTTAGTCAAAGTAAGTATATCAGGATTGTTCTAGAGAGATTTTGTATGAATGATTGCAAGCAGCTAGTTGTTCTAGTTTTGCAAGGAACGAAGCTATCAATTGAAGACTATCTAAAATATGCTACTCAGATGGAGGACATGACCAGTGTACCCTATGCTAGTGTGGTTGGCAGTCTCATGTATGTAATGGTTTGTACAAGGCCAGACATTGCCCAAGCAGTGGGAGTTCTTAGTCGATTTATGGCTAATCCTGGAAGGACACATTGGGATGTTGTGAAAAGAGTTTTTAGATATTTGAAGGGCACTTCAGAGTTTGCTTTGTGTTACCATGGGAACTTGGTTGACTCACAGAGGAATCTTAGTATTCAAGGCTATGTGGACTCTAATTGGGCAGGGGACATTGACAGCAGGAGGTCCACCAGTGGATACATTTTCATGATGAATGGTGGTGCAGTGAGTTGGATGAGTAAGCGGCAGGTTGTAATCGCTTTTTCCACTATAGAGGTTGAATACATGGCAGCTACTCATGCTTGTAAAGAAGCAATTTGGTTAAAAAAATTGTGCTCTAACATTGGTTTTGATGTAGGGCAAATAACTAGTTTTTGTGATAGTCAGAGTGCAATTTGTCTGGCAAAGAATCCTACTTTCCATGCCAGGATGAAACATATAGATGTATAGTACCACTTTGTACGAGACATGGTGGAGGATGGAAAGGTCATTTTGGAAAAAAATGATACTTTGGAGAATGCTGCAGATGCATTGACGAAGCTAGTGAGCACAGAAAAGTTCCGGTGGTGTGCCAGTTCAATGGGCCTTAGTGCCCATGATTTTCAGTAAGTTTTGTGGTGCTCTGGAGGTGCCTATGTGATCTTCGTCAAGTGGGAGATTGTTGGAAATATATGCCTCAATCTCATAGGATGAAACCTCTAAGAGAGGCAAGTCGGTGTGATATGTTTTGGGTCTGGCTGACTAGCAGTTGAAACCTTGTTGAAATTATTCAAGTCATTGTGACCTTGCTTCAGTCTCACCGAAGGAGCCTATCGTTGTGACATTTCATTTGGTATAACCTCTCACTGCCCGTGGAGACCTCTTGTCGACTGTTGGCATTTATCAGATATCGAGGAGAGTCTTGGATGTTTGCTATGAGCTCTTAATGATATGGATGTCTAACCAACAATGTTTTCTGTTGAAGTCTTCAAGGAGATTCTTGGGTGTTCGGTAAGAAGTATTATCGATATGAATGTCTCACCGACAACGTTTAGTTTGAATTCATTGGGGAAACTCTCGCCAGAAGGCTTGTTTCGATATGATGTCACATCGAATATCAGAAGTCTCACCGACGATGTTACACTTGGAGTCTTCGGTGTAAAACGGAGGCTTCGCTAAGAACTCCTGGCGACAGTGATAAGTCTCACTGATGGTATACACTTGAGGTCTCAGGGTAACATGGAAGCCTCAGTAAGAAGTCTTGTTGAAGGTTGATTCTCTTGCCAATAGTGGAATGTTTCAGTGTAACTTGGAGGCATCGGTGTAACCTCTTAGCGAGCGGTAAGTCTTGTCGATAGCAATGTTGAGGTCGGTATGACTCGTGGCGTTTGCTATATCATATTTCTGACTATTGGAACCTACATCGGTATCAACAATGAAGCCTTTGGGCATCGGGGAGACACGGATAGTGTCTCACCAACATGCCAACACAGATTGAAGCCTTTTGACCAAGTGAAGACTATCCTATGTGGTTCGTTGTCAACCAATCAGAGAAGTCGAATAGGAACCATTGGAATATAGTTTGTTGTGGCAGTTCTAAGAGGAAGCTCAACAAATAGGGGTGACATGAATATAGTCTGGAGTAGCAAATGATGTATGGTTCAATGGATTAATGAATTGTTGTGTGATTGTATGATTAATGGATGAATTCTATTATGTGAAGACTACAACGTGAATGTTCTGTAACAAGGTTGTTCATGGTGAATGCTGTTGTAAACTAACATCAGAAAGATAAGTCAGATCTATGTATGTAATCTTAATTACTATAATACAAAGTGACTTCTCTTGGTGTGGTGGGTTTTTTTCCCGTAAGGGTTTTCCCACGTAAATCTGGTGTTCATATGTGATTGTCAAATACTCTGTTTTTGTTATTGCTTTCAAGTGCATCTTAATTGGACTATAATTGTAAAATTTAAAAGTAATCTTTTTGTTCTTCTCCCTAAGGTTTTGATGTTAGAGAGTTGTTTACGATATAGCTTTTCTACTGTGCTTCTAAGGGTTGATGATTAGGCCGAGGGTTTAAGATTTAAGGATGAGGGGTTGAGGGATTGAGGGCTTAAGGTATAGTGCTCTAGGGTTTAGGGTTTAGTAAAGTTTAAGGCTAAGGGCTGAGTTGAGGCTTTGAGGGATAGTGGCTTTAGGTTGAGGGTAAGGGATTAGGGTTTAAAGGGTTGAGAGCTTAAGGTTTAGGCCTAAAATCAAGGGTTTAGGGTTTGCTGGCCGAGGGCTTAAGTGATTAGGGCTTATGGGTCAGAGGGTTACAGATTGCTTAAGGTATAGGCTGATGCATTAGGTCTGGGGAAGCCAATGGCTAGGGTAGAGGGGCAGGGCTTAACGGTTGATGGCTGAGGGGTTAGGGTTTAGGTTGAGGGATTCAAAGCTTGAGTTTCTAATGGCAAGGTTGAGGGCTTCATGGGGTTGAGGGTCTGGGCACTGTGGTGTGGAAAAGGATTGAGAATCGAGGGTTGAGGCTATAATGTATAGGGTAGAGGCTTTAAGGGTCGAGGGCTGAGGGATTAAAGGTTTCGGGGTCAATGGATTAATGGTTTAAGGTATAGGGTTGAGGGATTAGGGTTGATGGTTTAATGTATAAGATAGAGGTTTTAAGGTTGAGGGCTTTGGTGAGATTAAGGGCCTGGTGGGTTAAGGGGTATAGGTTTGGAGTGGATTAGGGCTGAGGCTCCAAATGTATAGGTAGAGAGTTGAGAATTAAAGGCTGAGGGCTATGCTGGAAGGGGCTGAGGGTTTGGCGCGGGGCTGGAAGGGATTGGAGGGATTAGGGCCGAGGCTGAGGGGTTGAGGGTTTAAGGGCTGATGGATTAGGGGCTAAGGGCTGATGGTTTAATGTATAGGGTAGAGGGTAGAGGGTTGTGGGTTTTAATTTTTAAGGTTCGAGGCTGAGGGATTTCAGGGTTGAGGGCTCTCTATGGGATTAGGGCCAAGGGCTGAGGGATTAATGGTCAGAGGGTTTAGGGCTTTAGGGCCCAGGGCTGAGGGCTGAAGGGTTGAGGGCTTCTAGGCTGAAGGCTGAGGGTTGGAAGGATTAGGGCTGAGGGTCTAAGGGCTCTAGGGTATAGGGCTGAGGGATTATCGGCTGGTGGTCCAATGTATAGTGGAGGGCTCTAGGAATCAGGGTTAAGGGTTTTAATGTACAGGGTAGAGGGTTGAGGGACTAGTTTAAGGGTCAGGAGGGTTTAAGGCTGCAATTTTAAGTGGGTTTAAGGGTTGGATGGATGAGAGTTTAGGGCTTCCATGGATCAGTTGAGGGTATAGGCTGAGGATCCACATGTGAGGGTGGAGGGTTGAGAATTTAGGGTTGAGTGTTTAATGTATAGTGTAGATGGTTGAGGGATGAGGGTTTAAGGCTTCAGGGTATGCCTGAGGGATTAGGGTTGAGTTTTAAGGGTATAGGATCAAGGGATTAGGGTTGAGGGTCGAGGGTTTAGGGGTTGAGGGATTAAGGGTTGATGGATTAGGGGTTGAGGGTTTAAAGATTGAGGGTTTAGGGTTTAAGGGTTGAAGGTTGATGGATTAGGGTTGAGGGTTTAAGGGTTTAGGGTTGAAGGTTTGAGGGTTTAAGGGTATAGGGTTGATGGATTAGGCTTGAGGGTCCAATGTATAGGGTAGAGGGTTGAGGATTGATGACCTTAAGGATTTAATGTATAGGGTAGAGGATTGAGGGATTAAGGGTTTAAGGGCTAAGTTTTTAGGGTTTAAGGGTTGAGGGTTTAATGGTTTAAGGGTTGAGGGATTAGGGTTGAGGGTTGAGGGTACAAGTTTGAGGGATTAGGGTTGAAGTTTTAAGGGTTGAGAGTATAGGGTTGAGGAATTAGGGTTGAGGGTTGAGGATTATGGTTGAGGGTATAGGGTTGAGGGTGTAAGGTTGGGGGATTAGGGTTGAGGATCCAATGTATAGGGTAGAGGATTGATAATTTAGGGTTGAGGGTTTAATATATAGGGTAGAGGGTTTGGGGATTAAGGGTTTAAGGGTTGAGGGTTGTGGGATTAGGGTTTAAGGGATTAGGGTTGAGGGATTAGGGGATCATGGATTAGGGTTGAGTGTATTATGTACATGGTAGAGGTTTTAGGGTTTAGGGCTAAGGGTTTAGGGTTTAAGGTATAGGTTCAAGGGATTAGGGTTTAGGGTTTAATGTATAGGGTAGAGGGTTTAAGGGATTAAGGGTTTAGGGTAAGGATCAAGGGATTAGGGTTGAGGGTTTAATGTATAGGGTAGAAGGTAGAGGGTAGAGGGTTTAAGGATTTAAGGGTTGAGGGTACAGTGTTGAGGGATTAGGGTTGAAAGGGTGAGGGTCAAATGGGAGTAACTACTCCTTCAAGCTAACAACGCTTCAAATCCCATTTGCTGAGAAGTGTGGTATTGGCCAGAGATGTTGCTATCATTTTGATAGCAGGAGGTAATTTTTTACACTGCTTTACAATCTTCTGACCCTCCTCTTCTAGCTGTTGCAGTAGTGCTCTATTTCTCACACAATCTGGAAATGTGTAGACATAAAACAACCTCCAACTATCTTTCTAATTTTTTTTTCATATGGTAAATTTGAGCTTTTGAATTTAGAGTAACCTGCCTATTTATTGTGCTAACCACAACTTTACAATCTATATTAGTTAGCAAAGCAAGTCTATCAATTAGACTATTTTCAGGAAAGATCATCCATAGATCATCAAACAAAATAAGAGATATTTTCTCTTGGAGATGGTCATGAATCAATTATGCTACTCTCTCTTCAGTTACGTCACCTTCCACAATATCCCTTTGTAAACTTTATCTCTTTGGATATATTTGGGAGGCTATATCCCATTGTAAATTCTTGAGAGAATATGATTTAGAAATAGAAAGCCAAATATAATTATCATACTTTGATTTTATGGTTTTGTAGACATTTTTGAGAAGAAATTTCTTCCTTGAGCCGCCCATACCAATGACATCTATGACTTGAATGGTTGAGTTTTCCAAAAATCCTACCATGTCTTCAACTTTGGATTGTATGCCCACTGGATGTGAATCTCTGGGCAAATGACTAGATTTCTTCAATTATACTAATGTACTTGTTGACTCTTATGCATTTGCATGAAGATCTATAGGTTTTTTCCAGCTCCCCCATGTGTTGGGAAGCCCTTAGATGTCTTTCCAGCCTCTTGTTGCACAACCATGGAAATCTTTGTACACAACATCTCGACATTACTAATAATTTTAAGGCAATGAGAATTCAAAAGCGTTCAAAATCAATATGGAGAGGGTAAAAAGGAAAAATTGAAACACTAAATCATAATAGATTGGAAGCAAACAAACTAATTAGAATAGGAAAAACTAAATAGAAAAATAATCTAATCCTTACTCATCAGATGTGCTAAATTCGTAGCAAGAGATGAGTGAAGATGATTTTAGGGCTTCTTTCCACTGTTGAATCTTTTCCTTTCTGAATCTCTTCTTTTATGTTTAGTGAATGTAGGCACATAGACTCCCTTGTGAGGGTAGTGAAGGTTAGAAGGATTTACATCATAAAATACGAGAATAAATCAAGCCTTGGTTTCCAACATGAGAAGCAACTCATGAAGACACCAAGAGGACTTTGCATATCGCAATGAGAAGATGGTGATCTACACCCTAGAAGAGTATATTTCATTTTGAAGAGTAGAGGGAATTGAATCTCCCAATTGTAATTCTTGATCATTAAGAAATGTCCAACACTCCTTTTCCTCTAATATTGTAAAGTGCAAAATCCACAGTTTCTTTGATGTCAGGGCCTCGATGGTTGATGAATGCATCATAATTTTTTTTAGATACAACTGTCATTTCCCTTCCAAAATCACTCAAAGAAATTTTGTGAGATGAGGAGGAAGACATAATGAAGTCTATGTTCCAAAGAAAAAGGGATGGAAAATATAACTAAAATTGATCTAGATTTTGATAAAACTAGAGAAAATTTGATAGCTTTAAAGCAGGGTGATATTTCTCCAATATTTCACTCTAACATGCTCAAATATATTTTTCTCTACATGAATTGAATTCATTTTAGAGATCACATGGAAAGTGGTCTATTAATGATGAAATGAAAGGACATACTGATAATAAATGTTGACATGGTCATCACTGATGGGTTACATCCATATTTCATAAATTGTAAGCAAGGCCAAGTTTCATTTTTAGTATGAGCTATTATTTTCAAAGATCACTTTCTTGTGAGTTTTCATTTTCAAGATTTATTTGTAAAACATCCCACAAACGTGTTGTCGAAGTTCATTTTCAATATGAGTTGTCATTTTCAAACTTCACTTTCTTGTGAGTTTTCATTTTTAAACTTTAATTTTCCCTACAATGAACGTTTCCCTTTCAAAAACAATGAAAGAAAGCTTGTGTGATGAGGAGGAGGATGCCATGAATTGTAAGTGCCAAAGAAAAGGGATGGAAAATATAAATAAAATTGATCTAGATTTTGATAAAATTAGAGAAAAATTGATAGCTTTAAAGCAGGGGTGATGTTTCTCCAATAATTCACTCTAAAGGATGTTTTTCTCTGGACAACTTGGTTGTGTTTCAAAGCTCACATGGAAAGTGGTCTATAAATGATGAAATGAAGGGACCCACAACCACTCAAGTAAATATTGACATGATCATATCATTGATGGGTTACAACTATATTGCGTAAATTGTAAGCAAGGCCACTTCATTTTGAAAGTTCACTTTTTTTGTGAGTGACAAGCACCATTGTTAAAGAGCCCACATTATTTTATCACATGGTTTCTCCTCATCCCATTGAATTTTATAAGAGAAACCAAAATTATAAAATAGTAGGTAGTAGCATAACTTCATATAATTTTGTCAGTGCACTTTAGATAAAGTTGTTTAAAGGTAAATTAGGAATTATTAAGATGAGAAACTAGTCTCAAAGTAAACATGTATAGGAGAATGTGTTGTATTTATATTTGAAGATCATTTTCTTGCATATGGATTTTTACTCTTTCAAAATTTAATTGAAATAGTAGAAGAGTTAGAATTTGACATATATATTTTTATTTATATTTTTATTCATATTCATGAGAATTTTTCATTTTAGGAGAGAAGAACTAGTAGTCATGTATCCTAAATTCATACCTCACAAACTATAACTTCTCAATGTCAAAAAACTCTTACATATGGAATTTTACTCTTCCAAAATTTAATTGAATTAGTAGAAGAGTTCTGGATTTGACATATATTATTATTATTATTAGTGTGAAAGGGGTACTTTATCTAACTAGTTCATTCTTAGCTATTCCTCCACTAAAGTCCTCTTAACACTAGCTTAACTTTACATAGGGATAAGGTGGTTGAGTCTTTAATGACATGAGTTGTCACACC
Organism: Sequoia sempervirens; assembly: GCA_007258455.2. Classification (NCBI taxonomy): domain Eukaryota; kingdom Viridiplantae; phylum Streptophyta; class Pinopsida; order Cupressales; family Cupressaceae; genus Sequoia; species Sequoia sempervirens. Next base: position 377,089,622 of record VDFB02193867.1, on the reverse strand, counting down.
TCACAAGATGCCAACACTTGTCATAATCTAGTTGCATCTATCTATCCCCTTGGCCTATATAACCAAGGCATTCCCTTTGTAATATGACACCATTTCATTCTAATTCTCAAGTTGAATATAGCTTCGCATTCTTAAGAGGAATACAGTTTATTCCTCCTCATATTTCTATTTTTTCTTTACTTCAGTCATTAGATTCTTGGTAGGCTAGTTAGAAAATCTCACATGTTATTAGAGCAGTTTTTGAATTGTGGGTTAGCATTCCTTTAAGAAATTTAAGAGTGCAAAGTTTTTTTTCAAAAACAGAGTATGCTCTTCTCTTGCATCCCCAAATGATCTAGAGAATCAAAAAGTGTAAATATATATATATATATATATATATATATATATATATATATATATATATATATATATATATATATATATATATATTTCAGTTTCTGGGGGGTTCATACATTGAATTGTTGATTACAAGTCTTCTAAAGCTTCCTAGAGAGACTCTGAGGTCACCATTGTGTTTGGAGTGTTCAAGATAGTCAAATTTGTCTCTTGTTTTGTCCCAGTTGGACATTGGAGGCCAAATATGCAAGGGTTTGAAGTTGGGTGTCGGTTGCCTAATCAAGAAGGTAGCCATTTTCAGGCGAAGTTTAGCCAAAACAGAATTCTACCACGATTCAGAGGTTTGAAACCTAAAGATCGGACTTCACCACATTTGTCATTTTAACAATCGCTGCTTGAGACTAAGACAAAAATTTTATACCTAGAGTCGCATTTAAAACCCTAAATCATATAATTTTTGCAATAATATTTGAAAATATTTTGCAACGATCTAAAAATATTTGTGGGCAAACCCAAAAAGTGGCTTTTCTAGCAATCTCAATGAGAAGGAAAACTTGTAAAAATGACCCCATGCCAAAAAATTTCATTCTCAGGGTTCGAATGAACTAAAAAAGGGTTCACTCGAACTAGGGTTCAAGCGAACCCATTTAATGCATGCACGAACAAAAACAAATGAAAACCCCTTTTGGGAAGGGGGTTCGCTAGAACCCCCCTAGTTCTAGTGAAACCCCTTTTCCCTAATTTTTGACTTGTTCACCAAGAAAACCTAATTTTTTACGCTTTGAAGCTCGGGTTGAGGATGAAAATGGAGGAATCTTCACAAACCAAATTGGAATCAAGTAGTTCTTGGAACGAGCTATCCAACAAATATAATTTTAATATGTTTTGGTTTTATTATGTATTTGTTTTTTTAGTTTTAGTAAACATAGGTTTTTCATCGAAAATGAAGGTCTTTGCTATGCACATGTGGAAAAATAGTAGATTATCAAAAAAAAAATTTAAAATATGAGTGCACCAGATATTGAAATTCTTGATCCAACAAAAAAAAAGAATTTCGATATATACAAAAAAATTTACACGTTATATGGTCGTGCTATGTCTGAATTATAATTGGTTTGACTTTGAAACTTGATTAAAGAAAAAATATTCACTAAAAAACTATCTAACCAAGTGGAAGCACTAGATATCAAAGTTAAAAATCTAAATTCAAAAGAATTAGAATTTTATCCTTCATGGAAAAAAAATTATGTGTTATATGGTGTGCGTCACTTTTTAAAAATGTTGTTTTTTGAAAAAAACCAGTTTTCATGGGAGATGGAAAGATAAGCCCAATTTGATTCCAAAAATTTTGAAAACAATATTTTTAGAATCTACAAAAAAAATGTGACAAGACTCTAGTTTGCATCATCTTCAAATTCCTCATGGTTTAACCGCTATAGGTGTCCGAATGTGAATATTTAGTTAAAAATAATAATTTCAGTGTCTAGTTTGGCCAAAAATTGTAAACCACTATTGTGGGATCACCCTTAGGGAATTTTTTTTAATAATATTGTGTTGGCATCACCTCGACATAGTCGGTTGCGATTAGATCCTTGGTCATCCGACAAATCTAAAAGTGGTTCTTCATACTCTTTGTTTGGTACATCTACCTGGCATCATTGAAGGTCAGATTTGAGTTGGTTCATTCATCTCACCGACAAAAAATTGACACTTAGTTTTGCTCTTTGGCATCGATCTAATCTTCATCCAATTGCTGGAATTTTTTGAATCCACCATCGTCAGATCACATCACCTGATTCATTAGTTGGAAAGGATAAGACTTGCATTGTTCTTGCAAGTTTTGATTGCCCGCTATTGGTAAACAATAGTCAAGGCCTCTCAACATTTACTCCACCAATCTATTGGGTAATATCACAAGTTTATGACTGGTCTTCTACACAATTGATGATGAAAGTTTAATACAATGGTCAAGTTTGTGGCTCCAAGGGGTCGGGTGCTTGGCCAAGGCGGGTACTCTCTGTGAGCACTTCATCCTATTGTCGGTCATTGGTAGATCGGGTGCAAAGAATCCTTCGATCTGTGGCCCGCATCCTTTTGCAAGGCTTGGCTACCAAGGATTTGTAGTCGTCAAATTTTCTTTGCTCTCAGATCGGCATATAGGGATTGTAGTGTGCAGCCATTCGACATCCTATGATTCCTTTCACATCACAGAGGATGGATCTCATTTAATAGGTTGAATGTCTATCCATCGGCAGGTCTAATATTTCATCCACATTACATCGGCTTGCATAAGTTTTGTAAAATTGTTGTGATTTTTGCGATCAAATCATCCTCATTCATTGTGGAGAAATCGACTGTCACATTGATAATTAAGATCCAGCACTGTTGGTGTATATATTCACTACATCGGTGTCACATTGGCTTGGTCAGCATCTATTCCTTCAAAATTTCTATCAATGAGTACCATTAATTGCTTGGTCATTGGTATTTATTTTAGTCACTAGTGGATGCCGACCCTTTATTGCATTGCATGAATCTACCATCAGCGGCTTCATTCATCGTCGTCGGTCTAAAGATTTTATCAGCCTTCATTGTTTTGCCCGGTGATCATCCTTGGAGGATTGGTTGGCTCATACCTAGTCTTGGGCAGCTCGCCTCTTCACCAATGTCATTGGCCGACAAAGTTCATCGGCATATACCTTGCCTGCGTCAGATTCACCGACACTCATATCGATGGTCTAAGGGTAGGTACTTCAATGTATTTAGAGGGAAGGTATCAATATTTTCATCGACATTTATTAGTTGACCGACCATACACTATTTCCTCCATCTGCCAGCGTTGGGTACTTGTTCATTGATGCTCCTCCAAAATCTATGGTCTCTTCGCTTCGCATATGGGCAGATCACTACATTGGCTACATTGGCCAAGATTGGTAGGTCTAATCCTATCGTTAGGGAGTCATATCGGTATTTATAGGCGGCCTTTATTGTTGGGGAGTCCATCATTCACTGACATCACAGTCAGATCTCATCGGTTTGCCGACGTGTCTCTATGTAAGCATTTTTGCCGACCAACATCCTAGGCAATGCGATCATCAATGCCATTTATTG
>VDFB02193867.1:377044486-377086075 GCA_007258455.2 Sequoia sempervirens | reverse complement strand
TATCATTCAAAATGGCATCTTTAGGGAATATGCTTCAAATTTCAAAAAGTCTGTCCAAAAGGACTTGTCCTCCAACATGGCATTAACTCCTCTTACATCGTCTCTTACATGTCTCCCACTTGGCATTTAAGACTCTTTCTTCTCCCTCCAACGAGCCAACTTTCAAAATTTTAAAATCCACCTAATAGCATTTATCATGCACAATGACCAAAATGTGCACAACCTTCCTCCAATACTGACATGTTGATAAGTGGCATCTTGTCATTGGTCCATCTTTGATCCCACATTCATCCTATTCTTCAATCCTCTAGCATTCTTTCTTATAAATAGAGGACTCCTCCATTGTATTAATCCTCCACAATCTTAGGCATTTTATCCAAAACTCATCCAAGTTAGCATTTCATCACAACAATATAGCATCTTCAAGGTGATTTTCACTTACATCAAGCATCAAGGACTGGGAAAGTGGCATCAAAGTAGCACCAATCCACTCATGGGATAAGGGCTCGAATGGTTTACATACCTCCATTTTAATTGGTTTTGATTCCCTTTTATCTCATTTGCATGTGACATGACTGGCATTTCATAGGATATTTTGTAATTTGTTTAGTTTGACTAACAATGTTAATAGTTGCTTGTTTTGATCAAAATGTAGAAAAAACATCCACAACTATATTTTTTCATAATTTATTCTTAAACTTATATAATAATATAAAAATTTAAAATCTACAAAATCAAATATAGTGAAACATTTTACTTTTCCATCCAATAGATCTTAAGTAATTTATAAAATTTTAATTTATTTAAATTTAGATACGATAATCCATAAATCTTTATCTATAAACATATACTACATATTAAACTACCATAACTAAAAGACAAGATATTCATTGTGTACTAAAATAGTAGATATAAGAAAAAAAATAGGACATGTATCTTCTATATATTTTACACCAGATTCTAAAGCTATTGTATATCTATACAAACATGCCTTTCAAATAGTGTTCTACTACTTAAGTCACTCATCTTTTGGTGGGACAAGTGTAAGCACTAAGTATGATACGAACATTTTTATACTATTTTAACAATTTTTGTACTATTTACAGATTTAGACCATTCAAAAATAAATGAGTTATTTTTTTCAATTAGATTAAGCTAAAGAAAAAAATTACATTATGTAGAGAGTTGGTGATAACTCCTAGACGTGGGCATTGGATTGACTGATAAGTTGGTAGAGGGCTTAATATTTTAGAACAGTAGGTGAGCAGAATAGATAAAATTAGATATATTCTTTAAAATTATTTTAAGGAGGGGAGGAATATAGAAATAATCTGGAAACAATGTTTTCTAATCGATTAGTTGGGGGACACAATAATAATATTAAATTTATTAAAGTCAATGAAAGAATCAGAGTCGTTCCAGCAGAAGAGTTTAAGATAGCAGATGATGCCCATCCAACGCAAGCGGACAGTAGATGGCATGTAATACGCGATGGCTTTAAAAACATATATTTTAGTTGACTATATAATATTCAAGACTAGTGGACACCTCATAGGCCTTAATCTCCACGTTAGATGATAATGAAAATAGATAAGTATTTCCTTTAAAACTATTTTAGGCAGCGGGAAGAAATAATCTCCAGGCTGGTTGACAGGGAAATAGTGTATTTTTAAATGGTTAGTTGGCCCGAGACAACTAATAATAATAATAATAAATTTGTTCAGGTCAATGAACGAATTGTTGTCCAAATTACAGCCAATCTAATAGATGACCAGCAACGTTTGATATATTCAATACTCAATATTGAAAGAAAATAGTTTAAAATGCATTTTTCAAAATCTATCTGGTGAATGCTCTTTTCCCTAATCACTATCATTGGTCCAGTTGGGTATTTACGTAATAGAATGGTTTATTTATCATTATTTAAATAAATGAAGAAGTATATCTCAATTAAAATAATGGTGTTTCTGATGCCTGGATCTGATTAACGTAAATAATATTTATGATTTTATTTACTCGCCATATTTCTAAAGTGTTTAAGTTTGTGAATATTTTATTTGGGTTTCACATTAAACCACAGTTCAAATTTGGTTTAATAGTATTGCAGTTTTTAAGTTTTTGTCACTTGAATTTTATTATTAATTTCCATCATTTCTTTTGTGCGTAAAAGGAAAAATCTGATTGATGAGAATACGTGGCCAAGAATTGTGGAAATTTGACTCCATGCTCTCTAAAATATTCTAGTGACCACCATGTAAGTTACAAGGGGGTGCGTACAAATTTTAGGTTAATAAAGGTGAGGAATGGTTATGTGCTTTTATAAAGGAAGTGCTATGGCAGGCAAAGTAAACAACATAAATAAAAATACTTACCAAAAATCATTGATTCATGATTAATTCAAAAGAAAATAGGATTATTAAAGTGGGGATAAAGTTAGAATCGCTGAGTATCTAACTTAGATGAAATTAGTATGAGCTTCTATAAGAAAAATCTATTTATTTATTTATCTCTTTTGTTTAAGGAATATTTCCATTGGAAAATTATGTATTTTGTATGTAAAAATAGATCAATGCAATATCAATTTTACATTTTAAGAACTATTATTCATATCTAAGATTTTTTGTTGCTTACTCACTTCAATAATGTATAACTCAACATTAAACTGTAAGTCAAACAAGATAGTAATCTATTAATGTTGTTGATTACAAGTACCTTAATAATGTATAACTCAACATTAAATCGTAAATCGAACAAGATAGTAATCAATTAGTATAAGAATTATAAGTGTGCATTCAATTAGGTTTCATTTATGCGATAAGAAGATATTAAGAGTGTTAGTTCAATTATAGAGTTAAGTTGTCCATTTACATAAAAATGATAATAATGATTAGTGTTGTAGTGAGGTTGTTGGGAGAAAATTAATCCTCTTAAGTAGGTTCCCTTGAGTAAACCTTATTGTTGGCATTTAGTAATGAAGTTTAGACAATTCTATATTAATATTGAACCTATACACACTATATAAATATAGGTTTCATTCTACTCACTATAATTGTAGTAAGCCTTCTAGAGATAAATTTGCACGTGTTTACATGTGTAACAATTGGAAGCTTATGGTGGAGCTTTAGAAGGAAGTATCAGATAGTTAGGCTGCTTCATATTCTTTATTAGAAATAGTGGAGATAAGAATAATATAGATCCATTGGTGTGTAAACACAAGGTTTTGTTAAGGCCTTCTTCATTCAAGGTTTAAATGCTAACGATCCCTTAAGGACATCTTAATTAGTCGGTTCCTTAAGTAATTTTGTGGATACCTTCAATATCCACATAGGAATGCCAATTTTTCTTTTATGCAATAATTTTCCCAAATTACCTCCAACAATGTGTTACACTCTTTCCTTTCTTTATGTAATAAGGCACTAGTCTAAAATTATTGCATCAACTTATAACATTTGATGTTTCCTACAAAATGTTGTCAATCATATTTATATTAACTTAAAAATCTATGTTAGATAAAAAAAATTAAGATCTAAAAATTCCATTGTTCTTTGAAGATCCTTCTAGCCACTATGAGAAATAGAATATGCTTAGTACAAATAAAGTGTTCATAGATAGCTATGTCTTAAGAAGTTGGAATCGTTGGCATAGGTAATTGAGATTCCATCCATAATCAACATTATGTTTAAAAACTCTTGAGCAATGCATTATGAAAAATAATCATGCATTATTTCCAATGTTTAAATAGAGGAGTTAACATAAGTGTTTTTCCATTTTAGTGTGACATGAATTTTACACCTAATGTAATGAAAAAAGAAGAAGAAAATTTGTGCGATAATGTTCAAGATAAATTTTGGGCATTACAAATGGTATCAAAGCCCCCAGGTTCCAATATTGGGAACTTTTAGGATCATTTGGAACTTAATGTTTGTGTAAGTTGTCATATTTAGATTATATTGGAATGTTTAAATACTAAAAATGAATATGTTTGACATTGGAAAACTTATGTGCTATTTAAAGATAAAGTTGTTTCCTACCTTCACCAGGGGAGGAGTCCCAGAATACAAGGCTATAAGAGTCAGAAAATGGACATACTAGTACTCTTAACTGAGCGTTTGGTCTGCTAATAATTAAATGATTAGTAATTACCTAAATTTGTGAACACCAATTCAAACAAGAACATGATGAGTTGGAAAACACTAAGTAGGGTTAATGGTATTAAGCCTATTTCACCCCTTCACCATCCCTTAACTTTGAGCCTTAAGATAATAAATGTTTATTTAGAAAATGTGAGTGATTTGATAGGAACATGATTGACTAAAATAATAATAGTTTTCAATGATGAATGTTGCTAGTGTAATTTTTTGCTTTTTATTTCGTATCACTTTGTAAACTTGAGAAAACATAGCTGTAAATTTTATAAATGTGATTATCTTGTAAATATAATTATGGTTCCCTAGAGTCAATTTCTTCTAACTTCATAATGTGAACAGATTATAAAATAATAATAAACTCCAAAACGTTGTGAAATCCTCTTAACCTCATCCCTGGTGAACCATGACCACATCCCTCCTGGTCTCTACTGGGAGCCATGCCAAAGACTCAGGACGCAAACCCATGCACATGAGCCAGTGTCTGCCATACAAAGCCATGACACTCTTTGCAGGAGACTGAACAAACCTCAGTCAGTATACACATAAGACATAATTTTAATTTTGTTAAGGAAAGAAAGATAAACAAACATATGATGTAAAGGGAGAGAGATAGGTGGTAAAAACATATATTTTAGTTGACTATATAATATTCAATACTAGTGGACAGCTCATAGGCTATAATCTCCACGTTAGATGATAATGAAAATAGATAAGTACTTCCTTTAAAACTATTTTAGGCAGCGGGAAGAAATAATCTCCAGGCTGGTTGACAGGGAAATAATGTATTTTTAATTGGTTAGTTGGCCGATAACAAAATAATAATAATAATAATAATAAATTTGTTGAGGTTAATTAAAGAATTGTTGTCCAAGTCAAATAGATGCCCAGCCACCATTGATATAATCAATATTCAATATTGAAAGAAAATATTTTAAAATGCATTTTTCAAAATCTATATGGGGAATGCTCTTTTCCCTAATCACTATTTTTTTTATCAAAATATTCTCTAGATTTTTAAATTATATATTATTATGAATTAAAATATATTTAAAAATAGAAATATTTTAAAAATGTTTATATTAAATTTGATATTTTATTTTATTTATTTAAAAAATTATTTTATTTATTTAAGTATTGTTTTATTTATTTAAAAATTGTTTTATTTATTTAAGAAAATAGATAAATATTTCCTTTAAAATTATTTTAGGCAACGGGAAGAAATAATCTCCAGATTGGCTGATAGGGAAATAATGTATTTTTAATTAGTTGGTTGGTTGAGACAACCAAAATAAAAAATAATAATAAATCTGTTGAGGTCAATGAAAGAATTGTTGTTCAAGTTGGAGCTAATCTAATAGATGCCCAACCACATGATGGCCGTTGATTTGTATGTGATATATTCAATATTGAAAGAAAATGTTTTAAAATTCATTTTTCAAAATTTATTTGATGAATGCTCTTTTCCCAAATCACTATCGTATTTTCTAGATTTTTAAATTATATATTATTATGAATTAAAATATATTTTAAAATATATATATTTTTAAGTGTTTATATGAAATTTATTATTTTATTTTATTTATTAATTTTTGTGATGGGTGATTAAATTTTTTCAAAAAATATGTTTTAAAGTTTTAAATATTATAATGATTCAAATTGATTATTTTTTAAATATAATTAGATAATAAACATTTTTTCTTTATCATCATTGAACAAATTATTTTTCTTTGAAAATATCAACAAAAAATGATGTAAAAACCTTACAATAAGAGTTTTGTAATTGAGTTATTTTGAGCCATTTATATGTTATATTACTTTGATATTTTCTTTAAGAATTTTCACTCCAATGTTGATATCAAATCAAAATTAAATACTTTCCTGGATCCTGAAAAATCAGGGTCGCACCATACCTACTGTCACGAAACGAACTCTCTGATCACACACATATCTTAGCACATTAATATTTTCACTTTTATGCAAACATCTTGGAGAAACAAAAATCTCCATAATAAAGATCATGCCTCATATCTCTAAAGCTATATTTTGACTCCATAATTATACAATCTAGATTTTTATTTTTATTTCTAGATTTTAGATTTGAAAAATTAAAAATAATTTTAAAATTAATTGGGGAATCCTTATACGGCTATATCAATAAATTTATTTTCTAGATTTTAATATACTATATGATATAAATATTAAAATATATATTATTCAATTTATTATATAAAGTATATTTTATTATTATTTATATATCAAATTTGCTAACAATTTTTTGAAAATTTTATCTTAAATTTCATAATAATTTATATGTCAAATATTAATAATATAATATTTTTAAAAATTCAATTGATCAGAATATTGAGTAGTGATTATTTAAAAGTAAAATTAAAAGCTATATACACAAGTAAAATAAATATATTAAAAAACAAAACAAAAAATATAAATATAAATAATAAAAATATTTAGACCAATTTAACATTTGTAAATATGAAATCCAAATTTTCAAATTTTAAAGTCATGTTACATTTTTCATTTAACCATTGTGAACTAGCTAAAGTATGAATTATCAACTTGCATTCTAGGGTGGATTATTTAAGAAACTTAACCTTAACCAAAAAATATATATTTAATATTTATATCATATAAATATCAAAATCTAAACAATAAACTTATTAACATATGCACATATTATAATTTAATTAATTTAAATTATTTTGCAATTTTTAATTAAGATGATGATTGAATTCCACAACACCTAAAAATCACCTACAAGAAATTATTCTAATTTGTTATGCAACCAAAAGAGAAAATATTGAATCTAGAAAAGCACTAATATGTGCAATGTATTGACGTGAATGGTTTTGAATTGAATTATTACAATGAATGTACAAGTTTTATAATTATAAATGATTATCTTGATTACTCCAACAAATCAAAGAATAAAAATAATCTTGTTACATTAGCATTATATCATTATTCTAGAGCATATTACATTGCTACAAACTATTTTTCTCCACCTTGGTTTATTGTTGTTGAGTCTATAGATTTAGGGGTTTGACGAAGGAGAACATGACCATCACAATTCAATAGATTTCTTAAAGGTTTTTTTATAAACAACACAAGTTCCCTATCAAAATTAGAGCACATACATAAATCTCCTTAAATTGTGATACCAAACTTATTTTACTTTATAAAATTATTTATTGTAAAGAAATATATTGTAAAATTATTGGTAACTTTTTACGTTAGCTTTATAAAATTATTTGTTTATAAAAATATAAAAAATACAATAAAAATAATTTTTAAAATTTTTATTTTGTAGAAATTATATTGAATAAATATTTATTTATTAAAAAGTAAATCATGCAACATAAAAATAAGTTCTTTTTAAATTTTAGATGAGAATTAGTAACAAAATTGTTAAGAAGAAAATAAAGAGAATCAAATATTTCTAAAAGACCCTAATATACTCAAAACACTAAGCTATAAATATAAATACCTCTATAATATCATTCAATCTCAATCTTTCATGTAATTAGATGTCTAGAATATAATGGTGGGTTTGGCCTCAACTTCTAACCCTTTTTCAATGCATGAAATGAATAATCTCTTGGGCTTCAAGTACTACCAAATGTACAACTTATTTATTTGATATGTAACTTATGAAAATTTATCCTCGAACAAATTATCCCTCATTGTAAGATATCATGTGTGGTTATAATTGCATGACCTCCTGATCTAGGAGGATCTACAAGTCACAATGCTCATTTCAATTTAACCTTAACCATAACTTATTTAGTCCTAATCCAAATTGAACTTTGATTGAACCCTAAATAAATTATAGCCTTAATTGAACCTTGATTGTAACCCTAATAGTAACCCTAATTAGGTAAGTGCAAAAAGATGGGGGGCTAAAAAGGGGTCTTAAGTGGCCACTTTTTTTTCTAAAATCAAGAAATACTGACCTTGGATGTGAAATTGAGGATAGTTACACTCAAAAAATCTTGATGCAAGAAAAACAAGGATCATAGTGCTCTGAGTCTACTTTCTAAACTACTATTTTTTTTTAAAATGGTAGAGATTAAGGGGTTCAAAAGAGGGAGCCACAAAAATTGGTGTTTTTTTGTCAAAAAACATAACATAACGACTTTTGTGGCTCCTTCAAAAGGTTAATTTTTTTTTTGTATTTTAAAAATCCCTTTGGTGAGAAATTAGCTAATAGGATGTAGTTTATGCCTATTTTTTCTGACTTTTTTTAATGAATATTTGATATTTTACTAATTTTCAAAGTGGACACTTCTTAAAAAATAGAATTTTGACCGTGCTACCTCTATAAACTTTGAAAACTAATTGAAAATGAATTTATTTTTTTAATATGTGTAGAATGGAGTCTAGTTTCTAAAAATGTAATTTATTTGAAATTTTGATGAACGACTAATTTATAAAGAAAAAATACCAAACACTAGTTTTTGCTAAAAAAAAACACACAAACAAAAGAAATTAAAGATCAAAAGCTTAACATTTTCAAAATGTGAAAAAATTACATCATTAGATAGCTAAGAGAGAGCCTAACATTACCCAGGTGTTCGATTTGTTTGACCTTGAAACACATGCAAGCCTAATGCTTAACATGAACACGATTATGTGAAATATTGTAGAATTTGCAAAAGCACGTCTTTGAACATTGGGAAGCCACTATGAGCCTTTGGGTTGGTATTCCAAAGAAAATACCAAGCATAAGGCTTGGGGATTACTAAAAGAAGAAATAACGTGAGCACGCTATAATGTGCTCACGTTATTTAATAGTTTTGACATGCTTTTTTCATTTTTGCCCAAGAACTTTGCCTAAGCAAGACATAATGCAAGTGTGTTATTATGTGCTCATGTTATGTATTTCTTTGTGTTAAATGCTAGTCTATTTTAAATGTATGTATATATATTTGTATGTTTGTATGTATGTATGCTTGTATGACATGTATGTATCTATGTATGTATGCATGCTTGTATGTATGTATGCATGCATGTATGTATGTATTAGTGTATGGGTATGTATGTATGTATGTACATAAAATTGTATGTACACATGTATTTATACTTATATGTATGTAAGTATTTGTGTATGCCTGTATGTATGTAGAGGGGGGTAGAATTTTAAGAAAGAGAGAGTTGTCTAGGTAGGGTGGGAGGAGGACAGGAGAGAATTAGAGGTGAGTGAGAGATGGGCACAGAGAGAGGTGGGGAGGGTGGAAGGTCAGAGGGAGTGGAAGGGTTCCGTGGGGAGGGACTCGCCGGTCAGTCGAGGATCAAACGCGATCAAACGACATCGACTCGAAATCAATCAGATCAGAAATCAGGAAATCAGTTCAATCCGATCGTCAATCAATCCGCGGCATCAAAATCCGCTGCAGATCCGTCAGTCATTCCGTCAGTCAAATCGGCAAGAAATCAAAGATCGGAGATCAGGCGCCAGGATCGATCAATCAGATCATTTTGCGGATCGATCGTCAGGCAATCGAGATCATCGAGAGAAAGATCGACAAAATCAATCGCGCATCGAGATGGTCGTAAAGAAAATGCGTCGAAGTAAATAAAGAATCGTCGAAAGTCTCACGAAAGAAAGGAAGAGAAAGTCGAATAAATAAATAAAGAATAAGAGATTAAAGTGATATAAGATTGAAAGGGTCGAGTTAAAGGTCAAAAATCTCGATAAAGTTATATAAAAGATGAAACTCAAGAAAGTTCACTATTCAAAGTTAAAGATTAAAAGTCTGATTCAGGATTCGAGATTAAAGAGATAAAATTCGGCTTTCCGACAAAGGTGAAAGGTCGGGGGTTGAAACAATCGTATAAAGGTTAAAATGTCTATCTCGCGCTACAAAGTCAGGTGTAAGCTGGTCGCCGAGAAACATGGGAGCATTCTTGGGTTGTGGGTTACCCAAAATGAGAATGAACCTTTGGATAGGTTGGCTTCCTAGCTAGTAATATCACCTAAACTACTAACTTTTGAGGAAAATGGAAGAAAGATATGCATGAACTGAAAAACTAATATTCAAAAAACTAAGGTGATACACCAAAACTACTTAGAACCTGCATATATAGCCTATATGCACAATTCCAACAATGAATGAAACTAGATTACACAACTCACTTGTCATATGTCTTTACATCAATAATTTATAAAGAGGTTAGGATGATAAAACTCTTAGAGGGAAATAAATCTCAAAACTAAAAATGATTGCACCTATAACACTAAAATTATAACCTGCAATAACATAATATCTGTAAAAGGTGTTGAATTTTGAGAAGAACTCACAAGGGAAAAAATATGTTTCACAAGTAATTTGATCAATCAATAAGTGCACACAATCAAGCATAGAGTTAGAAGGTAAAATACTCAATATCATTGATGTCCAAGGCCTTCACTGATATACATGCTCAAAATACCGAGTTACAAAACATGCTCAAACTATCGAAGGACTGTAAAAAGTCTCTATCTCTAGAAATTGCATCAGAAGAACTAACTACAAAAAGTCGCTCAAGTGACTTAATCCATCAACTCCCAACAAGAAACCTATGAGAATAGGTTCCAAAATCAGTTGGGGTCGGATGCCCTCAAAAAGTCTAGAAAAAAGTATCCATATCCACTCCAAAAAGGCTCCAAAGGGGTGAAAAAGTCAAAATTGACCAATTCCATCATAATGACAAGCTAAAATTGATCCAAGATGCTCTCCCAAGTCATTAAAAAGGAGAAACAGTCTCCATCTTTCTCTCCCAAGACTTTGTCACATATTAACACATGATCATATTTTATCCTCCCTTTGTTATGCATTGAAAATCTCCTATCATTAAATTTTGCATTAAAAGAAACCTTTAAGCCTTTAGTGATTCATAAAATATCACTAAAACTCAATGTTCATAATTTTAAAAGTTGCAAAATTTTACATAAGGCCCATGATTTGGCCATACTAAGTCAATATAAAAATTTGAAAAAGTCATAAAAGACTTAGCATATCAAAATGCAATTTTAAAAAATAAGCCTAAGGCATAAACATGATTTCTAGCCTACAAGCTTAATTGACATCATATTGCATTTTTAAAACAATGGCTAAAAAGACATTTCATCGAAATGTGAAAATTGGGTTTCAACCCTAAAACAAAAGCAAAAGAATGAAAACCACATTTTTGACTTATATCGAAGCTTGACCACCACGAGGGTTTCAATATGAGCTTTCTATAGGTCTTCAATGGTGAACTTCCTGTAGTTACAAAAGGATTGTTTGTGTGAAATCTATTAGTTTTCATTTGACATGTAGGTAAGTCATTTTCTGGAAACAAAATGAGTAGAAAACTACATTTCTCTTCTAACTTGGACCTAGGGCTGCAGCTCCTTCCATTGATTACTGATGAATTTTCTTTCATATTTACTCTTTTGATGTTTTTAGTCTTGAGATCAACATTTGAAAAGGCCCCTAAAGCCTTAGCACGACCAAAATAGCTATATTCTTCTTCAAAATACAAGAAAGGTAAACATTTCTGCTTTATTCCTCAGCTTCATCTCTGTAGTTTTCATTTGGACGACCTAGTCTTCCTTCATTTTCTATTGTTTCAAGTATTTTTCACCAAGAATTTAAGGAAAAATCTGTAGAAAATTCCATTTATAGGCCACATCCAGACATTGGTAACTTGTTTTTGATGTTTTTCTCCTATTTTCTAGGTTTTCCCTCCATTGATTCACAACCCATTTTGGGTCGAGGGTTTTTCTGTAATAAAAATCCCTTAAGAATTTCTTTGTAATTCAAATTGGATTGAGGGCTTCTTTTTGAAGCTTACACTTTCCATAGACAACATTCTGAATTTTATTTGTAAAAACATAATTTTTTTATATCTTGTACACATTTTTACACTTAACTGAAGATTGATCCTCCCACTTGAAGGGGTTTATGCTCTTTGAAAGCTGAGAATTTTGTGAGGCTTATGATCTTCAAAAACCATTGTTTTCCTTCTGTATATCAAGGCCGCAACCTTCGATTCTCATGCAAGACTTTATGAAAAGTATGAAAAGAAATCTCACCTTTTAATGGTTGTAACCACACTCCATTGCAAAAAAGTGGTATTTCCTATATTACATGCTCAAGCCCCGTGTTTCCTGCATTTCTTGTGTAATTTTGTCTTAGATTAGATTGAATGCTCATTTCTTTGCATTTATGATGGTCTTCCAGGATCTCAAGAGAAAACAATGCTCTTTGGTCTTCTATGACTATTGCATAAAATGGTGATTTTTTTTTTTGATTTCTTTGAATGATTATATGTGAAACCTTTTTCTAGATTGATATTTCTATAACCCTCCTCTCTCTATTTCACTCCCTTTATAGTGTCATAGCTCACTATACCTTTATGCATTAGTACTATACATTATCATAGATATTGACTGTCCTACTTTTCACAGTGTTTCCCATAATCTTCATGGTTCTTGCCAACATTAGGACTTGAAATTTCCATCTCCAACCATACCTTAACTACCACTGTGCACTATCCCTTCAATTAAGGAATGCCACTTATCACCATTACTGCAAAGCCATAGCTTCCTTTCCTTTTAATGGGAAACCTTCCTCTTAATGAAATCTTGCAGATCCTAGAACACAGACCAAGCATGCTACAAACAATGATTATATTCTCTTACATTGAGAGATAAACAAATACATATGTTATTCTCCTTGAGCATTTCTTATTCTTTCAACCTCTTTAGTCCTTGATCTCAACCCTTTCACCTTTGACAATAGTTTTCTATGCTCATGACTGTCACACTGATAGGAAAGATGATTATTCCTAATAAGTGCTATGTGAATCTATTGAATCTCAAACCATTGTTTGATTGTAAAGGTGATAGCCAATGCGTATATGATTCATATTACTGATGAGTATGTTTTTTTCCATTTCATTTATGTTCATGTTGCACCTTCATGAGAGAGTACATAAATGCATTCCCTTAATCTATTTTGATACATGACACATCTGTATTCTTTATGATTACTTTGAGAAGGTATATGCCACCCATGACAGTGATTGAAAACTCACTATCATAGATGATGTATGGTTGCTTGATGAAACCTATAAAGAAATGAATAGCCTTTCTGTACTTCTTGAGAGTACAATAAAGTAGCATGTTGGGCTCAACCCCTGTGGGAGCCACATTTTCCCCACATGTTGTAATTTGATAAAACAAATCACATTTTTCCTATATCTACACCTAAAGCAAACAAGTTAGAAAACAAAATGCATATTTTGGATGTGTTTGATGAACTAATGATTTCCTTGACATCTATAGCATTCATTTCCTATTTAATGCACATTGAGATCAGTCTATACATGCATAGGTGTTTGTTCATGCAAGGTTAGAGAATTTTCATTGCTTAGAGAATTGCTCTAACACCATTGCTTTTTCTAGATGCAGGAACTAGGAACAATGAGGAGCCGGTGGGACAACCAGCTCAGATCAGCAACAAACAAGAGATCATACCCCAAACCAGTCATTCTCAGGAAATGACTGGTTACTCTCCTTATATGCACATTTTATTTATTTTTACTTATTCATGTATATGATTTTCTCAATTTGTATTGAATAAGTAATAGTTAATCTCATGGTTTGTGTGAGAAAATGATCATTCTTACATTCAATAAAGATTACTTCTTAGAAAGATTTGTGTAAATATTTTCTCTGTTACATGCACTTGTATAAATGCAATGATCTGTTACAATAATCTTGTAATCTTTTCTGATTTTTCTGTTTATACAATTGAATGTAATGTAGGAAAGATTAATAAAAATGTACCTCTCTATTGGTTTCTAAACACAAAGCTTAGCCTAATTAAGCAAGTAGTGAAATTAGGTAGCAAGTATATAGGTTTTAGGGTATAGGGTTGAGGAATTATGGTTGAGGATACAATGTATTGGGTAGAGGGTTGAGAGTTGAGGGTTCAAAGTTTAATATATATAAGGTAGAATGTAGAGGGTTGAGGGTTTAAGAGTTGAGGGTTGAGAGATTAGGGTTGAGGGGTTAATGGTTGAGGGCTGAGGGATTGAGGGTTGAGGGATTAAGGGTTGATGATTTAGGGTTTAAGGGTTGAGGTATTAAGGGTCAAGGGTTGAGGGTTTATGGTAGAGAGTTTGAGGGTTGAGGGTATAGGGTTGAGGCATTAGGGTTGATTGTTTAGGGTATTGGGAAGAGGGTAGAGGGTAGAGTGAAATAACAGAGTTTTCACATTGAATTTGATATATGTCAATTCAAGTCTCAATTTTTTTAGTGTTGCAATATTAATAGTGATTGAATTATAGGAATTTAACATTATAAATTGTTTATTTGTATTGTTGTTAGTGATTCTATTCAAGAGTGATATATAATTGAACATTGAAAAGGAAAAAGCCTTATGAAAAAATCAAATTGTTGAGGATTTTGATGCAAGAAGAAACAACAACTAGATAATTGGGTAGAACTCCTCCATTCAAATCTTTGTTTATTAGGTAAGTGAAGTCTTTACACATTTTCTTTACATTTTCCTTGATTCTATTATGTTTATTTATCATCCCTTGTCATAAATTCTTAATATAATTCTTTGATTTTGTTATTATGCATATTCCATCTTCATCATTGTTTGTTTGTCATTATAACCTTAGCCTCGCTTGGCACATTTTAAACCACATTATTATTTACACTTTCCAATTAAATCTTTGAGTCATTTTGTTAAACCAATTGACCTACCTTATGTATGCTTCCACATTTTGTATACACACTCACACACACACACACACACACACACACACACACACACACACACACATATATATATATGAGACTAGTTATAAGTATGTAATATAGTACATCATTTCTCAATCCTTATCTATGGATGTGCATACCCCTTTTTGAAGCTTCCATTTTGGTATAGACATGGGGGATGTTGGAAAATGTAGTGGAATTTGGTTTTACACATAGAAATTCCATTTGTTTGAAATTTTCTAAAGCCTTTTCAACAAACCCATTTTGTGCATATCCCATGATCATTGTAGTCCATGAGGACATATCTCATTAAGGTATTTTTTCAAACAGTCTACCAAAATAGTTGATTTCCTTGTCTATACTTCCAAAATTTCCTTGCATTTCTACCAAAGCATTGTATCAAACAACATATACAAGAAAATCATTTGTTTGAAAAAATTCCTCAAAGAAATGTGGTCTCATGGTGATGTGCATCACCATGAGACTACATTTCTTTGAGGCATTTTTTCAAATATATGATTTCCTTTTCTATGCTACCAAATTTTCCATACATGTCTACCTATTTTTTTTTTCTAAAAATCCCTCTGTCTTTCAATGCTTTGATTGATTCCTAGATACCTTCTTCTAAAGGTAGGATGTCAAGACAAAAGTTGTGGAATTTGGATTTATACTCTTGAGCCAATTGTATCTTTGTGAAAGTTTGTAATGTCTTCTTAAAAAATCATTTTGTGCTTATCTTGTGATCATGGAATTTCATGATACCATATTTCACATTTTGATAGATGTCATACCCCATTCCAAGGTCTCTATTAAAAGGTAGTGAGCTCACTATCTCACTAGCTTGTCTATGCTACCACATTTTTCATGTGCCTACCAAAAAAAATTTGTCAAACAATTCACATGCCTTGTCCATGGTTCCATTTTGTACCTATCTTGCAATCATGGCATGCCATGAGATCACATTTCTTTAAGGAATTGCATCAAAAAATTCATGTGAGATTTGACAAGTTAGTGAGCTCACTAGCTTGTCAATGCAATAGAATTGACAAGGTAGTGGGTTGTTTTAAAAAAATCCTCCTAGAAATGGGGGTTCATAGTGATGTACACAAATGTGAGACCCCATTTCTATGAGGCATTTTTTCAAACAACCCACTAGCTTCTCTATGCTACCACATTTTGCATACATTTCTACCTGAACATTTTTGTCAAAAAATTCACATTCCTTATCCATGCTTCCATTTTGTGCCTATCTTGCAATCATGGCATGCCATCAGACCACATTTCTTTAAGTAATTCTATCCAAAATTTCATGTGAGCTTTGACAAGACAGTGAGCTCACTAGCTTGTCAATGCGGTAGAATTGACAAGGTAGTGGGTTGTTTGAAAAAATACCTCATAGAAATAAAGGCTCATAGTGATGTACATCATTGTGAGACCCCATTTTTATGAAATCACTATGAGACCCCATTTTTATGAGGCATTTTTTCAAATAGTCTACTACCTTGTCTATGCTACCACATTTTGTATACATGTCTACCAAAACATTTTTGTTAAACAACTCACATGCCTTTTCCATGCTTCCATTTTGCACCTATCTTGCAATCGTGGCAAGCCACAAGACCACATTTCTTTAAGGCGTTCCATCAAAAAAATCATGTGAGATTTGACAAGCTAGTGAGCTCACTAGCTTGTCAATGCAGTGGAATTAGCAAGGTAGTGGGCTGTTTGAAAAAATTCCTCATAGAAATGGGGGCTTAAGGTGATGTACATCACCATGAGACCCCATTTCTATGAGGCATTTTTTCAAATAACCCACTAGCTTATCTATGCTACCACATTTTGCATACATGTCTACCAAAACATTTTTGTCAAAAAATTCACATGCCTTGTCCATGATTCCATTTTGTGCCTATATTGCAATCAAGGCATGCCACGAGACCACATTTCTTTAAGGAATTCAATAAAACAATTCATGTGAGCTTTTACAAGCTAGTGCACTCACTACCTTGTCAATGCAGTAGAATTGACAAGCTAGTGGGTTGTTTGAAAAAATGCCTCATAGAAATGTAGTCTCACAGTGATGTACATTGTGGGATATTTGAAAAAACTCCTTAAAGAAATGGGGGCTCGTGGTGATGTACATAGTTTTTAGTTTGAAAAAATTCCTCAAAGAAATGGGGGCTCATGGTTATATACATCATCGTGAGACCCCATTTCTATGAGGAATTTTTTCAAGAAGCCCACTAACTTGTCTATGCTACTACAGTTTGCATACATGTCTACCAAAAAAAATTTGTCAAACAATTCACATGCCTTTTCCATGCTTCCATTTTTTCCTATCTTGAAATCATGGCATACCATGAGACCACATTTCTTTAAGGAATTCCATCAAAAAATCATGTGATCTTTGAAAAGCTAGTGGGATGTTTGAAAAAATTCCTCATAGAAATGAGGGCTCACCATGAGCCCCCATTTCTATAAGAATTTTTTCAAACAACCCACTAGCTTCTCTATGTTACCACATTTTTCATACATGTCTACTGAAACATGTTTTTCAAAAAATTCACATGCCTTATCCATGCTTCCATTTTGTGCCTATCTTGCAATCATGGCATGCCACGAGACCACATTTCCTTAAGGCATTCCATCAAAAAATTCATGTGAGCTTTGAAAAGATAGTGGGTTGTTTGAAAGATATTCCTTATAGAAATGGGGGCTCATGTGATGTACATCACCACAAGACCCCATTCCTATGAGGCATTTTTTCAAACCCACTACCTTGGCATTGACAAGCTAGTGAGCTCACTAGCTTCTCTATGCTACCACATTTTTCACAAATGTCTACTAAAACATTTGTTTCAAAAAATTCACATGACTTGTCCATGCTTCTATTTTGTGCCTATCTTGCAATCACGGCATTCCACGAGACCACATCTTTCTAAGGAATTCCATCAAAAAAATCATGTAAGCTTTGAGCAGCTAGTAATATCACTAGCTTGTCAATGCGGTAGTGGGATATTTGAAACAATGCCTCATAGAAATGGGGTCTCAGGGTGATGTACAATGTGGTAACATTGATAAGCTAGTGGATTGTTTAAAAATATTCCTCATAGAAATGGGGTCTCATGGTGATGTACATCATCGACCATGAGGGCCCATTTCTATGAGGCACTTTTTCAAACAACCCACTACCTTGTTAGTGCCAATGCATTAACAAGCTAGTGAGCTCACTAGCTTCTCCATGCTACCACATTTTTCATACATGTCTACCAAAACATTTTTGTCAAAAAATTCACATTCCTTGTCCATGCTTCCATTTTTTTCCTATCTTACAATCATGACATGCCACGAGATCACATTTCTTTAAGGCATTCCATCAAAAAATTCAAGTGATCTTTGACAAGCTAGTGATCTCACTAGCTTGTCAATGTGGTAGCATTGACAAGGTAGTGGGTTGTTTGAAAAAATGCCTCATAGAAATGGTGGCTTGTAATGATGTACATTATCATGAGACCCCATTTCTATGAGGCATTTTTCAAATAGCCCACTAGCTTTGCTATGCCACCACATTTTGAATACATGTCTACCAAAATATTTTTTTCAAAAAATTCACATTCCTTGTCCATACTTCCAATTTTTCCCTATCTTGCAATCATGGAATACCATGAGATCACATTTCTTTAAGGAATTCCATCAAAAAAATTCATGTGAGCTTCGAAAAGCTAGTGAGGGTTGAATGACATATATTTCATTTATTTGTGTGGATTCATTTTTTAGGAAGTAATATTTGTCTCTTTATCATGCTACAAATAAAATTATCTATCATGCCAAGGAAACGATCAAGGATTAAACCAACATAGGAAGATATAGAAGCTAAGAATGCAAAGAAAGTAACATTGATGAGGGAACATCATGAGAGGAAAAAATTGGAAACAATTGAAGAAGACATGCCAATTGAAGAGGAACCTCAACCATCAAAAAGAGAAATGGAATTGGTGTCACAAAGAGAACAAATGTGAAAGATTCATGCTAAGAGAGATTTGAATGTACTGTAGTTGGAGACGCACCGTCTACCACAAGTGAATATGGAGGGACACCATCTATTGTAAGTGAATATGGAGGGGCACCATCTAACGCATCTCAAGTTGAGAGTACATCATCACTCACATTTGAGGAAGGAGGTATGCCATCATTCCCATCTCAACCGCAATGTATATCATCTATTCCATTTTTTGATCAAAGGTATGTCATCTAGCCCATATCATTTAAATATTGATGAAATTCTTAATGTTGAGATGAATCTAACTTTGAGAACACCACCTATAATTTTGCATAGAAAGCCAAAAAAAATTATTAATATTGATGAGAATATTTTGTAGTCAATGGAAGGTAAGATTCCACAATGCACTTATAAAAGATATGCTCATAAGATTTGGAGATTGTTCTTTGAAAAGATAAATGAGACTACAAGATGTCAACTATTTGTTGAAATGATGTGAAGTATAAAGTATAGGTCCATCATGAAGATTCTTAGATTAAGAACATCGGATGCTTCAAGTGAAAAAACCATTGTGAAGAATCTAATGGATGCATATGAGAGTGTGGGTAAGACATAATGCTCAAAAGATAGTGTCACATGACATGTCATTACATCAACTTTAGTAAGTGATCAAATGAGGAAAACTCATCTCATTAGAAAGATGAGTCAAAAATTGAGAATTAATAGAAATTTTTTATCAAGAGCCATTCAAAGGAACCAAAGGATTGAAGACACCAATTCCACTAAATTATGGGAATTCTCGGGGAGACTCCCATGAAAAAATAAACTAGTTGTTGAAGCATTGACATCACTAATTGAAGACTATGGGAAGAATAACACAAGGGTGTCTCCAAATCAAAGGGATGTGATAAGAAGGAGAATCAGTATTCAAAACCGTGAGCCACATCCAAAGCATTTTTTGGTTACAAATCAAACACATTTTTTTCATAAATTTCTAGACTTGAGTATCCTCAAATTAAAAAATTTTAAAGATATTTTTAAATGCTTAAACCTTTTTATGTCAAGATAAATCAAACATGCACTACTTTTTGTTGTAGATTACATATTGAATTTTCTAACCATTATGATGTTTATTATTCTATACATTTAGATTTGCATATTAACAATGTTTAGCAGGATTATGGCATGCATGCCCCACCAACATCTTCAAGAGACTTCTTATAAAAAAAAATATGTGAAAGAGGGGAAGGAAAAATATTCTACAGGAAACTATGCTTGGATGGAACATGTCAGCATTGTGGTTGCTTGCAACATATGCCAATATGTGAACATATGGAAAGCACACATGCGGTTGGAAAGAAACTAGTAGAGTTTGAAAAGTATAAAACAGTGGCCTACAATACAAAATATGGTAGTCAAGCAAAAAAGTGTGATTTGGTTATTCAAAATATTTGGGTATGTGCAGGATTATCATGGAAAAAGCAGGCCCTTAAGTGGCAAAAAATTCAGAAAAATCAGGGTTAGGCAACTTGACATAAAAATTTGAATAAGTTATCTATATTATTTCAAAAATATGTAAGAATAGAATTTTTAGCAAATTGAATCTAGTTTCTAAACTACTAAGTTTATATTTTATATGTAAAAGACTCATGTCTTGATGTGATGCATATTTTTTGTAATTTTTTTCTAAGTAAATAATTAATTATGAAGATTGTATAATTATAAGGTCAAAATAACTTTTCGAAATATAAGCATAATCTTAATATAAATTTTGTTCTCCAAAATATTTATAAAGTGAAAAAAATATTAATATTTTATTTTCATATAAAATATGTGTATGATGAAAATTCATTTCATGACAATAAATATGAATTTTGACACCTAATTTTTCTAGGATCAAGAAAATATTCAATGCTAATTTCAATATCTTCATACGTGATATACAAGATTTCATAGGAAATTCAAGTGTGTTTAACTTGTAAAATTGGAAGCCAAGATGACACTCAATTTACTCTTATTGTAGGTTTTTACACCATTTTTGTTTTAAAAAAAAAATAATTTGTTCAATGATAATAAAGAAAAAATGTTTATTATCTAATTATATTTAAAAAATAATCAATTTGAATCATTATAATATTTAAAACTTTAAAACATATTTTTTGAAAAAATTTAATCACCCATCACAAAAATTAATAAATAAAATAAAACAATAAATTTAATATAAACAATTAAAAATATATAAATTTTTAAATATATATTTTAATTTATAATAATATATAATTTAAAAATCTAGAAAATATGATAGTGATTTGGGAAAAGAGCATTCATCAGATAAATTTTGAAAAATGAATTTTAAAATATTTTCTTTCAATATTGAGTATTGAATATATCATATACAAACCAACCGCCATCATGTGGCTGGGCATCTATTAGATTGGCTCTAACTTGAACAACAATTCTTTCATTGACCTCAACAAATTTATTATTATTTTTTATTTTGGTTGTCTCGACCAACTAACTAATTAAAAATACATTATTTCCCTGTCAGCCAGTCTGGAGATTATTTCTTCCCGTTGCCTAAAATAATTTTAAAGGAAATATTTATCTATTTTCATTATCATCTAACGTGGAGATTATGGCCTATGAGGTGTCCACTAGTATTGAATATTATATAGTCCACTAAAATATATGTTTTTAAAGTGTTTATATTAAATCAAAGTATTACATCTCATCTACTCTCCGCTTGCGTTGGATGGGCATCATGTGTTGGGCTGCTATTTTAACTCTTCTGCTCTAACTTGGTTAATGATTCTTTCATTGACTTTAATAAATTTATTATTATTCTGTCCCCCAACTAATAAATGTATTCTAGTAAATGGTCTAAATCTATAAATAGTACAAAAATTGTTAAAATAGTATAAAAATGTCTATATCATACTTAATAGAATAATATTTGAAAGGTATGTTTGTATAGATATACAATAGTTTTGGAATCTGGTGTAAAATTATTTATTTTATAATTTCAAATTTGAATCTGGTGTAAAATTATTTTATTTTATAATTTCAAATTTTAAAATATACATGTTATGGTACTATGTGTCTTGTTGTTACTCTAGAATCTCTTGGGATAATGATTATTCAAGATTAAATTTAAATGTTGCAATTGTATTTAGTAAATATTTGTTTTAATTATATGTAGGAAACATTTGTTTTAATAATCAAAATCAACTTCATCCATATTAGTGCTGATTATTGATAAAAAAATACTATATATTTATCACTCTAAATAAGAAATATAAAGACAATACAAAATTTCATATGAATCAATCCATGATCCAAAAGAAATTACTTTCCCTTTACAAATGTTTAGATGTTCTTCTCTCAATCAAACCTAGTCTATAAAGATCTTATCATAGAAATGCTTTGTCCATAATCAATAATCCAACCATAGTATAAAGTTCAAATGTGTGTAAAGATTTCAATCATATTTTTTTATAAATATTAATTACACTATCAAATTTGACTAGAAAAAAAATGAAATTGAAAATTTTAGTGAAGAGCAATGAAACAAAAATGATGCAAATTTAATGGAAAGATTCAATCTAGATAAATAATATTTTACCTGATCTTTATAAGAAGTGAATCAATGATGAATTATATTAATTATCATTAAAAAATAAAAAAATAAAAAATTATTGTCTTATATTATAGAATGTGGAAATTCAATATTTTCTTAAATAATTTTAAAATAAAATTAAACAATACTTAAATAAATATTTTCTTTCAATATTGAGTATTGAATATATCAACGGTGGCCGGGCATCTATTTGACTTGGACAACAATTCTTTCATTGACCTTAACAAATTTATTATTATTAATTTATTATTATTATAATTGTTCGTCAACTAACCAATTAAAAATACATTATTTCCCTGTCAACCAGCCTGGAGATTATTTGTTCCTGTTGCCTAAAATAATTTTAAAGGAAGTACTTATCTATTTTCATTATCATCTAACGTGGAGATTATAGCCTATGAGCTGTCCACTAGTATTGAATATTATATAGTCAACTAAAATATATGTTTTTACCTGCCATCTACTCTCCGCTTGCATCATGTGTTTGGTTAATGTTTCTTTCATTGACTTGAATTTATTTATTATTATTATTGTGTGCCCCAACTGATTCGGCTAATCTCCCTACAAAAACATCATAACTATATATACGGGCTACTAACTCATATTTTTATAGGTTACATCCTAAATCTTTAACATAACTCCCAATAAGACAAGAGGATATGGTCATAGTACACAAAGGATAAAGGATGAAAATTTCTAACGGTTTAAATTGATTATTTTATAATCTGTTCACATTATGAAGTTAGAAGAAATTGACTCTAGTGAATCATAATTATATTTACAAGATAACCACACTTATAAAATTTATAGTGATGTTTTCTCAAATTTATAAAGTGATAGGAAGTAAAAAGAAAAAAATTATACTACCAACATTCATCATTGAAAACTATTATTATTTTAGTCAATCATGTTCCTACCAAATCACTCACATTTTATAAATAAACATCTATTATCATAAGGCTCAAAATTAAGGGATGGTGAATGGGTGAAATAGGCTTAATACCATTAACCCTACTTGGTGTTTTCCAACTCATCATGTTCTTGTTTGAATTGGTGTTCACAAATTTAGGTAATTACTAATCATTTAATTATTATGAATAAACACTTAATTAAATCCTTTAATATGTCCATTCTCAACTCCTCTGTATATTCACAAGGACTCTACCAATGAAGGTAGGAAACAACTTTATCTTTAAATACCATATAGGTTTTCTAATGTCAAACATATTCATTTTTAGTATTTAAACATTCTAATATAATCTAAGTATGATAACTTACACACACTAACTAAGTTCCAAATGATCCTGAAAGTTCTCATTATTGGAACCTAGGGGGCTTTGATACCATTAGTAATGCCCAAAATTTATCTTGAACATTATCACACAAATTTTATTTCTTTTTTTTTCATTACATTAGGTATAAAATTCATGTCACACTAAAATGGAAAAACACTTATGTTAACTCCTCTATTTAAACATGGGAAATAATGCATGATTATTTTTCATAATGCATTGCTCAAGAGTTTTTAAACATAATGTTGATTATGGATGGAATCTCAATTACCTATGCCAATGATTCCAACTTCCTAAGACACAACTATCTATGAACACTTAAACTGTACTAAGTGTATTCTATTTCTCACAATGGGTAGAAGGATCTTAAAAGAACAATGAAATCTTTGTATCTTAATTTTTTTTTTATCGAACATAGATTTTTAAGTTAATATAAATACGATTGACAACATTTTGTAGGAAACATTGAATGTTATAAGTTGATGCGATAATTTAGACCAGTGCCTTATTACATAAAGAAAGAAAAGAGTGTAACACATTGTCAAAGGTGATTTGGGAAATTTATTACATAAAAGAAAAATTGGCATTCCCATGTGGATATTGAAGCTATCCACAAAATTCACATAAGTAACTGACTACCTAATTAAGATGTCCTTAAGGGATCTTTAACATTTAAACCTTGAATGAAGTAGGCCTTAACAAAACTGTTTACACACTAATAGATCTATATTATTCTTATCTCCACTATTTATGATAAAGAATATGAAGCATTCTAACTATTGATACTTCCTTCTAAAGCTCCACCATAAACTTCCAATTGCTACACATGTAAACACACAAATTTACCTCTCGAAGGCTTACTACAATTATAATGAGTAGAATGAAACCTATATTTATATATTGTGTATAAATTCATTATTAATATAGAATTGTCTAAACTTCATTACTAAATGCCAACAATAAGTTTTACTCAAGGGAACCTACTTAAGAGGATTAATTTTCTCCTAACAACCTCACTACAACACTATATTATTATTATCATTTTTATGTAAATGGACAACTTAACTCTATAATTGAACTAACAATCTTAATATCCTCTTATCGCATAAATGAAACCTAATTGAATGCACACTTATAATTCTTATATTAATTGATTACTATCTTGTTCGATTTACGATTTAATGCTGAGTTATACATTATTGAGGTGAGTAAGCAACAACATTAATCGATTACTATTTTGTTTGACTTACGATTTAATGTTGAGTTATACATTATTGAAGTGAGTAAGCAATAACAAATCTTATATATGAATAATAGTTCTTAAATGTGAAATTAATATTGCATTGATCTATTTTTACATACAAAATACATAGTTTTCCAATAGAAATATTCCTTAAACAAAAGAGATAAATAAATAAATAGATTTTTCTTATTGAAACTCATAATAATTTCATCTAAGTGAGATACTGAGCGATTCTAACTTTATCCTCACATTAATAATCTTATTTTCTTTTGCATTAATCATGAATCAATTATTTTTGGTAAATATTTTAATTTATTTTGTTTACTTTGCCTGCCATAGCACTTCCTTTATAAAAACACATAACCATTCCTCACCTTTATTAACCTAAAATTTGTACGCACCCCCTTATAACTAACACGGTGGTCACTAGAATATTTCAGAGAGCATGGAGTCAAATTTCCACAATTCTTGGCCACGTATATTATCGTTATCATCATTCAGATTTTTCCTTTTATGCACAAAAGAAATGATGGAAATTAATAATAAAATTCAAGTGACAAAAAATTAAAAAGTGCAATACTATTAAACCAAATTTGAACTGTGGTTTAATGTGAAACCCAAATAAAATATTCACAAACTTAAACACTTTAGAAATATGGCGAGTAAATAAAATCATAAATATTATTACGTTAATCAGATCCAGGCTTCAGAAACACCATTATTTTAATTGAGATATACTTCTTCATTTATTTAAATAATGATAAATACACCATTCTACTACGTAAATACCCAACTGGACCAATGATAGTGATTAGCGAAAAGAGCATTCACCAGATAGATTTTGAAAAATGCATTTTAAACTATTTTCTTTCAATATTGAGTATTGAATATATCAAACGTTGCTGGGCATCTATTAGATTGGCTCGAATTTGGACAATAATTCGTTCATTGACCTGAACAAATTTATTATTATTATTATTGGTTGTTTCGGGCCAACTAACCATTTAAAAATACATTATTTCCCTGTCACCCAACCTGGAGATTATTTCTTCCCATTGCCTAAAATAGTTTTAAAGGAAATACTTATCATTATCATCTAACGTGGAGATTATGGCCTACGAGGTGTCCACTAGTATTGAATATTATATAGTCAACTAAAATATATGATTTTAAAGCCATCTACTGTCCGCTTGCGTTGGATGGGCATCATGTGTTGGGTTGCTATCTTAAACTCTTCTGCTGGAACGACTCTGATTCTTTCATTGACTTTAATAAATTTATTATTATTATTATTATGTCCCCCAACTAATCAATTAGAAAACATTGTTTCCAGATTATTTCTATATTCCTCCCCTCCTTAAAATAATTTTAAAGAATATATCTAATTTTATCTATTCTTCTCACCTACTTTTCTAAAAAATTAAGCCCTTTACCAACTTATCAGTCAATCCAATCCCCACGTCTAGGAGTTATCACCAACTCTCTACATAATGTAAATTTTTTCTTTAGCTTAATCTAATTAAAAAAAACAAACTCCCCACTTATTTTTAAATGGTCTAAATCTGTAAATAGTACAAAAATTGTTAAAATAGTATAAAAATGTTTGTATCATACTTACTGCTTACACTTGTCCTACTAAAAGATGAGTGACTTAAGTAGTAGAACACTATTTGAAAGGCATGTTTGTATAGATATACAATAGCTTTGGAATCTAGTCTAAAATATATAGAAGATATGTGTCATATTTTTTTTCTTCTATCTACTATTTTAGTACACAATGAATGTCTTATCTTTTAGTTGTGGTAGTTTAATATGTAGTATATGTAGTATATGTTTAAAAATAAATTATGAAAAAATATAGTTGTGGATGTTTTTTCTACATTTTGCTCAAAACAAACAACTATTAACATTGTTAGTCAAACTAAACAAAGCACAAAATATCCCTATAAAATACTTGATCATGTCACATATGCAAATAAGATAAAAAGAACCAAAACAACTAAATAGAGTATATGAAGCATGTCAAACCCTTATCCCATAGTGGATTGGTGCTGCTTTGATGTGGAAATACCCCTTTCCCAATCCTTCATATGCTTGATGATAGAAAATGCCTTGAAAATGTTGAGTTGTGATGAAATGCTAACTTGGATGAGTTGTGGATCAAATGCCTAAGATTGTGAAGCATTAATACAATAGATGAGGTGATGCAGGAGTATCTAGTGGTGTGAGGGCAATCTTGCATCACCCAAAAAGATACTTTCCATTTTTATTCCTTTTGTTTTCTTTTTGTAGATGTTTTTGCATTTCTAGATACCCTTTTCGTTGAATAAGAGTTTCTAACTTTCAGAACTGCTTTTCTGCTTTTTCTATTCAACTGATATTTTTAGTAGGTGTATATTTTAAGGTGTGAGAAGAAAAAAATTTATGGGAAGGTTTATGATGGAAAAATAAGCATTTGGGTGAAAGAATCAGGTCAAGATCATTCACAGTTTGAAAGTTATTCAAGTTCCAGTTTCTGCTTTTTGCACTGAAAAACCTTCTAAGTCCAGTTTGAGGCACTAAACTGTCTCGTACGGGCCCATAAATCGTTAGAATTGGTGACACAAGTTCTTAGCTTATTTTTTACTCTGAGACCTTTCTGACGGTGCAAACAGTTCAAAAAATGGAGTCCCAGATCAAAAGTTATGGCTTCCAGAAGTTGGCTGATTTTTGGAAAATTGCCAATTTTTGAATTAGGACTCAATGTTTGAATTTCAAATTGTAATTTTTGGCGCCTAACTGCCAAAAATATTATCTCGAATGTTGTTTTTGGCTCCAAACCGGAAAGGGGCTATTTATGGGCTGGTTTTTGATTTTTGGGTAACTTTTGGGGAAAGAGTTTGCATGTTGCGAAAAGGGGATTTTCTATAATTTTGTAATCTTTCTAAAACTTGTGTAGCTTGCATGAATAGCAGATCTCAAGGATTTGGGATCCTCTACATGTTAAATTTTCTTTTTTGAATAATAATTAAATTTCTTTAGTTGTTGCATCATTTTTTGTGTCTCGGGTTTTCTCCCTCGTCAGGTGGTATCAGAGTGGGTTTTCTTGAGCATGTAGACAGATTGTCGATCATGAAGTAGTTCACACCAGGGCCATGGTTGTGGGTTGAAGGTATTAAAATGTCTCCAAGAGTGATGATTCGTAGGCGTGGTGGTGCCAGAGGTGGCAGAGGTGACATAAATGTTGGTAGAAGAGATCCATTTATGGCTGAGGGTTTCAAAGCCCTCCAAAGATAAATTGATGCATTGTAGGAACAAATGAGAAGAGGGTTAGACCTGGGAAGGAGAGGAGAAAGAGAGGATGAAGAAGAGGTGGAATATGCAGATCTAGAAGAGGAAGAAGAAGTGATTGATCAAGATCAAATGCGGTTGATTAGGGTCATTTTGAAGATCAAAAAAAGACCTAGAATAGAAGTCCCAAGTTATTCCAGAAGTCTAAACCCAGAAGAGTTGATTGACTGGATCAATGAGCTAGAAGAATATTTTGAGTATGAAGAAGTAGAAGACCCAAATTGGGTTAAGTTTTCAAAAATGAAGTTGAAGGGCCATGCCAATATTTGGTGGAAAGAGGTCTAGTTGGAGAGGAATCAAAGAGGAAAATGAAAGATCAACAGTTGGGATCGCATGGTGGAGAAACTGAAGAAGCAATTCATACTAGTGGACTACGAGTTAGATCTGCTGAAGAAATTGCAAGGGTTGAAGCAAGGAAGTAGATCTGTGAAAGAATACATAAAATATTTTCACAAGATGATCATCAGAATGGGCCATGCAGAGGCCAAGAAGGAGAAGGTAGCCCATTATCTTAATGGGTTATGACTGAGCATTCAAGAGGAGCTAAGCCTAGTTAGAATGGCCACCATTGAGGATGCGTATCAGTTTTCTTTGAAAGTTGAGGAGAAGTTGAACAAAATATTTGACAGCAAGCAAAAAGGATGAGAAGGCTAAAGTGGAAGGGGTAGTGGAAGATCTTCTGGAAGCCAAAATGAGGATGAAAGGAAAAATGAAGATGTGGGTACCAGTTGAAGCCAGAAGAATGATAACTTTTATTGCCCATGTGATCAAAATAGTGGTGATCAAAGAGGTAGAGGATGGGGTAGATCTGGGCCAGGACCCCGAAGGGGTGGTTTCAAAGGAACTTATTTTCATTGTGGTGAAGAAGGGCATTGAGCCTATGAATTTTTGTAACACCAAGGAAGGACAAAAAGAAGGCTGGAAGGTCATGGAAGGGTTGCACATGTAGATGAGGAGGCTCAATCCGAGCATTCAAATGATGCTGAGAGAGGAGAAGCCCTAGTGGTTAGAAGAGCCTTGGTGACTGAAGAAAAAGAGCCAAAACAGAGGAAGAATCTATTTCGCACAAGGTGCAAGTGTGAAGAAAAATGTTGTGATGTCATTATTGACAGTGGGAGCACCAATAATCTGGTGTTAGAAGAGATGATTACGAAGTGGAAATTGAAAAGGGAAAGGCATCCACATTCATATCAGATTGTCTGGTTGCAGAAAGACCACAAAGTTTTGGTCAATGAGCAATGCCTAGTGAAGTTCAAGATCGAAAGCTATCGTGATGAGGTACTCTATGATATCATGCCATGGATGCATGTCACATGTTATTGGGGAGATTATGGCAGTTCGATAGGTGAGCTATACATGATGGCCATGCAAACACTTATTCCATGATGAAGGATGGAGTCCACCATAAGTTGAAACCCCTAAAGAAGGATGAAGAAAGGGTATACAGTAGTGCTAGAATTTGTTTTGTTGATGGAAGAAAATTTTTAAAAGGCATGAAGCATGAGTGTATGTGTTATGCATTGATTCCTATAATGGATAAGGAAGCTAGTGAGAGGGTGTCAGTAGAAGTTTATGGGTTATTGAATGAGTTTCAAGATATTGTTTATGATAACGTACCTAAGGGTTTACCACCAATGAGGAAGATCAATCATCAGATTGACCTAATCCCTGGAGCTAGTTTGCTAAACAAGGCAGCTCATAGAATGACTCCTGCAGAAAATGAGGAGTTGAATAGACAAGTTCAAGAGTTGTTGAGAAAGAGTTTGATTCAATAGAGTTTGAGCCCATGTGTAGTACCTACAATACTAGCATCGAAGAAGGATGGGGAGTGGAGGATGTGTACAGACTCCCAGGCCATAAACAAGATAACAATCAAGTACAAATTTCCCTTGCCAAGGATGGATGACCTGATGGACTATTTGAGTGGAGCTCAGTACTTCACAAAGATCGAATTGAAGAGTGGATATCACTAGATCTGGATTCGAGAGGGTGATGAATGAAAGACTTCCTTCAAGATTAAGGAGGGCCTGTATGAGTGGTTAGTCATGCCTTTTGGGCTAACCAATGCACTGAGCACATTCATGTGGCTCATGAATGAGGTACTAAAAGAGTTTTTGGGAAGTTTTGTCATTGTGTATTTAGATGATATTTTGATTTTCAGTAAGACTTTGGATGAGCATTTAATGCATATTCTTAGGATTTTTGAGAAGTTGAGAGAGGAGAAACTATTGGTAAATTTGAAAAAGTGTAGTTTTGTTAAGGGTTTAGTGTACTTGGGGTTTGTTGTCTTGGCAGAAGGTCTCAAGATGGACCTAGAGAAGGTGAAGGCTATTCTAGAATGGCCTACCCCAAGAATTGCTACTGAGGTAAGATCTTTCCATGGTTTGGCCAACTTTTATAGAAATTTCATTAGAAACTTCATTAGTATTTGTGCACCCCTGACTGAAACAATGAGAGGGGATAGAAAAGAGTTCAAGTGGAGCACTGGAGTAGTGAAGAGTTTTGATTTGTTGAAGCAAAAGGTGATAGAGCAACTAGTTTTAGCCTTCCCAGATTTAAATAAGGTGTTTCAAGTGAATTGTGATGCTAGTGGTTGTGCCATTGGAGCAGTGATGAGCCAAGAAGGTAAGCCCATTGCCTATTTTAGTAAAAAATTAAATAATACAAGGAGAAAGTACTTTGTATATGATCAAGAATTTTATGCAATAGTTCAAGCATTAAAGAAATGGAGACATTATTTGTTACCGAAGAAATTTGTTTTATTTACTGATCATCAAACATTATAGTATCTAAGTAGTCAGGGAAAATTAAATCAGAGGCATATGAAATCGGTAGAATTTTTGCAAAGTTATACCTTTGTTTTAAAGCATAGGAGTGGGAAGTCGAATAGGGTTACAGATGCCTTAAGTAGGAGGAAAACATTATTGACAGAGATGCAGATTGAAGTGGTTGGGTTCAATGAACTCAAGACATTGTATTTTGAAGATCCTAATTTTGCAGAAACTGGAAAGCTTGCAAGGAGCCTGTTATAGTTGACAGGACGAAGTGGTTGGATTTCATAATCCAAGATGGAATGTTGTTTAAGGGAAGTCAATTATGTATTCCAAGGAGTTCCATGAGAGAGAACCTGATAAAGGAGAATCACAGTGGAGGAATGGCAGGAAATTTTGGTTGGGATAAGACCATTGCCATTATCAGTGAGCATTATTATTGGCCTCAGTTATCACAGGATGTGAAGAAGTTTGTGTAGAGTTGCAGGGTATGTCAAATGGCTAAATGAGTGAGCCAAAATACTAGGTTGTATCAGTGCTTACCTATACCAGAGAGGCCATGGGAGGATATAAGTATGGATTTTGTTCTTGGTTTGCCAAGGACACAAAGAGGGAATGATTCAGTATTTGTGGTAGTTGATAGGTTTTCAAAGATGGCATATTTCATCCCATGCCAGAAGCCCTATGATGTAGTCCACATTGTTGACTTGTTCTTCAAAGAGGTGGTGAGGCTACATGGTCTACCAAAGAGTATAGTCTCAGATTGTGACACAAAATTTGTTGGATACTTTTGGAGGACCTTGTGGAAGAAGTTGAAAATAGAGTTGAAGTTCAGTTCTATACACCATCCACAAATTGATGCATAGATTGAGGTTGTGAACAAAAGTTTGGGTAACCTATTGAGATGCTTGGTAGGAGATAAACTCAAGGGATGGGAGTCGATCTTACCCTAGGTAGAATTTTCTTACAACAATTATGTCAACAAAAGCATTGGTAGATCACTATTCCAGATTGTGTATGGAGGCAATCCTAGGATCGCTTTAGAATTGAGGAAGATGGACCAAGAGAAGAAGACAAGTGCCAAAGTTGAAGACTTTGCAGAGCACATCAAAAGTATACATGAGAAGGTAAGAGAACATATTAACAAGATGAATATGTAGTATACTATAAGGTAGATCAGAAGAGGAGGCATAAGGAGTTTCAGATTGGTGATGAAGTGATGGTCCACTTTAGGAAAGAAAGGTTTCCAGTGGGAACCTATAACAAATTGAAGATGAAGAAGTTCGGTCCTTGTAAAATTGTGAAGAGGCATGATTCGGGGAATGCATATGAGGTAGAGTTTTTGGATGGAGTCAATATTTCCCCTATGTTTAATATTTCAAATTTGACAGAGTATCATGAAAGTGGCACAGAGGAAGTACCAACAACGGAACAGTGTGGCATTCCAACACCTACTTCAGAGAAGGAGGAGATTGAAGAAATCCTAGATAGCCGTGTGGGAAGGAGTACCAGAAATAGACAGTATGAAGAATATCTAGTGAAGTGGAGAGGAAGGCCTGCGGAAGATTCATCCTAGTTGTCTAAGGTAGAGGTTGACCGTTTGGGTTTTCCTCAACCATCTGAGACGTGATAGGGTTCACTTCTCAAATTACCCTGGGTGTCTGATGCAGGAGCATCCAGTGGTGTGAGGGAAATCTTGCATCACCCAAAAAGATTCTTTCCATTTTTGTTCCTTTTTTTTTTTTCTTTTTGTAGATGTTTTTGCATTTCTAGATACCCTTTTTGTCGAATAAGAGTTTCCAACTTTCAAAACTGTTTTTTTGCTTTTTTTGCTCAACTGTTATTTTTATCAGGTGTGAATTTTAAGGTGTGGGAAGATAAAAATTTATGGGAAGGTTCATGATAGAAAAATAAGCACTTTGGTGAAAGAATCAGGTCAAGATCATTCATGGTTTGAAAGTTATTCAAGTTTCAGTTTTTGCTTTTTGCCCTGAAAAACCTTCTGAGTCCAGTTTGAGGCATTAAACGGTCCCATATGGGCCCATAAATTTCTATAATTAGAAAAGTGGGATTTTATTGTGTTCTTCACTCTGAAACCTTTCTGATGGTGCAAACGGTTTGAAAAACGGAGTCTCAGATCAAAAGTTATGGCTTCCGGAAGTTGGCCATTTTTTGAAAAATTGCCAATTTTCAAATTAGGACTCAATGTTTAAATTTTAAATTGTAACTTTTGGTGCCTAACCACCAAAAATCTTATCTCAAATGTTGTTTTTGGCTCCAAACCATAAAGGGGCTATTTATTGGCTAGTTTCTAATTTTTGGGTAACTTTTGGAGAAAGAGTTCACATGCTTTGAAAAGGGGATTTTTTGTAATTCTATAATCTTTCTGAAACTTGTGTAGCTTGCAAGAATAGTGGAGCTCGAGGATTTGGGATCCTCTGCATGTAATATTTTCCTTTCTGAATAATAATAAAATTTCTCTGGTTGTTGCATTATTTTCTGTGTCTTGGGTTTGCTCCCTCGTCATGAGGCCTCTATTTATAAGAAAGAATGATGGAGGATTGAAAAATAGGATGAATGTGGGATCAAAGATGGACCAATGACAAGATGCCACTTGTCATCATGTTAATGGAGTAAGGTTGTGCACATTTTGGTCATTTTGCATGCTAAATACTATTAGGTGGATTTTGAAATTTTGAAAGTTGGCTTGTTGAGGATGAAGAAAGAGTCTTAAATGTCAAGTGAGGGACATGTAAGAGACAATGTAAGAGGAGTTAATGTCATGTTGGAGGACAAGTCCTTTTGGAGGGACTTTTTGAAATTTGAATCATATTCCCTAAAGATGCGATTTTGAATGATAATGGAAGAAATAATAAATCAAATAAATTGATTTATTGTGCAAGTTGCAAAAGCTAGAGAATTGAGGGATTAGATTAGCATTAATCATGATTTGATTAATTTTAATGGAGGTTAGTTGATTGTGACATTCAACTTAAATATTTGGATTTATTTAAATTAAATGAGGGGATAAAGAACATTAGAGATTGAATTAAATATTTGGATTTATTCAATTAAATGAAGGAACTTTAGGAGATTAATTAAATAAAAATTGATTTTAATTGAAGAGATGAATATGATTGAATAAGCTAAAATGATATATTTAATTAGATAAAGCTAAGTAGAAGGGGAAACATGATTTAATTAAATAAATATTGATAATTTATTTAATTAAAAAGAGGAAATATGATGAATTTTAATCAGATAAAGATTATTTGATTAAAATGGTTAGTAGAGGGATGCTTAAGGACGAAATAAAATTAGTGAATCTAGATTAGGTGCATGTATATTTTACGTGTCTACATTTTGTCTCTCTTTGAAACAATGTACCTGCTGCATTAGTTCAAAGAACAAACTACCAAGATCAAAATTTTAAAAAATTCTAATTTTTTTGAATGCCCCAATGAAAAGAAGTATACTAACTTACATTGCCCCCTCAGAGATCAAGTAGAAAAATTTGATTTGAGGGTTGATATTAGGACAAAGAGGTTCAAGATGGATGTATGGATAGTTATGATGATGATGCAAATGAGATGGTTTGAAGATGCTTAGAATAACCAATCTAAATTATCCTAAACAACTCAAAATGATGATGCACTACATGTGAGATGGATAATGTGATGATGCCTATATGATTATGCAATGCATGTTTTATGCAAATGTATGGTTTATGAGATGCTTAGACTAACATATCTATATTATGTAATGATAAAAATGTAATGCATGTGAATGATATGCAACATGTTGATAGTTTGTTGATGTAGTATAGATTCATTAGTGATGATTTGTGATTAACTGTCATAGTACCATGTTAGCGCAAAGAGAAGAAAGAAGAAATGAGATGATGAAAAGAGGATTAAACAAGCCAACTTTATTAGAGATGATGATGAGATATGGATGATTTTCTTATCAGGAATCAAGATTTTAAAAGGGCTACTTACCTTATGTTTGATAATACACATAGGCATGATGCATCAAGGTATAAAGAGCTAGGATGGCATTGCACCTAGTGTGATGGACTTTGACTTAGCAATCAGATAAGACTACTCTTGTTCACACCTGGCATATAGAACGTTATTCAAAATGTAGTTTAGATATTTCAAATATCTCAAACCAAAACATATGAAAGCAAGCCTTACTATGTGGTCAATAAGATACCTAAAAAACCCTCCCTACAAACCAAGCAAAACACACATGACCAAGTTAAGAATATCCAACAAGCATAGCAGATAAAAAGATAATGATCATTTCCCTATTCATTTCTCTCTAAACTCCTTCATTTGGAACATCATCGAGAGGTCATCAAAATGGGTGCAATTAGATAAGTCAAAAGACAAAGATGAAGTATACAAACAAGCTAATTTTCTTCATACCGCTAGCCAAGACTAAACTACAGTGACGCCCAATGTTGATGTCCATTGTACAAAGGATGTACCATA
This sequence comes from Sequoia sempervirens, assembly GCA_007258455.2. Classification (NCBI taxonomy): domain Eukaryota; kingdom Viridiplantae; phylum Streptophyta; class Pinopsida; order Cupressales; family Cupressaceae; genus Sequoia; species Sequoia sempervirens. Next base: position 377,050,384 of record VDFB02193867.1, on the reverse strand, counting down.
AGACATGATGTCTCTAGATAATGACTTGGGATTGATTGGATGATAGGCTATTCATACAAAAAGTTGACCAACTTGTTTACATGCTGACCTAGACTTGAGACCTTGACATTTGAGTTTTCATTTTTAGCCTGCTAGACTTGTTTCCAACTATTTCACCAAAGGCTAAAGATGATGATTGATTTATTATGAGTAATTTTTATTATAGGTGAAAGCAAGATGAGACAAATGGATTTTTTCAAATATTTGGATGTGTTTTGGAGTTTTTTGCAATGTTTTGAGGCTATTTTTGGTATTTTTGAGATTCTACAAATGTTTTAATTTTCAAATTTCAAATGTTTTGGGGTTTTTGAGATTTTATGAATGTTTTTGGATTTTGTGTTTTTCAATTTTTTTTTGTGTTTTCTGAGATTTTATGAATATTATTAGATTTTTTGTCCCGAGGGTTGATAAAAAATTAGCCTTGCCTACGTTTAAGCTCAAAGACAACATAGTTTGGATAGCATGTTTTTTACTTTTTTCATTTTTTGATTTGTTTTTGGATTTTCTAATATGTTTTGGATGTTTTTGGATTTTTTTATGTTTTAACAATTTGGATACAGATATGTGTGATGATATTAGTGCTTTGTTTTGGGATTTCGCTAAAAACCAAGCTAGGGTTGATTGATTAGATTGATGGATTGATGATGATAACATTGTTGAGGATACACAACAATGCAAGGATATTGTTAAGAAAAACTAGGATTAGGATGGATATCCTAAGATGATAAGAGATTGATTGGATTCAATTGATCAAGATTATTATTGAGGATACATAGCAATGAAAGGATAGCATTAAGCAACATGAGGACTGGGAAGGATATCCGAAGATGATGATGGAATGATTGGATTTGATTGATCAAGATTTTGAAGCTTGGTTTGGAACAAAGTTTGTTTGGATAATTTGATGTGATGATGAAGTGAACATTAGATGCGATTGATATTGATTGTTTGGATCGATGTTCGATTAAAGATAAAACTTGATAAGGAACATCTTCTCGTCAAAATGTGCCATGGGCTAGTGATTTCGATTTTGGTTCACAAATGTTTTGACCAATTTGATTTTATGTTTGCCAATGTTTAGATCACCATATATGTTAGAGGATATAGATCAAAATTTATTCCTAAAGCAAGATGCAAATATCTACCTCCAATGTCTAGGAATGTTTGAAATGTCATGGTTGGATGCTTGGATGGAGGGATATGGATTATCTTGTGATAAGATAAGGTATTTGGATAAAGAATGTTCATTTTGATAATGTTGCATAGCTTAGATAACGTTGGGTAGGATAGAATAATGAAAATGACCCATGTCAAGATATTTACCATAAGTAAGTTTAAAGTGTGCACCAAACTTTTATCAAGATTTAGATAACTTCGAAGATCAATGTAGATGGATGAAAGTGGATTGGATCAATGGTTTATGGATGAATGAATTTATTATGGATAATATGGATGGAATGTTGGATTTATTATGGATGAGATGAGATGATTTAACCTTAGCAGATGCTCAATTCTACACATGACACCTGTTTTTCAGGTTTTCATAGTGGTACTATCCAAAGTGCCACCATAGTGGTCTCCACAAGAGGATGATTTTTATTTTACTATTTTTAGGATTTTTTATTCTTTTTTAATTTTTTTTTTTTTTTTAATGAAATATTTTAAGCTCAAGTTGAACCACCTAGTGGTGTCGATGTAGATGCTTCTATCTTGATGTTCCATTGATATCCTTCCTGAAGAAGTTGTTTTGCTAAGATACATGCATTTGAATGAAACTTTTGAGATTCCTGATCTGCTTTGTTGATACCATAGTTAACTTTGTCTTTTTGTGCACATTGCGATAGAGTGTCTTTTGAATCCTTATGATGAAGGGTGGTTTCCAATACATGGTCAATGTGAGAATTGGATATCATGCATGGAGGCATGGATGGAGTGTGTTTAGGAATAAAAGATGTATTGGTTGATAGTTTGGAACCTTTGACTCTCCAAACTTGGGAAGATGAGCAATGATGGGTGGATACCGAAGTGTGCATGGAATTAGGGCCAACTACTTGATATACTTTGTAAGTTGCTTGGGAAGCCTAATTTTTCCTTTGTGGACATCTTTGATGGATACTTTTCCCTTTTTTATTTTTCCCCATAGTTTCTTTGACTAATGGAGTTTGATAGAGATAATTTTTCTTTGTGTTTTTTGGTATCCATGTGTATTTGATTTGTCCATTATGCTTCCCAAATTCCTTTCCTTTGATGATCTTTTTTCTTTTATTTACATCCTTATTTTGATGTTGGTCCCAATTTGTGGATGGGGTGATGGGTGGATGAAGATTTATGATGTGGTTGGTTCTAGTATTAGCATCGGTTTCATCATAAGGATTCTACATGCTCCCTATGTTGAAATTTGCTTGAGACATATTTTCCCCAAGTATGGTGGTAGTAACACCTTTGTTCTTTGATTCTTCATGTTGTTTCAAGATGTCTTGTTTAGCAAGCATTCTATGACAAATGACTACTATAGATGATGTTATTTCAATTTGTTGCTCTACTGAGTCTAGAATATCCTGTTCTATCTAACCTGTTTCCTTGAGTGGATAATGCTAGATATCTTTATACATGATGTCCTTAGTCTGAATTTTGGATATATCTAATCCTAATGTTGAAAAATCAATTTGACTATAGGAATCAATAACCTACTCTTTTTGTGTAATAATTTTAGGAGAAAAAGGAATCCTATTCTAAATGAAGATCATCTATGTTTCCATCCAAAGAAAGCATCTCATGGGTGGATGGAGGAGTATGTGTTATATGGATATAATAATCATTTGTGACATCTTGTATAAATTGGAGAGTGTCCATTAGATCATTGTAGTAGCTTGGAGATATAAATTATTGATCTCAAATGATTTCATAATTACTTTCGACATGCTTTGGATCAAGTTCTTGAAATAGATCAATTTCAAAGGATGAATTGCTTATAAAGGGTTCTTGGATATCTTCATTATGCATGGGAAATGGTTCAATATCCTCTTAATCTTTGAGTGGTCTTGGATCAAATGTTGAGTTGAGGATTCATTCAATATTCATAACCATGAGGTCAAAGTATGTCAATATGTCTTGGAAAGGACCATTGCTAGACTTTAGTGAAAGATGTTGATCATACTTTGGAATAACTTCTTGAGATATGTCCTCTAACTCATCAGGTGATGTAGAAACATTTTCAATATGATCATTAGTTGATGGATTGTCACTTATAGGATAAAATGATGCTAACACTCCTTTGAATAGATCATTGTTGGATATTGTTGAGGGATTTTTATCATGATCAAAATGTGACTCTTGATGTATGTTGTGTTGATATTCGAATGAGGTATGAACATCCTCAAGGTGCTCATTGATGGATAGATCTTGATCATTGTTTTCAACAATTGTGGTGGGGAGATTACCAATGCTATCACTAGTGGTTGTTCATATTAATCATTGTCCTCAATAGTTATCATTTTTTGATCAATAAGGTATTGGATGAGAATTTTGATTTGAATACAATTTGATGTTGTGTGTCCCTTTATTTTGTGAAAATCACAAAGGTGCTTCTCACTATACCTTGGTGGTTTTACCAATGGTTCTTGATAGTTCTCATAGATGGGTATTTTAATGAGATTTTCCTACACCAACTATTGCATGACTAATTCAATTGGTTTTAAGTGGTGTGTATTTTTATTTGTTACCCTATGAGACTTGTACTTTAAATTGACGTTGTGGTGGTGATTGATCTTTGAGATGTGGGGGTTGGGTTTGTTGTTGATGTTGTTGATCTTGATATCAAACTTCTTGATATTGGAGATATTGTTCTTGATGTGGTTGTGGACACATCTCAATGCTTTGGTGGCATGGTTTAACCAATGGAAAAGCATATTGATTTTTGGGGTGGAGATGTCTCTTGGTGCAATGAATCAATTATTTGGAAAGTGAAGCAATTTTTTCTCACAAAATTTGATCTTGACACCCTTAATGTGGTTGAGTTGGTTTTTTTTCAAGCAAATTTTAAATGCATACTTGTGGTGTTTGTATAGTATCATGGACAAATTTACTTTGGAAAATGTTTTGATTTGGGATGATGTTAAGATTTGGCATTATAGGTTGAAATTGAACATTGTTGTGGTTGGGAATCACATTGCCTTGATTTCGGTAACTTTGATTTTGCATGGTGTTACCTTGACTTGGATCAATACATGGAGTCATTAACATAAAGGAGAGGATGCATATTAAACCTACACACATGTGTGGAATGAGTATGTGCAGGATCATCATGGAAAAAATAGGCCCTTAAATGGCAAAAAAATTAGAAAAATCAGAGTTAAGCAACTTGACGTAAAAATTTGAATAAGTTATCTTTATTATTTCAAAAATATGTAAGAATAGAATCTGTAGAAAATTGAATGTAGTTTCTAAACTACTAGGTTTATTTAAAAAAAAATCTATTTGGTGAAAATTTGAAATTTCAATGCAGTAGTACTTAAATTTCAGAGAAAAATAAGTCGGTGTATGTCTGACCACCCTAACCACAATAAAATGATAATATTATTTTATAAAATTTTAGATATAAGTAGAGGACTCATGTCTCTATGTGATGCATATTTTTTTGTAATTTTTTTCTAAGTAAATAATTAATTATGAATTTTTTATTACAACTTTTAAACAATATAAAAAAATCATATGTCTGACCACTTTAACTAGGTCAAAACTTCATAAAATTCATTTTTTTTAATCCTATAGTATGTGAAGCATATAATGTGATGCATGTTTCAGATTCAAAAAATGTGATACCAGGGTATGTGCAGGATCATGATGGGCCAAACAGGCCCTTAAGTGGCAATGAAAATTCAAAAGAATTAGAGTTAGGCAACTTGATGTAAAAATTTGAATAAGTTATCTATATTATTTCAAAAACATGTAAGAATAGATTCTGTGGAAAATTGAATGTAATTTCTAAACTACTAGGTTTATTTTTTTTTAAACAAAATCTATTTGGTGAAAATTTGAAATTTCAATGCAGTATTACTTAAATTTCAGGAAAAAAAATAAGAAGTAGGTGTCTGTCTAACCACCCTAACCATAATAAAATGATAATATTTTTTTATGAGATCTTAGATGTAAGTAGAGGACTCATGTCTAGATGTGACACATATTTTTTTGTAATTTTTTTCCAAGTAAATAATTAATTATGAATTTTTTATTACAACTTTTTAAAAATATAAAAACTTCGTATGTCCGACCACCTTAACTTGGTCAAAACTTCATGAATCTTAATCTTCTTTTTAAATCCTATAGCATGCAAGTATAGAATGTGACACATACATTTTGATTCAAAAATATGACACCGTTTGAAAGTTATAGATGTTTTACAATCAGCCTATCAATCAGGACTTTAGTCATAATTCTAATAGAAAATAAATAATAATAATCTATTAAATTCAAAATAAAGCATAATTTATATTAGCAAAAAGATGAGAATCTCCTCTACCAACCCTTTTCATTTTATCAATTTTGGCTAAAAATAAAGTCATCAGCCACATGGGCGAAGTCCAAAAAAAAAAGGTAAGCTGTTAAACATGTTTTTTGTGTTGACTTTTTAGGATTGGCATCTCCTAACCAAATACCAAAGAAAACTTGAGCCTATTCCCTAGGTGATGTATTTTTTGTTAGACATATCGGATATCTAATTTAAATCGGATATCTGATTTGAATCGGATATCTAATTTGTTTACATAGCATTTTAAAAAATGTCAAGACTTTATAACATATGATTTAACATATGCAATATATCTCATTTGTAGTTTATAGTTTATTTTAATATATTTAGTT
>VDFB02193867.1:376890311-377044386 GCA_007258455.2 Sequoia sempervirens | reverse complement strand
GCCTTAAAGTGAAATTGAGCTCGCCCCTCATTTGTAAAGGGTGGAGACAGTGTATAGAATTGTTGTGATAGAATATTTCTGATAATAAAAGCTCTTATGCATGATTTGATTTGAACAACTTTTATTTTCAAATAGTGTGCATGGTTGCATAACTTTTCCACCATAAATTGGAGATAGATTAGAATTAGATTACACTTGGAATAAAATTTTCCTAAAGTTAGCCTGAGCTTACTCTGTGTATTCTTAACTTCTGTCTAGATAAATATTGTTCGATTGGAAGGTATTTATTCATGATATGAAAACCATAAGCACATTTCCTTGAAGATTGCAATGGCTTTGCGTAGTTGGCGCAATTCCTGCGTTGTGAAACAAAGTTTGGTTTCGTTTCACCAAGTCAATACCATCTCTTGAATTCTTAGGAAGTAGATTAGAACTTCTAACCCCTTGTCTTCTTTTTTAGTTTGTTTGATCTGCAACCCAAATAAATGAGCTTCATTGTCCAGACCTTCATTGTGAATTGAAAAAATTCAATGCTTTAGGTGTGATAAGTTTGGTCACTTTTCCAAACATTGTTCAAATAGACATAAGCATCAAGCCTCTGTTGCAGATGTAGATGATGTTTCTCCATAGAAGAATGAATATTTGTTTTTCTCAACATTGTCAAGCAATGTACCCACTAACACCAACACTTGGCTGATCAACAGTGGTTTTCTTAGAAAGAGGGAGTTGATTATGAAGAAACATTTTCTCCTATTGCTCATTACACTTCTGTCAGAACGATCATTGCCCTTGCTACATCAAGAGGATGGAAGATTCATCAAATGGACATGAAGACAACTTTTCTCAATGGCGTGATTGAGGAAGAAGTTTACGTCGAGCAACCTAATGGTTTTGAGGTTCATGGGAAGGAGTCACATGTGTGTAAGCTGAAGAAGGCCTTGTATGGTCTTAAGCATGCTCCTTGTGCATGGTACGAAAGGATTGATCAGTACCTATCTAGTTTGGGATTCTTGAAGAATGTTGCTGATTCAAATCTCTACTTCAAGGTAATCAATGGTGATGCATTAATATTGGTACTAATTCATGCTTCTAGGCTGCATATATATATTATTTTTAGATTTTTTCTCCATTGTTTGGCCCCTACACAGCAAGTAAATGGTTGCATAGTGTGTGGAATGATGGGGTAGCAGGCCTGTAATTGAAATCTTTTCATCTATCAGCATCTAGTTGTTACTTATGTAATGTGAAGTAATGATTTGAGTTTGAAAGATGTGCAATGCAATGTAATCAATAATATGAATAAATTTTTAATTATTAGTTATGTACTGTGAAGTAATTGCGTAACTGCTTAGGTTGACTTTGTAAAAACTATATTGTAATTGAAATTTTTTCATCTATCAGCATCTAGTTGTTACTTATGCAATGTGAAGTAATGCTTTGAGTTTGAAAGATGTGCAATGCAATGTAATCATCAATATGAATAAACTACATAATATAACCATTCTTTTTATGCTATTGTACATCAAGATATTTAACCATTGCTCACTTGATTAAAATTTCAAAGAGTTTAATTATGCACATGAGGAGGCAATTAAATTTAGATTGTCAACTTTTATATATCAAATTATCCAATAATCAAGTGTATGTCCATATACAAAAATGGCATCAACGCCAAATCAAATAAAATTTACAATATGTGGCATATGCCATCTCGGTATCTATTCAATATTTACATGCCAAAATGTCTATATAAATCTAAACTACTAGTGGATCATCAAAATGGAGCCTCTTTGAAGCACTAGATTGCCTTTCTGATTTAGCTGCACAAGAAAATTCAAACCACAGTGAGATTGGATTATACTATGTAATTTAAAATCGAGGAATGAAATTAGCATCAAAATCAATATACATTAAATTATAATTGAACTCTAAAATTGTAATCTGATTCTCAAATCCTTCAAAGTCGAGATCCTCTATAATCATATGGGTGAACAAAACATACAAAATTGTCCAAGTTATCAATTGTAGAGACATATAAATACCACAAAATAAAATAGACACATACTTCTTTAGGTTTGATCTTTTTCTTTATCTCCTTTAGTTGTTTAGACACCTTCTCCTTGAGGTGCTTCAACACCTACTCCTTCAACTATTCCAATACATACTGCTTCGGGCGTTGTGTCACTTTTCAACAAGGACGTATAGCTCATAATTCCCTGCACATAAAAATGACAAGTACATATGAAACTACCAATCTATGTCGATGTATGTATAATCAATATAAGATTTTAAAATTCTTAATTCAATCAAATTTGAGTTTAATTACCTTCCCCTTATCCAACATTGCACTTCCATAATCTGGACAAGGTTGCACCTTGCTCGCACAAGGTATTTCCTACAAGAGGAAAATAAGATAAACATATAAGTTATTATATAATTTCATTAATGACAATTCAAATGACAAGAAAGTATATAATAAATAAATGTAAATGTGTGAGTGCAAAAATATATAATGTGTGTGTGTCGAGGCCAAATGAAATTTCCCTTAGGGTGCTATCTGTCACATGTGTCAGCTCCTCCTCAGACATCAACTGTTAAATAGACCATGTAAATAAATATTAGTACATTATACTATCTCTTATTAATATTCATTTTAAAAAAAATGCAAGTTATGAATTCACAACTTAAATTTTATCTGTGTCACTATTCCAATGTCTCCCTCTCTAGTAGGAGAGGACTCTATATGGTGTGCTCCACTCCCCTGCATCTGATCTATAATGTCCACATCATGGAAGTCATAATCAGAAGTGTCTAAGGGATGCTCGGCAGGCTGTACAAGAGGACCCAAACATATTTGGTGGCACATGGAGCAAGTATGTGGTACACAAATATGTGGACATGATGAGGATGATGCAGCAACACTCAAGCCATCACCAACATCACCAGAATGTAGCTGAGCTACTATAGAAGCATGCGAAAACAAAAGACCACTCAAAGAGTGAATAGCATGGATAGTCTATGTGGTTGCATCCTGCATAATATCTGGATGGTATACTGAAGGTGGCAGAGGAAGGGGAGGAGGGGGAACATATGGTCAGGGTATTACTCTAACTGCCTTTGGTCTATCCTAGGGCATACCTCCACCAATGCCCTGGAAGGGTTTAATGTCAAAGTAATTGACATGATGCCCTAACACAAACTTAGCATATAATTTTTTTATAAAGTAAAATGGTATATCACAATTGTTGTTTGGTGGTTTCAAAAAAACCATACACCAACGATCCCAAAAGTTTTCTACAATGTCTCTATGAGTGCAACATTTTATAGAAAGTTTTATTTTATTAACATTAACCGACAAACTAGTGCAGGGGTTAACAAATAAAGAGGCTATTTGGGCTTTGGTTATTTCGAGATCTTTCACATCATCATAGGACAATCCACATGCATAATATTCTCTCATGTCTTCTCACCACGAATGAAAGGCATTATGTTGTGAGGAGATGGTTTCTATGTTTTTTAATTATTTCTTTCATTGTGTTTGACATTTCAGATAATTGAGGGACTCTCTTATAAACTTCAGAAATGCCCCTTAATTATTGCAATTTTTTAGAAATTAATTCTTGAATTGATGGCTGTGGAGGTGGTGGAGGTGGTGGAGCATTTGGCATTTGTGCATTTTCATTTTCAGCAGCCATAATGCCTGATTAAAGTTAAAAACAATTAATCTAATTAAAATTAGACAATATAAATGAAAATATTATAAAAATACCCTAGTTTTTTAAAAAAACTCCAACAAAAGCCCTATTTTTTAACAAAAATCTATAAAAATCTCTAATTTTTAATCCAAATACATAAAAAAACTATTTTTAAATCAAAATCCATTACAAACATTCAATTTTCATCAAAATCCATACTAAACTCAATTTTTTCATAAAAAATCTATCAAAAACCCTATTTTGAAAAAAATCAACTAAAATTGCACAAATCTAATTGAAAATTTGATTAGAGCAAAGAAAAATCAAGAATCTAACCTTTTGAAGATGGATTTGCACCAAATCGGATATCTGATTTGCGGAATGAACTTTTCACTGTGTGCCCACCGCGGTTAAGCAAATGCGAAATGAGAATGAGTTTTAATCAACCGATATGGAAATATATATGTGTGTCACAGATCGGATATCCGATTTGGAAATCTAGGTTTGGGCTTTGCTTCGGTAGTGTGTACTAACACCCAAGCCACATAAAGTCAACTCAGAATTTTTGCATTTTTGAGTCGATGAAACACGTAATTTTTTCTCCATTGCCACTTTTTGGCATACCATGATCCTGCACATGCCCACCATTTGAAAGCTATATATTCTTTTCAATCAGCTTATCAATCAAGACTTTAGTTGTAATTCAAATTGAAAATGAATAATAATTATTTATTAAATTCAAAGTAAAACATAATTTATATTGGTGGAAAGCTAAGAATCTCATTTAAAAACCCTTTTTATTTCATCAATTTTGGGTTAAAAAAAGTCGTCAGCTACATACCCTACACATATGCATCATATCACCACTTTTTGGCCCATCATGATCCTGAAGATACCCGAATATTATTGAATACAAGTACTTGAGTTGTGTACATATAGATAGTTTTATGTAAATTAAAATATATATGTTTTGATGATTTCATTGATATTGCTTGTATATTTTTGATATCAAGTGGCATGAAGACCTACTACAGGGCACAAGTTTGAGTTGTTCTTGAGATATCATAGCCAAATTTTGTAAACATTGTTTTGAGATGAAAAATATGTACATGCGTACTTACATAATTATTGTTAAATCACTAAATATCATGTATAAAATATTGTCAAATCAATTATATCAATTGCAATTAAATATTCAAGATATGTACTTTAAAGTGTCATGTATAAAGTATTGTTAAATCAATTATATCAATTGCAATTAAATATTCAAGACATGTACTTTGAAGTATTTCATCCCCTTAAGAAATCATATTAAGACCCCTTAATACATCCCCTTAAGACATGTTGGATGCTATTATTTGTTTTGACAACTTATAAATTAGTGTTTTTTTTTTTTATCATTTTTAGGTATAGTCCTAATTGTCATTACACTAGGGATCTATTTCATGTTGAAAATTTTCAAATTTGGACTCAAATCTACCATTTGACCTATAGTAAGTGATTATAGAATTCAAAAGTCAGATCTTCCTTTCTTGTTAGATTTGAAACCCTAACCTTGAGGATACCTTTTTGTTAAAAAAAAATTTGGCACCTGAATGCTTTAAGCTCCTTCTAGGGTTTTTACCTAAGAGGAGGAAAGATTGGGAAAAAATGCAATGTTATATTCAAAGATTGATGTTATGAAGGATGCAATATATCTAAATATGATGTCTAAATGGAAAAAAATGAAAATAAAATGATTTATTGATGCTAAACTAGTGAAATGCAATGTGCTAGAAAGCAGAGTGATACATATGCAAAAACACCTAAGAATGCAAGTAAATGATAAAAGAATTAAACAAAACTGGAGAGGTGCACTTGGAATCTAGAATATGATGAAGAGAGGCTCTGGAATCCTATAGAGTTGACTAAAAATGTTGACTAGGACACTTACGCCAAGATGGACGACTTAGGGGTAAATGCAAGAAGATGAGTCCACAAAATGTGGAAGTTTTTGCCTCAAGCAAAAAAAAGAAATCGGCTTGCAAAAAATGAGATCCCACATTTTAATAAACTGGATCTCATTTTTAAAAAACAAGATCCCATTTAGCTTCGAGATCCCGAGCCTAAATTTAAAAATTAGGATCCCATTTTTTAAAATTTCTATTTTTGGAGAATTTTCAAAACAGGATCCTGTTTTGAAAAATTTCTATTTTTGGAAACTTCCAATTTTTAAAAATTCCATTTTCAAAAAATTTTCAAATTGGGATCCCATTTTGAAAACTTTCCAGTTTTGGAAAAATTTCAAAACAGGATCCCGTTTCATAGAACCATAAAATTATTTTTTTAATGAAATAGGATCCTATTTTGAAACGACATCCTGTTTTTTAATGAAACGGGATCCCGTGTTTTAAATTATGAATTTTTGGGCAGGTTTTTTTGCTTGTTTTTTGGTTCAGGAAATGGCTTGGGGAATCGAACCTAAGCTTTGGACCTGGTTTGACCTACAACTTGAAGTTCATGTTAATGTCATATGAAAATAATGACTTTGGACATATGTTTGAAGACCTATTTTGCATAATTTTTTTAAACCCATTATAGATGAGACAGTGCAGATTCCAAATATGTATTTTTTTAAATAATTTGATTATTTTTTCTATTTTTCAATTAATTTCTAATTAAACTAGTCCATAAACTTGAATTATCAGGTTTTTTTTAGTATTTTAATAACTTTTGATCAACATAACATTTTGACGAATAGATTGCACGAGAACAAACTTCATACAATTCTTTTCAATTTAAAAAAAAATGATAAGTTTAGGTCATCTTATGCATGTCGTACACGATTTTTCAAAACGACAAATATGCCTAATAAAAATTTAACAAAAAAAATATTCAATAAAAAATTACAAAAAAATATCGAAAACAAGCTTTAGTGAGTCACAATTTTTTTCCCAAAAGGATTTAGAAAAATATGATAATTTAGGTCAAAATATGGATTTCGTACATGTGCATGGTATGGTATAAAAAAGTGACTTTTAAACAGTGGTTTTTAGAAATGCCTATTGAAACTCAATTTTGACAATCTAGGTATTGAAATAAATTACATATTTGGAAACTAGACTATGAGTATTACATTTTATGATTAGTGACTTTTTTAAAGATTCCATCTCTAAGTGCTTCAAATTTTAAGGTCAAATGTGTCAAATTATGAAAATAAGGGAAAACACTTCCACTTTTTGGCCAAAAAGTGGACTTAACTTCTTGCACACACCCTTAGTCCAGTTTCAAGGAAAATCTATCAGAACAGGAATCTGCCAAATGGGTATCCAAAAATGTAGAAACCATTTTACAGGCCTGGTAGTGGGACCAATTTGCCACAGATGGTGACTTATTCCACCTAAGGATTTATGGAATTTCATGATAGGATTTTGTGGCTTTTAGTCTACACTTGCTTTTCTGACAAATGGCTGAATCTGTATTTGTAAAAAATAGGCTAAAAGAGGTCTCAAAGCTTCAATTAGGGTTATGTTGACTTTTATGGATTGCTGCCAACTTTTTGACACCAAACTCTTTGAAAAATTTACATACAAAGCCTGCAAACACACATGCAATGAGGGGAAAAGGGTTAAGGGTTAGAGTATAGGGGTTTGCCTTGGTCAAACCCCACTTTGGTAATCAAACCTAGACAATGAAATGAAATGAGAAGAGAATGATAAATAGATAACATGCAATGTCATAAACTTACCAAACCCTTGATGTTGAAATCTAAATATATGCAATGAAGTGCTCCAATGGATGACTTGATTATGCTTAGAGTGCTTGAATGCTTGAGAGATTGAATGGTTAATGAATTATGGGATTGTAGGAGATTAGGAGATGATTTAAATGAGGAGAAAAACCCTTATTTATTCTTGATTTTCTTAAATTTCTCAAAAATAACACATCACAGGCCGACCTCAAGGGTAAGAGAATAAAATCCTGCCAAGAACTTAAAATTATTTTGACTTTTGTACCCAATGGGACTAAGTCGCTCCAGGTGGAAACTTGGTCCCACCAAGGAAATTTCACTAGGTTTTGGAAATTAAAGTGCATTAAATAATTTTTAACTAAAATATCCTAAAAAATACACTTAAGTATGGCCAGAAAGTGCATTGAGCGGTCAATTAAACATGAAAAAGGATTGAATTAGTGATGATAGGTCTAGAAAAGCATGAGAGTTTGTTAAAACTCTTTACAACTATTTGAAATAAGACTTAGTAAGTGATAAAAAGGGAATATTTAAGTGAATTACAATGAAAGCATCCTAGAAAAGTGTGAAAGTGGGTTACAACACTTCACAACACCTTTACAAGACATCCTAGAATTCTTAATTATTCACAAGGGTCCAAGACCTAATGTGAATGTGTTGGCCACAGTACAACATTAAATTTAGGAAAAATCAAGCCAAAGTCCACTAGGAGGGCTTGAACATGAGAAAAAGAAAAAGGGTTACTTTTTCCATGTCCACAGTTAGCCCCCACTTTAGTGAAAGGCTGAAATTGCTTAAAACTCACACTAAAGTATCCAAACATGCAATCAAGAGGGGTCCAAATGTACTCATGTTGGTAAGATGAGACAACATTGATTAAGAGAGATGATCAAGCCCCCAGAATCAAGATCCCATGGCAAACCAAACATCAATGCAAAGGAACACACATGAAAATAATGAAAGGGAGAAATTGAAGGAAAGTCAGATCAAGCTTTGATTTTTTTTCCAACCCGTTATGGATCAGATCTAGGCTGCTTGTTTGGACATAAAAATGTGTACTCACTCTGGGGCGATAAAACTTATGGTTTTCCACCGAGTGAGAAGACCCAAGTATACTCACTCTAGGGCCATGGAACTTCTAGTTTTCTGCAGGGTGAGAAATCCACAACATACTCACTTTGGGGCCACAAAACTTCTAGTTGTTCATGGGGTGAGAAATCCACAACATACTCACTTTGGGGCAATGGAACTTTTGGTTGGCCATGGGTTGAGAAATCCCAAAAGGTGGCTATGGGGAAAGTCATGCTTTGGAATGGGCTTCTTGCTCAACCATATCAAATTTATACCTCCTGATAATTTTAATAAGGTGCCACAAAGGACAATGTCATTTCATGCTTCATGAGACAAGAAAAGGTTTGTATGCTTAGAATTCATGAACAAATGCAATGGCACCACAGGCATGCAAGCTATGTTATGCAAGGTGGCCATGTGAATACAAAATGTAACATGCAAAACAATGTTCAAATGAGTCTTGCTTAGTTCATACAAGGTTTATAACTTAGGGAACATTGTGTCTAATGTTTCCAAGAGAGGACCAAGCAAAGAATAGAAAGTCCACAACTTAGGGGATGTAGTGTGTCACATCAAGCCACCAAGAGGAATGTAATATGCTAAGCTAGATCACACTTATGAAGGACACTATACCCAATGTCAACCACAAAGTGGCAAATTCATCGTATAAAGTAACAAGGCTGCACTAAGAACCAAGAAAAAGGAAAATGCAAAATGAATTATGCCATTGTATGCCCCCACTTTAAAGGAATTTCTACACATTGTTCTATAAGCAATTAATTTAAAGTAACGAATAAAAAATGTAGCAAGAAACAATACATGAGAGCCAAATTGGAAAGCCCCTATACCAAGTCATACATTTTTGAGTAAGGTTGCATCATGTGAAGGAAAATGAAAAAAAGGAAAACAAGAGGGGTTTCCCCCAAAAAGGAACACACCAAACACATAAGGGATCTATGGATTTGGGGTTAGTATGTTTGTTGCTGTAATGTTTTTATTAAAGAGCTTGGAACTGTCATCATTCCTCAAATACACATAGAACTAGAAGAATGACAAAAAAGAGAGAAAAAAAAGAAAAATAAATCTGTTTTGGGTCAACATGGACAAGACATTGTGGTCTTAACACTTTGCATCATCCCCAAAAGGAAAACAGAAGCAAAAAGAAAATGAAAAAGGTGAAAGAAATGGAAAATCTTTTAGGAAAAGCGAAAAAGGAAAAAGCGATTTACGACATAAGGAAGAATGAAGGTACAAATAGAGGAATATTATAAAGAGAGAGAACATCAAACGTCATGTCATGGGGCAACATGATACACACATACAAGCTCAAAAGAAAAATAACAGTAATGTGAAGGCAAGTCGACCATCAAGAAAGTCATCCACCTCCCATTCTTAGTTAGGATAAGTGGAAGGTGAAAAACATAGCTAAGGGATGAGGACAAATGCATTACTAGGAAAAGGCTATCAACTTATTGCCCCCACTGAGTGCAAGGAAAGGATGAGCTGAGATAGGTGATGGGAAAGATCATGCAATAGTGAGAATGGAAGATCCTAAAACTATTTCATGATGCGGGTATTTGGTAATGGCTTAAGGATTTATTGGATAGCAATTATCACCAGCAAAATGATACTTGCTCAGTATTTCTTTCAATTGGTGACACTCATCACTTCAATGTCCTAGAACATGATGGTGTGCATAATGTGGAACATTAACATCTTTAGGATAGATAAGCAACCTATTCATAGGTGGTAATAAAATGAGTTCCTTGTTTAGAAGGATTTGCAATTTCCCTTCACATTCAAGTGGGGGATGAAGAGGAAATGTTAGTTTTTTCAACTTGTAAGGTCGTCTGCATTTACTAGATTCACCTTTTTTGTGAATTGAAAGGAGGAAGAGTACCCAAGGGGAGCCTATCATCCTTGTCATTGGTATCATGTAAGGTTGTTCACAAGGAAGGAGAACATTCAAATTGAAAGGGGAATCAAAGATCACCATGCCATCATCACGAAGTCTCCAATATTCAACAGGAGGCTTGTTGTCGTGAGGGGGATCTTGATAACCTAACCCTATTGTTTTTTCATCGTTTGGTCTTTGTTCTAAAAGTTGATGAATGTTATGTTCAATTGTTGTGTCACAACCTTGCTTGCTTAAGATTGTAAAACCTTTTCCAAAATTTTCTTCAAGGTTGATTGGTATGTTGGTAACTTTGTTATCATAGAATGGTTGAGGAGTGACGTTGTTAGAAGAACTAGGTCCACCTATTGGAGGGAACTTAGGTCCTTTATTTGTTCTAGGATGTAGGTATCCAAATGTATCAAAAGGTGAGACAATAGGGAGATCTTGTTGTTTCATGGATGGATGAAAGGATGCATTTCCTTCAAGGTTGTCAAGGAATTTGTTTAAGAACTTATTCATGCTATCATCATCTTCTCCAATGATGTCAATGGCATGAGATAGAAATTCATGAGTTGAAGAAGCATGGGGAAGCTCAAGGTCATTAGGATCAGTTTCAAAGGCATAGTTTGACATGTCCACTAAATATTTTAATGTAAACCAAAACTTATCAAAGAAAAAATCCATGATGAAAGTAAACTAAATGCAATAAACAAGAAATCTGGAAAGTATGATAGAAGACAATAACAAAAAAAAAAATGCAGAAAATGTATAGAAAATGCCAGAAATAACAATGCAAAATTTGTAGGACTAAGTCACCTAGTGTGGTGAATTAGTCCCAATGAGGATTTTTTGTGATTTTCCAAAAAAAATGAATGCAATTTTATTTGTTTTAGAGGCATAGATGTAACTACAATATGAAAATGTGAAATTTTTGCTGTTTTCTATTGAAATTAAATGCAAAAATGCAAGCTATATGAGCTTTTCACTAATGCAATTTTGAAAACCCTAGGATGAAATTGAAAAAATGCAACACCTAATGCAATGCTAATGAAAATGAAACCTAGAATGCTCTTGAAATTGGAAGTAAAAATGTTCAAAAGTCAGGTTCACAAAAATGTAAATAAAGATTTTGGCACCTAAATGCTTTAAGCTCCTTCTAGGGTTTTTTACCTAAAAGGAGGAAAGATTGGGCCAAAATACAATGTTACATTCAAATATTGATGTTATGAAGGATTTAATGTATCTAAATATGATGTCTAAATGTAGCAAACTAAAAATGAAATGATTTATTGATGCTAAACTAGTGAAATGCAAAGTGCTAGAAAACATGGTGATGTATGCAAAAACACCTAAGAATGCAAGTAAATGATATAAGAATTAAACAAAACTAGAGAGGTACACCTAGAATATGGAATCTAATGTAGAGAGGCTCTAGAATCCTATAGACTTGACTGGAAATGTTGACTGAGACACTTATGCCAAGCTGGGCGACTTAGTCTAGTTCAAAGGAAAATTTTCCAGTACGGGAATCTGCCAAATGGGTATCCAGAAATATAGAAATCACTTTTTAGGCCTAGAATTCAGACTAATTTTCCATAGATGGTGACTTAGTCCACCTGAGGATTTCTAGAATTTTGGGACAAGATTATGTGGCTTCTAGTCTGCACTTGCTTTTTTGATAGGTGTCTGAATTTGAATCTACAAAAAATGGCCTAAAAAAGGTATCCAAGCATCAATTAGGGTTATGTTGACTTTTATGGTTGTTGACTAATTTTTGACTCCAAACTCTTTAACAAATCAACATACAAATCCTACAAACACACATACAAAGAGGGGGAAAAGGGTTAAGGGTTAGAGTATAGGGGTTTTCCTTGGTCAAACCTCACTTTGGCAATCAAACCCTAGATAATGAAATGAAATGAGAAGAGAATGATAAATAGATAACATCTAATGTCATAAACTTACCAAACCCTTTATGTTGAAATTTGAAGATATGCAATGAATTGCTCCAATGGATGACTTGATTATGATTAGAGTGCTTGAATGCTTGAGAGATTGAATTATGCTTAATAAATTATGGGATTGTAGGAGATTAGGAGATGAAAAATGAGGAGAAAAACCCATATATATGCTTTATTTTCCTAAATTTCCCAAAAATAACACATCACAGGCTGACTTCAAGGGTAAGAGAATAAAATCTTGCCAAGATTTTTTTTTTTTTTTACTTTTGTGCCTAGTGTGACTAAGTCACCCCAAGTGGCGACTTGGTCCCACCAACGAAATTTCACTGGGTTTTAGAAATTAAAGTGCATTAAATAATGTTTAATGGAAATATCCTCAAAAATACACTTAAGTATGGCCAGAAAGTGCATTAAGGGCTCAATTAAACATGAGAAATGGTTGAATTAGTAATGACAATTGTACAAAAGTGTGAGAGTTTGTTACAACTCTTTACAACACTTTGAAATAAGACTTGGTAAGTGATAAAAAGGGAATATTTAAATGAATTATAATTAAAGGGTCCTAGAAAAGTGTGAAAGTGGGTTACAACACTTCAGAACACCTTTACAAGGCATCCTAGAAGTCTTAATGGTTCACAGGGTCCAAAACCTAATATGAATGTGTTGGCCACCTTACAACATTAAATCTAGGAAAAATCAAGCCAAAGTCCACTAGGAGGGCTTGAACATGAGAAAAAAAAGGGTTACTTTTTTCGTGTCCACACTTTTATGAGTTCTTCAATATCCTACATTTACTTATTAGCCCATTCTCTTTTTTCATCCTACATGACTTTTATGTATTTAATCAATTTTTCCATATTTTCTTGTGACACATTCCCACCTTTAGAACTAATGGGAAGATGAATTAATAATTTCTAACTCAAAATAGATTTGACATAAATAATTATCTATTAGCTTCATTACATTGTTTAGAATGTATAACCAAAGAATTTTCCTCTAGTGTTGAGGTATGCCCCACTTGCTTAACAATGAGTTTCCCAATCATTCATTAAATACTCAAATCTTATCATGATTATAGATAATGAACCAAAATGTTAGATTTTATCAAATAGAGAAATGTTCAAATCGTAAGTAGAATTTCCTTTTTTTCTAAGTTGTTTGAACACATGTCTTTGGCTTCACAACTTCTTATTAGAGTATTAAAAGCAATAATAGAGGTTGAATCCCAAATTAGAAGTAACAAGAATCCACTCTATCTAACTAATTTAATAAATTTTTCAAGAGATATATATTCTATATTCACATATAGAATAGACACCTTTAGCTAAATCAAGATTGTCTCCCATAAATTTAGTGAATGCTCTTTTTGTTACTAGATCCTTGTTAGGATGTGTTTTTAGTTTGACAATAAAATTCTTTAGAAAAAATTCCTTGAAAAAATATCATTAGAGGTGAGTATCTCACATATTATGCCCATTACATATTTAACTATCTCATATCTCTCAAAATCTCCCAATAAAGTAGTATTTGAGAGAGAAATGGCCTCAATTATCCAAAGATGATCTAGGGACTTAAAAAATTCATAATCTCATCTCTAGTAGGATTAAATTCATCAAATCCTTTAATTTCATCATGAGACACTAAGGATTGTGAGGGGATCAATAGTTGTTGAGAAACCATAACATGTCCAAAACTTGATGGTTTTTTAGAGAACTCTTTCACCAATATGTTTCATTCCACTCTCTTTCATGGATAAAATAGGAGGAATAGGGTAGCTATATTTAAACGAGGACTTTGAAAATAGTTTTAACCTAAGCATTATGTTTAGAGTATCAACATTTTTTAGTATGGCCCTAATTCTCTCGATAAGGTCTTGAATTAAAATACTTGTTTATATCACTTAATATTTATACTTAATTATACTCTTCTTTGATCCCCTTAAGACGTCGCATTAGGACCACTTAATGCATCCCCTTAAGACATCCCATTAAGACATGTTGGATGCTATTATTTGTTTTGAAAACTTATAAATTAGTTTTTTTTGTCGAACATGAGGTCAAGAGGAATTTTATGTTCTTAAGTTTTCTCTAGCACTTTGCACATGATTTGTAACTATGGGACTATAGGATTTAAATTCAAAAATTTAGCCTATTTTTGGATAATTAAGTTCTTTAATTTAATTTTGTAAAAGAACTAGGAAATATGGTGTATACTTATAGAACAACTTTTTTGGAAAAACTCGTCGCATTTTGATTGGTATTTATGTTTAGTTTATTGAATTTATTAATGATTTTTTTCTCTAATATTGTATGGCATTGTTTATTTCTTTAAATTTCATCCTTTGTGGTATATAAACAGATTGCTTTTATTTGTAGATTATGATTTATTTTCTTATTTTATTAGATCTAGTCTGATTACGATCCCTTAAGACATCCTATTATGACCCCTTAAGACATCCTATTAGGATGTGAATTGAATAAGTTCATTGACTATCTATCACTAATTACTGAATGTACATATCATATATATCATGTATGGATTACTAAATTTGTAAAGTATAAATATTAAAATGTCCTATTAATTTCAACTTTAATTTCATATTTATATTTAATTTCACATTAATTTCCTATATTAATGTCTTGAATATGAACATAAAATACATAAGTGTACATGTGTAAATTAAAATTGAACAAAAATAAAATCCATTATTTACAATATATTAAGTGCATGAAACCAATATATTAAGTGCATGAAATAAAGTCCATCAAAGTACAACCCATGAAATAAATTCCAAGAAAGTACTTGACCCATGAAATAAAGTCAAATAGAGTACATGAGAAACCAAATATTTAGTCCATGAAATAATAAAATATAACCCCTTAAATCATGTTTAGGTCATGTATCTTCTCTATAATCAAGAGACCTCTTCACACCATGCGGACTACGTGGATGACCTAAAACACTATGTACAAGAGAAAGATGAAATCAGATGTAAGATGATGAAAAATGTTTAATGACAATTTAATTTATAATTCATAATAGAATTAAATTTCCATAATATATGGATTTGGATGCTCTAGTGCACTGGACCAACCTCTAAATTCTTTGAATCAATCTACATATGTACAAGACAAAGAAAGTTGAAATTAGATGTTTAGTCTACAATTTAAAATGATTTAATTCAATTTAATTTATAAAATTTATCATATTTAAGTTGTATTGTAAGAGGTTGTGCACCCTCTACTCGAGGACCTATTTGTACATGTTCTAAACTTGAAGAGGTGTCTCATGCTATAAAATAAAAAGAATTTAACATGTATGAGCTCGTATATATATATATATATATATATATATATATATATATTCAATTTTAAATTTAATTAAAGTTATTCACAATGTATAATTTGTAATTGACTTTAAATATAATAACAAATTTAAATTACCATGATATCTAGAGCCTGCTCTACATGTCCCCCTGGAGGTGTAACTATGATTGAGTCATGGTAGAAAGTCACACTAACAAATTCCTACAAGATCAAATTTAAAGCACGTATACTTGAATTAGGTTAAAATATATAAATTCAAGTTTGCACATTTTGTGTAGAAACATTTTTAAACAACCTAAAATTCAAAGGCCTCATGAGTAGTAGCAAAATCTGATGTTTGTCTAATGCCTATTCTCATTGTCATATCAACCTAGACATACATATAGAAATTTAAAACTTATAATATTTACAAGTGTACATGCACATTTGATATATAGTGAATTCAAAATTCATAATTGTAACTAGATAGTAATGTAAGTTAAACAATTTATAATATAAATGTACCTTCCCCTGATCTATGATGCTTGACACTAGAGGAGTGCTTGACAACCCCTCAGATGAAATTCATGTGGAAGTCGATTGACTCCCATGAACCAGCATAAATATTTAAAACATACGTTCATGATTGAATTATAAATTTAAAACTCAAGTTAAAAATTATTTAATATATAATTTAAAAATTTGAAATAAAAATACCCCATAAAGGTTGTCAACTAGGAATGGTGTTGTCATATGTACTCATGGTACAGATGATTGCTTCATCGCTAGTGTCATCTGTACACAAAACAATTTGATTGTTAAAATGTATTGCAAATTTTTTTGATACATACATTCATTAAAATTCTTATAAATTGAACATGTCTCTAGATATTTATGCCTATGTCACACTTTCCTCAAGGTGATGGTCTACAGTAAGAAATTCTACAAATGAACTGAGATGACTAGATGATCCACCAGAATCTTCACGTCCACTCGAACTGAGTGTGGCCTGATCAAGTCCATAGCATAGTTGATGACAACTAGTACATACATGTGGTCTTGAAACACATGGAGTGGTACTAGGACCAACTCCATAAAATGCTCCTCCATCATCATGGTCTCTATACTCCCTACCCGCTATCACATAAGCATGCTAATGAAGGTCTCCTGTGACCATACTAAGGGATACTAATGTTGATACCACCGCATGTTGATTCACAGGTGCAAGAATAGCAGAACCAAGAGGAGAAACAATGGGTTGTGTATGCATGGGGCATTGGGTATCAATCCTTGCCTCTAACCTCTATTGTGGCATGCCACCACCAACACCCTGAAATGATTTAAAATCAAAATAATTGGGCTTTTCCCCATAATAAACTCTACATATAGTTTCCTCAAAAAATATAATGGGACCTCCAGATTAGTGTGTGGTGGAATGTCAAATACCATATACCATCGATCCCAAAAATGTGCACTCATCTAGGTGGATGTATACACCACCTGATGGATATTCTAGATTTATTGGGAGGAATGGGTTGTTGAGTATTAGAGTCGATAAAATAAGGGGCTAGATGGGATTTTGTTATTTTTAGGTCTAAATTTTTTTTATATGAGAGATCATCTACATAAAATCATCTCATCTCCTCTCTTTCAATGCCCATCTAAATCAGAATCAATAGTCCTAATGACATCCACAATGTTTTGTATCACAAATGCAAAAAATCTCACGTGTGGTGGAATCAATGCTTCATTTTGCATAGCATTGATTTGGTTTTGAATGGATGCCACTTGTTCATTTATATGTTCTCGCAATCGAGCCTCATCTGATCTAGTGGGTGGTGGAGGAAGTGGAGGGGGAGGTGGAGGTTGTTGAGGTGCTGGATTGATGATATCATCAATGTTAAATTGATCCTTGATATCAGATATAAGTGTTCACCTACATTAAATTATACAAAATTAACATACAAACTTACAAAATTACAAGAAATAGTTAAATTTGAAACATACATGCAAATTTTTTTAAATAGGATGTCCATAGATATACATACACATACATACATTGATTGAACTTGAGCATGTGCATACAAATTTCATGATTTAACATGTACATACATTTAAAATAAAAAATACGATGCATAATTTTCATGCATACATCATTCAACTAAACTATGTGTACATACAAATTTTAAAATTTAAGATCTAGAAATATGCAATTTTAATATATGTACATTCTAAAAAATAAACTTGAAACATTCACAAAAAGCTCTTTTATGTCTAACACGCATATATATTACATTTTTCCAACATGAGAAATCATGAACTAGTAGATAGTCATAAAATATATAATATTATAAATTCATCACTATAAGTTCATAAATTCAACCAAATTCATAAATTCATCACACAAAATATCCATCCAACCAAATTCATAAATTCATAACTATAAGATCATTGTATTAATTTATAAAGTGTTGTAGCTCTCTACTGCATCTCTTCATTTCTTTTTGTTTTTCTTTTCAATATCGGAAGTTCTCATCTCCTCTACCCATCATCGATGCTCATCTAACATCCCATCCATAGCCCTAACAAGATCAACAATATTTTTCATCCTAGATGCAATCATCTTCAAAGGTGGTGCAATACATTCTTCATTTTGAATAATGTTGATTTGATCCTGAATGGATCTAACATCGGCATTGATTCATGCTTGCAAGCTTGCATCATTGGTTTTAGGTGGTGGAGGTGGGAAGATATGAGGTGGAGTGGGTGGAGTTTAAGGTGAAGGTGGTGGAGATGGAGGGCGTGGAGGTGGATTACATATATTATTGAATTGATCCATGTGATCTCTAAGATATAAGTGAACCTGCATTAGATTTGCAATTTAAAAATGTAACATACATGTTTAGGAAATACCCTTAAACCATTCAATATAAATGGCCTAATAGAATAAAAATGATCAAATTTTTTGGCCTCATTTATGTCTAAGGCATGTTACTTGAATGAAAAAATAATTAACTATTAATATAGGACAATTTATGAATGCTTTACGGTTTATGGTTTAGAGTCTAGGATAAATAGGGTTTAGGGTAATAAGATGGCTTAAGGGGATCTATGTAGTAAGGTCCTAGGAAAAAATGACATGTGATATTACAACCCCTTAAGACATCGATTTATGACTTAGGGTGATAGGATGGCTTAAGGGGATCTATGTAGTAAGGTCCTAGGAAAAAATGACATGGCTTAAGGGAATAAAATTTGGTGGAGTTTCCCAAGGCAACCAAATCTTATTTTAAGGTCCTAGGACAAAATGAATGCTCTAGGGTTTATGGTTTGGATTTTAGAGTTCAAGGTTTAGGGTATAGGGAACTTAGGGTGAAGTTTGGGTGGCCCTTGGAATAATGGACTTGCAATTTAGTGAACAACATTTTCTTGTGGAATAGTTGGTTGAGATAGCTCTTGTTTTGACTAACCAACCTCTCATGAAATCTCATTCATATAATAATCTTGGACAATCTTACTATTGTTAAATTTTATTTCCTTGGGAAACTTCACCAAATTTTGAGAACTTCTTTGATCTCCTTAAGATGTCATATTAGGAACCCTTAAGACATCGATTCATGGTTTAGGGTGATATGATTTCTTAAGGGGATCTATGTCTAGTAAGGTCCTAGGATAAACTTATGAATGCTTTAGGGTTTAGGGTTTAGATTTCAAAGTTTGGGGTTTGGGGTTTAGGGAGAAGTTTGGGTGGCCCTTGGAATAATGAACATGCAAGTTAGTGAGAAACATTTTCTTGTGGAACAGCTGATTGAGATAGCTCTTGTTTGAATGACTGACCAATCTAGATCATGAAATCTCATTCATATTATAATCTTGCATGATCTAAGTATTATTGTTAAATTTGGTTGCCTTGGGAAACTTCACCAAATTTTGAGAACTTCTTTGATCCCCTTAAGAAATGTCATATTAGGACCCCATAAGACACCAGTTTATGGTTTAGGATAATAGATTGACTAGTTTATGAATATTTTTTATTTTATGAATAGACTGACTATTTTCATAATAGAAACACATAATTATGTATTATTAAGATTGAGTTTGATGTATACTTTAACATAATATTTTTTAATTGAATATAAGATTACTTTATTTAACACGTTTTTTCATATATATATATAAAGTTTAATATAGTATGATAAAGTGGTATATTTCCGATTTACATGAATTTTATGATATAAAATGTATAATAAAATTAGTTAATTTTGAATCTTATTTTATTTTGGATTGTTTGGAATTGAAATAATGTAAAAGAAAGAAAAGAAAAATATTTAGATTCTTTTAGTGTCTAGGTAACTAGTGCAAATTGAGATTTTAGACTAAACTAGAAGCGTAATTAACAACTAATTGACTAGAATGAGAGTTAAGATTGACGAAAGACAAGAGACAACACATGTAAACAAGAAATGAAAACAAGGCATGACTAAGAGAGATCAAAACATAAAATAGAAATGAATGCAAATATTATCTAATTGACTGACAATTGGAAATGGATTGTACAAGGATTTATGAATTTTCCAGCTAAATCTGCAAATAAACATTCATAATTTATGAATTGTAACTATTGTTTAACATATTTTTTTCTAATATAATTATAATTTCACATTCAAAGTAAAGTTTAACATATTATATCTATTCTAATTATATCTATGTTCATAATTTTTAATTGATTGTGTCTCTTGATGAACACGCATTTAAATGTATAATATTTATCAAATCCTATTTCATTGTCAATATCAAGGACCCTAATTTACTATGTATAAACCTAAATCTATCAAATAATTTCTTCTATTAAATAATTTCTTCTATAGGTGTGACTACATACTTGTCTCCATACAATGCAAATGAAATTTTAAACATTTAGGCAATGCAAATGAATTTTTTCCATTATTTAATATTCTTGAGCTCAAAATATGGGTTTTCAAATAAAAAATGATTTTTTTTATTTCAATTTAGGGTTTCATCAATTTTTTTTGTTTGAATTCAATTCAGGTTTTCAGGAAGAAATTAGGATTTTCAATGAAATTTTTTTTGTT
Source organism: Sequoia sempervirens (assembly GCA_007258455.2). Lineage (NCBI taxonomy): Eukaryota > Viridiplantae > Streptophyta > Pinopsida > Cupressales > Cupressaceae > Sequoia > Sequoia sempervirens. Next base: position 377,023,634 of record VDFB02193867.1, on the reverse strand, counting down.
TCATTTCAAATAGGGTTTTCAAATCCAAATTTTAAATTGTTTGATTTGAATTTAGAGTTTCAAAATTAGGGTTTTCAAATGCAATTTTTTATTTCATTTCTATTTACGGTTTTAAATGCAAACAATTTTTTTGTTTCCTTTCAATTAGGGTTTTCAAATGTAATTTTTTTGGTTTGATTGAACAATTTAGATTTAAAAAGATAAATTTTGTTCTTAAGATACAATTTAAGGTTGGGTTTTTCCTTTCTATTTAATATCTTCAAGGTTTCATTGCATTTTTTCTTCTACATCTACAAATCATCATTTCTACTGTTACAGGTAAATAAAATGCATAAAACATTAAATATATTGGAAAAAAAATTCTAAAATCTATTATTGTATTAAAAATTTAAAAACAAAAACAAAAAAAATAAAAAATAGGTGGGTGGTAGGGTGGGCCCCCTCCCCCCATCATGCTCCTTATCTCATTCATTCACATGATCGATGGAAAAGCAAAGGAAAATCATTAGCGGATAAGGGGAGAGGGAATGGGGTGTTGGTTGGGGGGCGTAAGTTGGGAGTGCAGTGGCAAGGCCACATCACCTTACGTGCTAATCCAATTTGATGAAGGAACAAGGAAGGCACACTACCAAAAGATGGCAGTCTGCCAAAAGTAGGAGATCTAGGAGGAATCAGATGTCTTAATGACACATAAATCTAAGGATAATCAGAATGACATGTGGAGTATGATAATCATGGAAGTTTACGCAAATCAATTGGGTGGTTGAAGTCGATCCTCACAAGGTGATAGCTGAATTAAGGCCGAGGGTGGTAAGACAAAATTTTCTTGCAAGGATGGATTTCCTTGCTTAGAGATCATTTCAAGCTCATGTTTGACAGCTCGGCTTTGTTGTATACAGGGATTTTAAATGTGGATGGACGATGGCATTTTCATTGCATGGTTTTTAAAATTTGTTATGTTGGTTGTCTTTGTGTAGGGAAATTTCGACCAAAGGGCTGCTAATGGCGAAGATGTGCAGATCAAAATTTATCATCTCCATCTCAGTGGAGGGGCTGGAGAGCTTCAGTGTCGACACTCCTATCTCCTTGGAGGTGACGGAGAGACAAATTGCATTTAGGGAAATCACTGATCAAAGGTTGAAGAGAATCCTGGTTGAGGATGATCCCTTAATCATGGTAGTGGTCAAAATGATATTAGGGAAAGGCCACTTGGATAGAAGGGGATTCATGAGGGACAATGCATAAATTTCTTCTCGGTTCTTGGCCATCATTCTGGACTTGGAAGTACCAAAGGAAGAGGCAAAGGAAATGATGGAGTATCTCTTTTATGGTGACCTATTAGGAGGGTTAGAGAAGACAATGAAAGCGACCTTCATGGGTAAAGGAATCCCACACCCCTCAAACCTAGAAATCCTTTGTTAGATGGATGAGGCAGTAAAGGTATATCCCTTCCATCTAGACTTAAAGGGGCTAGAGCTTATGAGACACAAAATGCTCTCAGCCATGGCGATTGAATTTTTAAAAAGAAAACTCAGGTTGGTGTCAGAGGAGGGTATGGAATGGGAGGAAGATTTCACCTTGTTTTCAGAATTAAATGGTTTCCTATGAGGCTCGGCCTCAGTGTATTAATTTTTTATTTTAGAAAAAGTATAATCGGTGCTGGATTTTTGAAGTTATGTAGTGGGACTACATTTTTGTGTTGGTCGTAGGAAGCTCCCGAGTTGGTAGGTCTAGATTTCATGGTAGAATGGCAGTTTCTCCTGCTATGTAGACATACTATATATTTTCTTAAATTTAATACAAAATCAAAACCTTGTGTATCAAAAAAAAATTAAAAAAACATGAAAAAAAAAATGGGGAAATACCACCTTAAAACGAGATCCATTTTTTTACAAAATAGGATCCCAATTTTTAAATCGGGATCTTGTTTTATAAAAAAATAGGATTATGTTTCGTGTCTATTGGTTGAAGACCCATTGATAAGTGAGATCCTATTTTTTTTAAATGTGATCCTATTTAGAATTTAGGGTTAGGATCCCATTTATTAAAAAGCGGGATCCCATTTTTTAAAAGTAGGATCTTGTTTTTTCCAAATGAATTCGTAAGGAAAAAACTTCCACGTTTCATGGATTCATCTTTGTGCTTTTACCCTTGTTTCAGTTGGAAGCCTAAGAATTCAAGGTAAAGAAAAGAGTAAACACTCTTATAGGAAAAGATAAGAATGATATAGAGAAGCTCTTAAAGGAAGAAATAATAAAATCAATTGAAAAGCTTCTTAAAGAATTGGGACACTCTCTCAATGATGAAGATGAAATGCAAAAAGATATATCCCTCCCAGAAAGCAATGAGCCAGTAAAAAAGCAACATGAGCATGATCAAGAATAAATTTTTATAGATAACACCCCTTCGGATGAGTAGATAACTCTAGAGTAGGGCAAAGAAGATGAGAAAGGAGTCCTAAAGAAAACAAAATATCAAATGGAACAAACTATGTTTCCTTTGGAAGTTGAGAAGTGTTCAAACAATGGAGGGAAGGAGAAGAATGATAAAAATGCAAAAGAAAGCACAAAAGTAGGATATTAATCCTCCTCATCCTCTAAAGATTCACTCAAAGATCTTCTGGATGTGCAATTGCAATTCCAACCACTAGTGTCTACACAATTGTTGTAAATTCTAATGAAATAAGGTCAAGTGGATCTAGAAAAATTTCTCTTCTCCACAAGTTGCAACTTGTTAATGTTTTACATGCCTTTGCAAGAAAGGAGATACTAAAAATAGGTGATCCCACAATACTGGTCTACAATTTTTGGCCAAACTAGATGTTGAACTAATGTTGAACCAAATTGCACTTCTTTTTCCATCTCCTTCAAAAACTAGTTTTTTCAGTAAACATTGTTTTTAAGGAGTGATGCTCACTGTATACAACGTAACTTTTTTTCCATGAAGGATAAAATTATATTTTTTTCAAATTTAGACTTTTAACTATGATATCTAGTGCTTCCAATTGGTTCTATAGTGTTTTATTGAATATTTTTTCCTTAATCAAGTTTTCAAGTCAAACCAATTACAATTTAGACATAGGTGGACTGTATATAACATTACTTTTGTTGTATTTATCGAAATTAAAAAAAATTGTTCGATCAAGGACTGCAATATCTAGTGCACTCACATTTTTCAATTTTTTTGATAATCCGCTATTTTTCCACATGTGCAAAACTAAGAGCTTAATTTTCTGTGAAAACCCTATGTTTAATCAAACTAAAAAAACAAATACATAATTAAACCAAAACATATTAAAATTATATTCATTGGATAGCTCATTCTGAGGACTACCATCATCAAGTTGGGTCTGTGAAGTCTCCTCCATTTTCATCCTCAACTTGAGCTTCAAAGGGAAAAATTTTGAATTTTTTGGTGCCAGAGGGGGAGAAGGGGGGAAACAGGGGTGCGAGCAAACCCTTGGGGCTTTGCTCGAACCAGGATTTGAGTGAATCCACTTTCCACAACCATTTTCTTTGCTTATTTTACCAGGAAATGTGGGACCCAACATTTAATGGCTTCGCTTGAACCAAAAGTTTGTTTGAACCCCCAAAAGCCAATTTTTTTTACATGGGGTTATTTTTTGCAACTTTTCCTTCCTCACTGGAATTGTAAACCAATTTTGTGGGTTTACCCAAATTCCAATGTAACAAGGTCAAGTGGATCTAGTCAAGCTAATAAAATATTGACTGTCAGATCTAAGACTTAATGATGAACGGTCTAGATTTACAATAATAAAATATAAATGAAAAATTTCCTTTTGGGGACACTACCCCTAAGCCACCACAGGGCACATTGCCTTGGACCCCAATTAGGGGGATGATCCCCCTCGGACCCCTCATGGGGGGAGATCCCCCCACACCCCTCATCATCGTCATATGAATAATATCTTATGTATTAATAGTAACTTATGTTTTTGCAAGGTTGAGACATATTTTCCCAATAGAAATATCATAGAGAAATTTGAATAGTAAAAGGGAAATGGGTCATAGCCTCAATAAGGTCATAAAATACCTTACCTGCTCAATAGATCCAAAAAATTTCCCTTTTTTTGTCGACAGACACATTCAAAAATGTATTTTTGGGCGTCGTCCATCATAGATACCTTCAGAAGAGGATTTGTGGTCCACACAACCCAAAATATAGTGAGAAAAAAGAAGAAGCTACACTTCTAAATGGAAAGCACCATGATTTATAATCCTTACTTGATGGGAACATCCCCTTGTATGACCACAAACATGACATATCTCTTATTACTTGACACGAAGTGCACAATGTAGGAAACACATAGGAGTGGCAGAGGATGAACCAACACATAGCGGCAATAACAAATCTTGGGAAAAGAAAAAGTTTATTGTGAAAAGTCATCAACTATTACTATAGACACGCAAAATATACGTGCATCTAATCCTGACTCACTAATTCCATATCATCCCTTTATCATCATATTTTCCAAATCCATTAAATAAATCAAGTTTATTTGATTAATCTCCTAAGTCATTCCTTTAATTAAATAAATTAGTTTTATTTATTTAATCTCCTAAAGTTCCTTCATTTAATTAAATAAATCCAAATATTTAAGTTGAATGTCACAATCACCTGATCACCTCCTAAATTAATCTAATCTAATCACCCACCACATCCTCTAGCTTTTCCCACTTGCACAAATAAATCAATTTATTGATTTATTAAATTCATCATTTTCCATCAACATGGCATCTTTGAGGAATATTCTTCAAAATTTGAATCTCCCCCCAAGTTGACATGTACATCCAACAAAGCATTTATGAGCTCTTATATGGCTCTTACATGTATTTTGCACAAGTAAAACTTAGCATTTAACTCATCTTATCATCAAATTCAAATTTCAAATCTCCCCCTCTTTGGCACATTGACCAAAATGTGCTCATTCCACAACCTATCACAAGTTGACAAGTGGCTCCTTCCTATTGGTGGATCTTTAGTCCCACATCCTCCATATTTGTAATTCTTCTATCCTTCTTGGCTATAAATAGAGAGCTTCTCTATTTTATCAATCCTCCACAATCTTTGTATCTTTCTCCACAACTTGGTCCACAATCTTATGCAAATTTACTCTCTTCAATGGAGAGCTAATTTTTTTCACTCCAAAATTCATCATCTTGATCATCAACATATCATGGAGCTTAGAAAAGGATTGGGAAAGGGATTCTTTCCATAGAAGCACCAATCCAATATGAGATAAAGTTTTGATCATATTTTTTATATGCTTGCAATTAGTTATTTTTATTCTATTTAACTTTGCATATTTTACCATGGCTAAGTATTTCATAGGGATGTTTAATCTAATGTGTTTCAAATGACTAGCATGATGATATTATGTTAAGGTTTAATCATGTATGCAGATTTGGCATCCACATAATGGCACTAAAAAGAACTTTAGAAACTCACTAGTTTTTCAATTTGGGTTCTAAAATTGAAAAATCAACCTTGCACTCAAGTTTGGTGCTCTAAAATGAATTCATCATTGCTTTGAAGGCTATAAAATGAACAAGTTTTTGAATTTTGTGATTTTGTTTTTTGTGCATTTTTGAGTGTGTATCCTCTCCCCTTGCGCTTCATATGATCTAGGGTGCAAGAGAAATACTCAAAATTCATTTTATTGCTTTGATTCACCTTTAAGAGAGGGCTTACTATGAGAAACACCTCACAACAGAAAACTCATAGGAAAGTTCTTGCAAGCATGTTTACCGTCGGGCTATATCAAAGGATGTGAAATCGTGAGAAATTAGCATCAATCTGTGCCAACAATAGATTGCACCTAATCCCACACCTTAAGTGGAATGAGAATGGTTGAAGAGCCTTAAGTGGCCAAGTGGGTGAGTGTTGGTTCCGGTGTTCATGGTTTGTTTTCATTAAGAACCTTGTTTATAGTAGCCAACTCGTCCATCCAACGAGTTTATCAAAGTGGTGCACTGGAACTTAGATTCCAAGAAGTTACTTGCCATGTCCAATATTGGTTAAAATATAGAGGTTAAGACTTCAGTCTTAACATACCTTTATATTTCTTCCTTGGTTGCATGTAAAATAATCCCTTCTACTACGAAGGGCATGAGTCAAGCCCACCAAGAAAAATGTACCAATTGAGCTAGGATGTTATATTGCTTGTGTGTCAGTTTGAAAACACAGTGGTTGGATCCAAAACATCGAGACAAACATTAAACCAATCATCATAATTTCAAACTTTTTGAGAGGAACAAATACCTTTGAAAAGTCCATGTGTTACTGCTTTTCCCTAGGGGTTCTTGTTAGAAACCAAGATCAGATTTGCAAACTAGAATAATCCTTCCATAGAAGAGAAAAATTAGAAAAGGCAGAGATTTGGAAGATGTGCAAATAATTTTTTGAGAATTCAATAATTACATGATAATGATTTACTTTATAAAATCAAAGATGCATAAACCTAATCTTATCTTGAGCAACAAAATAGCTCAATAGATAAAGATAATATCCTATAACTTAGGAATTAAATAAAGCCTAAGTAAACTTATGCAAATGTGTAATTAAATATTAATTACACCAACAGCCCCCATAAGTGTAACTTAGGGAGAAGCAAATTATTATGCAAATGAGTCCCGACAACAAGGCCTGATCAGGTACTCATGTACAAATGCAAATATGAGGTAGAGAAGGAAAACCCAGTGGGACAAAAGCCCCCTACAATGAGATGATTGCTACAAAGAAGCACTAGAAGAACACTGTGGAGTAACACTGGAACCACAATATGACAAGCAAGGAAAGATACTTTTGTCTACAACTGAAACAAAAACTGAAATCATGATAATGTGACAATAGACTCGATGCCATGGAACACTCGAAAACTCACAAACTGGAACAACCCTAGAATCTATGAAGCAACAGTAGATGAGATGATGATAGAATCTAGAAGTCATGTATCTCGATGCCAATGCCAAACTATGACTAAAACTCTTCCATGGGAAGGAGTACCAAAAATGGACTCTAGAACATTAACCATAAAAACATGGCCCTCAAACTGAGAAGAATCTAAACCAATGAGGATCAAGAAACATAATATCCCAACTGAAGTGTGAACCAATGAATCCGACATGTGTCAAGCTAAAGCAAGAATGTGGCCAAAATAAACTAAGAAACCAGATAGACTCATGCGAGTTGCCATCAAAACAAGATGGATATGGAGATCAAAGTGAAAAATACACTCTAATCAGATTATTATGCAAGAAACCCCCCTGATGGAACTTTATCTCAGCTCATTTATTACAATAACCCAACGATTGTAAAAGGAGAGAATCTTAAACATGCATAAACAAAAAATAACATGATGTGGTACTGAAATGAAGTGAAAATATTTAGGTTTCACTTTTCCAACTACCAAAACATCCAAGTAATCTCCAAAAGACCCATTGGGACAAATCTAGAACAATGAAAAAAATGGGATAGATATAGAAAAACATGAATAGACAAAAAATAGAACTCCTCAATACCTTTCCAATGCCATAAAGAAGATGAAAAATGAAGATCGTGGCAAAGAGTTATGAGTTGGGAAGCCCAAAATACACATCTGACTTCAAACAGAAAAAATAGTAAATAAATAGAAAAATACTGTAAAATAAACTACACCACTGGAAAGTGCTCAGAACCAGCTTTTTGGTGATATTTCATTTTTGAAAATCTGAGTTCGGACGCAAAAGTTATGCCCAAAATACCAAAACTCCTCCAAAAGGGTTTGGAGTTAAGCCTAGCGGCTAGGCTAACCGCTAGCATTAACCGCTAGCATTAACCACTAGCAGTTAACTAACGGCGGTGCCCATAAACTCTAGTTTTTTTTCTTGAATTACGTGTTGTACCAGGGCGTACGACCCATAAATGAAAATAAATTACCTCTCGGAGTCACTGTCTCTGATTTTGATGATTTGACATTCGATTTTAGGGTTTTGGGTGCTCTGAATGCGATGGTGAGGTCCGTTTGGGCTGAAAACGCTCCAAAATTTTAGGTACGCTCTAGATCTGCAAACCCTCGTAAACTTCAAATCCTCCTAGATCTAACAAATGGAGGCCTTTTTGACGAAACGAAAGGAAAAACTGACTGTTCCAGCACCTCTTGATTCAAGGCAATGCTCAGATCTAATCCAAAATGCTTCATAAATAAGCTCAAGGAATGAAACCCTCAAGGAACCTCGAACGTACTCTGTAATGAATTTCTCCAGAAATTTGAGAAGGGGCTATAAATCAAGGCTCTTATACTATGTTAGAAACCAAGATTAGATTTGCAAACTAGAATAATCCTTCCACAGAAGAGAAAAATTAGAAAAGGAAGAGATTTGTAAGATGTGCAAATAATTGTTCGAGAATTCAATAATTACATGATAATGATTTGCTTTATAAAAGCAAAGATGCATAAACCTAATCTTATTTTGAGTAACAAGATAGCTCAAAAGATAAAGATAAGATCCTATAACTTAGGAATTAAATAAAGCCTAAGTAAACTTATGGAAATGTGTGATTAAATAATTAATTACACCAACACTTGAAAGTTATCCTGTTTCCTTTTTGTTATGCCAAATTTTTTATTTAAAAGCTTTTAGTTAAGTCCTAATAGCTAACTTATCCTGTCATTAGAGTGAAATTTGCAAAATATTTTAGACATGGAATGAGAATAAATTTTCTTGAAGGGGCATCTTCAAAAGAGAGCATTAGAGCTATCAAAAAGTTAGTAGGAAAATGTTTTCTGATTGAGTAGCTCTTTACATAATTTGATTCACATATTTACCTATTTTTGGCTATTTTTGTAGAATCTGGTAATGGAACATGCTAATCACTTTGTTGGTTTGCTCATAGACTTGCTAGAAGGACTTCTTAAATTTGATCCATTACAATGCCTGAATGCTGAAGCAACTCTCAATCATCCATTATTTGCTCAAGAATATAGGATATTTTGAATGTTGTTATATTCACAATGCAACAACCATTAACTTGTGATGTACCATATCCATTAGGAGTCAACAATACAATGCCTAAGCTGGTTCGTTTGTATGGTTATAGAATGAGTTTGCACGAGACAAGGAACCAAGAAAGGGAGTTGTTTGCCAACAAGAATGTTTCTTCAGGTTGCAACATCGATTTTGTATCAAGATAATGCAACTTTTAGGTCTAACTTTCCTTAGAGTAGATATCTTCAAGTTACATATTTTTATAGATTTTTTCAAATTAAATATTTTTTAAAATGTTGGATTTCTAAATTTCCCTCATTGGTACCCTGCAAATGAATATATTTGTATATATATATTCTTTAAAGCACACAAAGATATAACAAACATATAAATGACTCATTAAAACTCAATTGGCTAGGTGTAGGTTTCTCTATAAAGTACTAATAATAAAACTAGAAATTGCACTTTGGTGTGCAATCCACTACCTTATTGTATTTCATCCTTGTGCTTGATCTATAGATGCAATAATTCAAGTATGTCGTCCACTCCATTTTTCATTCATTCTCTTGTTGGAAATTCATTCCTTGATACAACTAATTGATAGATTCAAATATTGAGCACCTTAAGTTTATGTGATTAAATACAATTATGTTATATAATTCAATTAAGCAACATTGGCAAAGTAAAAAATACCTATGTTTGAATGAATAATTTTTTTTAAAAAAAATTGCATGTTTTGTCAAAATTTTGACGAAAGTAACCAACAAACCACCAAAAAAGTTCAACAAAATTGCTATACTTGCGACAAAAAAATTTTCGTAATGACTTGCCCATATCGTTGAAATTTCGACAAAAGTTTTCGTTTATTTTTTGATGAAAATTTTTATCGAAATTTCAATGAAAGTGTTGTGGCTATTTTCATCGCTATATAGACGAAATTTTCGTCGATAGTCTGACATTTAAAATTTTGTCGAAAAAAAAAAGAAAAACTAGTGGCGAAAATGATTTGAGTGTTTCGTCGATATTCTGACAATAGTTTGTCGATATTTCAACAAAATTTCATCAGAATTTGGAGTCAAATGTAGTAGTGCATCGATCTATTGCATAAGATTAATATTGATCCATCTTCTCTCAATGCTTCTTCTATTGTTATTCATGGGTTCGATAATGTTGGGCAACAAGCTCAAGGTACAATAGTATTACCTTCATAGCTTTGACCCATTACCATACCTACCCTTGTATATGTTATGCCAGAAAAGTTGCCTTATAACCTTCTTCTTGGTAGACTGTGGATTCATGTTGTGGGTACAATCATGTCTACCTTGCATAAATCTATTAAGTTCATCGCTAACAATAAAGTAGTCATAGTCAAGGCTACCCCTGAGGCTATGCACTTATGTGAAATGGAAGTGTAGACATCCAAATTTGGACACTTAATTTATCCAAATTTATCACTTTTCGTCTAAACATCCTCTTATCCGAGTTAATTAAGTAATATTACTATTATTTAATTAATATCTTTAATTCTGCCAAATCCCTAAGGTATTTAATTAATAATTAAATACCTTACCCTCCTTAATCCTCTTTTCACCAAATAAATTAAATAAATATTACATTTATTTAATTCCTCACATGCCATTTTCATCTAATCCTAATCCATCTCCTAATTTCTTCATTAGGGATGTGCACATGCCTAATCCTTGATTAGGATGCGTCACATCCTCCAACTTTTGCAAGTTGGCTTCTAATCCTTATTTATCCTCTAATTACAGATTAATTAAGCCTAATCATTCTCCAAAGAATTTTTAATTCCTTTTTATTCTTCTTAGATTCCCCTCTTTTATATGTGAATTTTTAATTTACATTCCATCCTTCCAAGGCTTCTAGAACCTTGGACTTGTCACAATCTCCACATGTGACCAACCTTGGACTTGTCACAATCTCCACATGTAACCAAGTCCCACATTTTTGGAGCCCACTTTTTATCCTCTAGATCCTCCTAGGAATGTGAATTTTTAATTCACATTTATATCTCCAACCACCTTTTCTTTTCCCATGTAGATTTTTGAGGAATTCCAAAATTCCTCAAATGTCCCTTTCACTCCCACTTGAGGACAAGAAATCCCTTTTTGTGGAAATCTCCTCACTCCCCAAGGTGCATGTCCTTTTTCCACCTCATGTACCTTCTTGACACCTCACTTACACCTCATCTTCTCTTGGCCACTTCACCCTCCACATGTCAAGATGTGAGGGCTTGTGGGTCTCAACCCACCTTAGCCCTTCATCTTGGCCTTGTTGGAGCAATCTTGACCGTTGAATTCTCTAGAGAATTCAAATTCTCCTATAAATACCCCCTTCTTAAGGGCATTTTCAACACTTTGTATTTTCATAACTACATGCTACCCATTTGAATCCTCAATCTTTTATCATCATTTAGCCATCTCTCTAATCATTTGCACATCTAATCTTGCATTTTAGTCACTCAATCCATCATCTAAGGAGCACACAAATCATCCCAATCAAGGGCCAATCAAGGAGAAATCAACAGCAAGGGAGGTAAAATTATTTGTGTTTCATTTTATTTACATTCCTTTTCATTGTATCACTCTTTTGGCTAATCTTGAGGTGTCCTTGGTATTTTGTCATTTTTCATAGTTCTTAGTTGTTTTGCATATTTAGAGAAGGACAAATTTCAAAGTATCACATTTCTGGCACGCCCGGTGGGACCCACAAATGGGTCTTGCATTTAACTTCCCTTTTGGATTAAGTATTTTGCAGGAAAAACTCGCAGAAAGGCGACAACGCCCTTTGCTTTACCACGGAAGGGTGGCAGCGCCCCCGCAGAAAGGTGGCAGCGCCCTCTTGGCCACTACAAAAAGGCAGTAGCACCCCACATTTGAAAGTTTTATTCATTCTAACACATTTGCTGTGATTGGGGACATATTTAGAGGGCTTTGCTAACACTTTTTTTGCAGTGGGAGGGGCACAATTTTCCCTTTCTCTTTGAAATCTAACAAATTTTACCGTAGAAGGGTGGCAGCGCCTCCGCAGAAAGGTGGCAGCGCCCTCGCAGAAAGGTGGCAGCGCCCTCGCAGAAAGGTGGAAGCGCCCCCACAGAAAGGTGGCAGCGCCCTCGTAGAAAGGTGGCAGCGCCCCTGCAGAAAGGCATCAGCGCCCTCGCAGAAAGGTGGCAGCGCCCCCGCAGAAAGGCGGCAGTGCCCCGAAACAACACAGTTTGGGAGGTAAAATAGGCATTTTGGCTTCGTTTTTGCTCTAGTTTTTTTTGCTGTTTTCACTTGACAACTCTCTAACATTGTTTTGGCAAGGATATTGGCATTTTTTGCTAACATTTTGTAGCATATTATGGCGTAATTTGACCAAGGACGAGGAAGAAGATAGCTAACATTTGCTTGCAGGGCCATTTATTTGATCAAATTTTTGAAAAAAAAAAAAAATTATCTTTACTATTTTCGAACATAGTCTAATTAGGGGGATTAAAACTTCATTGCTTGCTGTGATTTCTTGTTTTTGTGTCACCCAAGGGGGCATTAACTTATTTTTGCTTTCCCCTTGCACTTCGTGTGAGCCTGGGGAGTAGTTGGAAACGGTTAGTGTCTTCTTTTTAGTGGGACCTGCTTGGGGATTTCATCACCCCAAGGGACGATTCCAACCACGTGTACCAGTGGGGCATATAAAGGGGGGAGAACGAAAGTTGTACCCCAATCCAGTCGCGTCATAATTGGCGGAGCGTCGAAGCTAGGGTGATACCTAGATAGACGTGAAGAGTTGGTCTGAGCCTTTCAGTATCTCGCTGGGGTTCCCGACTCATGCTTATGACAGACTAGTGTTCACGGTTGTGCCTCACGTACTGAGAGTATATCGAGGACTCCCTAGAAGCCTTGTGCATCCTAGATTAATATTTTTTCTTGCCATACCCATAATATTAATCATAGGATTGTGCTTGGTTGAGGTGTTTACTTGTGAAAAATCTTTTAAATTTTTAATACTTTGGACTTGCTTTATCATTTTCCATCCTTGCCATAGCCATTGCCATCAAAACCAAACACTGATCTTACTGCAGAAAGGTGGCAGCACCCCTGATTTCACTGCAGAAAGGTGGCAGTGCCCTCGCAGAAAGGTGGCAGCGCCCCTGATTTCACTGTAGAAAGGTGGCAGCGCCCCTGATTTACTGCAAAAAGCTGTAAACACCCTGATTTTGTTGTAAATGCCCTATTTTTGCTATAAACGCCCTGTTTTTGCTGTAAATGCCCCTGATTTTGCTGTCTACGCCCCAGAAAGTTGTCTACGCCCCTGATTTTACTGCAGAATGTTGACTACGCCCCTTTAACTTCCTGGGGCTGTCATCTACAAACCGTGCATCGGATTGACTTCGTTCAAAAACTAAAGTTGCTTAGTTTTTCAAGCTCTATCCAATGGTACCTGTTATTTCCTCATATCAATAATTTTACCATCTCAGGGCGGCCATGCCCCGCATCACAGGGTGGACACGCCCCTAACTTCCTGAGGCTGCCATTTACAAACCATACATCAAATCAATTTCGTTCAAAAACCAAAATTGCTTAATTTTTCAAGCTTTATCTAGTGGTACCTTTTATTTCTTCATATCTAATCAAACCAATCCATTCCTCTGATCATCTAATCAATCCAAGCACACCAATCCGATCAAGTTCATCTAATCACAATTATCCAATCAACATCTTCTAATCATCTGATCCTATCTAATCAAACTGATCTAGTACTTTAATCAAATTCATCAAATCATCTACCCGATCCAATCATGTATCTATCGAATCCCATCCAATCATCCTAATCTGAGCTTTTGTCCAATCCTGATACTGAGCTTGACCAAAATCCTGATTTGAGCTTTAATCCGTTCCCATCCAAAATATTTTATCCATCCTCTTTATCCTGTCATCATCATGAACCCTCACCCTCCATCAATAGTGGTCAAGGGAAACCCTAATTATGTGAACGATGATAACGAAAGTCTTGTTGATCAAGAGGTATATGACATAGATCCCCTTGATGCTATCATCACTAGTAAGCTTTCTCCACCCACTTTCCACAATCCAATCACCCCTTCCAGTTATCCTGTTATGCCTTCATCCATGCCTAATCATGCTGCCTATGCCACCTTTGACAATGGATATCCAGTATCTTCTTCGTCCCCATATTTTTCATATACAACATCTACATCCTCTTATCCTAATTTTCCATCCCAATACTCTTATTACAATTCCCCATCCATGTCCCCTTATCCTAATCCTCTTTCCCAATCTTTCCATACTAATCCTACATCCACACCCTTTTACCGTAATCATACATCCATGTCTCCTCATCCTAATCCATCATCCCCATACCTTTATTATAATCCATCCCCCACATCCTCTTGTCCCACTACACCACCTATATCCTCTTGTCCTAATCCACAATCCATGTCCCCCTATCTTAATTCACCACTCCAATATCCTTACCCTAATCCTCCATCCAATCCTAGTCCTCCATCTACTCCTAGTCCTCCATCCAATCCCATTCATACATCTACTCCTAGTCCTCCATCCAATCCCATTCATCCATCCCATCCTAATCCCCCATCTACTCATAGTCCTACATTCAATCCCATTCCTCCATTTAACCCTAGTCCACCAATCCATAATCCCTTATCCATTTCTACCACCCTGGCCAAGTCAACCATATGCAAGTCTCTCATTTCAAAAGTTCTCCAAGGACTCATGACAAAGAATCCATCCCCAACTCCACATCTTGAAGTCATGGAACCATGCCATTTAGTGCCATCATCCACGATCACTAGTGATGAGACCCTTCTCCATACCACACCTATTATTGATGTTACCACCCCTAGCACTAATCAAACCATTGAAATCATTGAACCCACTAAATCCATTGAACCCCCATCTCCTACTCCAAGAACCACCAAATCCATCGAAGACGCCCAAGCCCAATCCACTCCCTCTACTCCTAAATCCACCCAAATCCAATCCACTCCTCCCACTCCCAGTAGCACCAAAACCCATTCCAATGAACCCCATGAATCTTCCAGCCCTCCATCTTCCCTGCTTGAAGAGTCCCAACAAGACTCCATTACCTTGCCTTTCGCACATGATGAGTCACACCAAGAGTATAATCCAAAGCATGCCAGCATGTCCTTCTCTAGATCAAGATCCTACCATCCCATCTAGTCCACCTCAAGATCACAGTCCCCCATCCATTCCATCTCATGATCCCCTTGTCATTCAAGCTTCCACTACTCCATCTCCATCGCATGAGCCTACCACCACAAATCCAGATCCTATCATGGCCCCTACTCCCTCTCCTAATATTGCTATCCCATCATCTCCTTCTCATGATCCCCCATCATCGCCTAAAAATGCTATCCCCACACCGCTTGCATATCCCCTTGGTCCTCTCACATTCCTCCATGGTGGTCTCCTCGTAGAAGAAAAACAAAGCATATACACCAACCCTCCTCTTCCACCTAATAATGAACTCGCATCATTCTTCCAGAATAACAAAAATCTTGTCCTAGATCGAATACTCAAGAGAATGAACTATCAAGGAAAAGGTTTAGGCCTTCATGAGCAAGGTATTATAGAGCCCATCCAAGCTAAAGAACATTTGTATCCGCAAGGTCTTGGATGTACTACTCATGACTCGTAATCCAAAAATGTTAGTACAACCTCTAGATGTCCTCAACGAGCCTTTTCCAAAGGAAATATTGGCTCTTCCCATCGCCCCACTAGATCTTATGTGGCCATCCCTCCTCCTCTATCGTATCACCTCAAAACAACTGTCCATCTCCCTGCCTCATCTGCTCCATCCATTTTGGGTCCTTACATCCCTCCATCTACCATCTCTAATCCTCCATCTACCATGCCAGGTCCTATGTCTATTTTGGGCCCCTATATCCCAAAATTACCTCCTCCATCTCATCCTATCCATCCTTTCATCCGTTCATAACCTATCCATCTCATCCATCATAAACATCCCTCTCACATACCCCATAGTCAGGATCAACAAAGGCACTTACCCAAACATCCTCCATCTACACATAATCCCCATACTCCTACCTCCATCACTCCACATCATCCATCTCCTCACACCCATCCCATTGCTACTAAAATCACTTTGGTTGTTAAAGAAAAAATGCATAAATCTAAGCATCCACATGAATTTATGGCTCCCCATGTCCCCTCTAAAATACATGGTGAAGAGAAGAAAAATCTAAATCTAAATAAAATCTGTAGGCCACAAAGGCCCACCAAAGCAAAGATCAAAACCATGTGGATCCCAAAGAAAAAAGATGCAATGCCATCACATGAAGCCTCCATAAGAACATCCAAAGTCGCTAATCCAAAAGCTAATCATACACCCCTTTCATCTCCTAAGTCTGTTTTGGGTCCTTATGTCCTGAAATTCACCATTCCATCTCCGCCATTATCCCCACATTCTCCATCCCTTAGTCCTATTATCTTTCCACATCCACCACCACATGCGCCTATGTTGTTCTTGAACACATCTCCCCATCACATATCCACCCCATCATTCTATCTGTACCATTTCCAATGTCCCACCCATTATCCCCCGTATCTTCCCCATCAAATCCCTCTAATTCGTCCTCTTGCATAATCCATTTATCTTCATAAGGTTGTACCAACATCCAACAGTCACTTCAAACATGGGCTCATAACACCTTGATCCTTATCACATGTCTTCTAAATCTGCTTATCCACTTCCTTATCCTTATCCATCTCCTTCTGCATGCTATGCAAAAAGTCAAAAAGTCCAAAAATCCACAAATATTCAAAAAAAAAAGTAAAGAGAAATAATCTATCCAATGGTGAAAACTTGGCAAACAAGCACCTTGGATAAGTACCATGATGAAAACCTGGCAAATAGGCGTCATGCGTAAATCCCCATCTGCACTTGGGGGAAACTTCCTGATATGCATTCCCTCCATCCGCTATGCTTCTAGCTATGCACCTGTCTTCATATTATTCGTCCTCTTCATAAATCCCTCCATCCCTCCTATTTTCCGCGTCCTACCATCATATCCCATTTATCTCCCATTCCCTCTATCCTTCTTGTGATCTTGATCAAAATTGGGGCACCTATCTATGCATGCTTTGGACACCTATTGGTATACATTCCCTTCATCCATGCTCTATCATATTCCTTGGTCACCCATCCTGTCCTCCTTCAGTTTTCTCCTTTATCTTATCATCCACTCGTCTTACGGCCCTTACGCCTCATCATATATGACATATCTAGAGTGGGGGCATCTGCTTCCTTTGTGACATAGTCCTTGGAGAAATCATCTATCATAACAACATCCCTTCCATCTGCCCATCCTTGTCTTTGTATCCCTCTATCCTAGCATCCCTTTCATCTCCCAATCCTTATATTCCTATCCGTCCAAACAATCTCTCCCATCCCCATCCCTATATCTCTATCCATTCTTTCCTCTTTATCCTCATCCCATCTCATCCCATCTCACAATCCCTTTTCATTGGTATCTGGCTATAGGCCTCCCCCCCATGCAACCCAATGCTATTTATCTCATCGTCATCACCCCTACTTCTCTTGCACATCTTTCCAATCTTCTATCACTTTTCATCACTCATCTATCTATCATATCATCCTCTGAAGTCATCTTAAGGCTTTGGATAACTATCCCATCCCTGAGCTTTAAATGATCGTCATCATCCTATCCAATCCAATAGGTCTATCCTATCTTGTCGTATCAGTCCCATCTTTTTATCTACTTATCCTATCATCATCCATCATCCTTTATCCATTGTTTGCCTTCGGTCTTGTCGAACTAGGTTGCCCCTATGCTTTCATGTAGGCAAGGTCGATCATTTGATCCACCCCCGGGGTTCCATCATCGATCTTCATTGTCCACTTTGGTCCTCTATCATCTATCAACGGTCTTTCTCCTTTTGTCCATCCTATCTTTACCATCCATCAAGGTCTCCATCATGGTCAGTTGTCCACCTTTCACTGAACTACGAGGGCTCTGTGCTTTCACGTAGGCAAGGCTAATCTTTGATCGGCCCCCGAGCCCCTAGGTCTTTAGGTTGTGTCTTGTCCCCTTTGTGGTTGTCTCATCAAGCTATGCCTTTATCTAGTTGATCCTTAACAAGCAAGACCCATTTGTACCAATGAATCTAATCAATTCTGAATATCCTTTATCATACCAATCTTTTTGCTTAGCATCCATCATAGGTCTTAACAGGATACATCCTTCCTAACAAGACCTCATCCATCCCATCTATCCCCTTGATCCTATGGCAAAGGACATTTGAAATTGATTATGATCTTTTTGATGCTTTTGGTTTTTGTTTATCATTTGGGCTCCCTATCATCACTAATCAAGGCCGTCATAATCCATCATACTATGGCGTGTTTTGATTAATCCACATAGGGGCATATCTTGATCTTTTCTTTTATTGTGTTTTCTTGGTTGTTCCACATAGTACCCACCAAAATCCCTGAGGTCTTGTGTTGTGTTGGGGCATCCTTTTGTGCTTGTGGTTATCTCAATACCGGACCCGAGCAAGGCCTTCGTGACTTTGCGATATTGAGATAGCCTTCTTATCTGGCGTGTTTGTCTCATGCATTAGACACTAATTTACCTTGGTGTATCGTGTCCTATGCTATAGCAAAAATTAGTGCTCCAAAGATGGCAAATTACATTAGGATTGCATTTCATTTTCCATTTCATCATCTTGCATGTATCCCCATCCCTTCATCCTTTTTCACAATCCCCCCATCCCTCCATCTTTTTTCCTCTCTCTTCGTCCTTTCTCTTACCTCTTGCATTCTTCTTCCCCACCTCCCTGCTGGGTTAGTCTGCCCCCCCGCTCTGCGGCTATGCTTGGCTGTAGCAGGGCGGATCTGCCCCGCCACAGAAGGGCAGCTCTGCCCCAATTGCAGTCGGGCGGCTCCGCCCCTGCAGAGGGGCGGCTCCGCCCCAGCCGCAGAGGGGCTGCAGCGCCCCCCGTAGCAGGGCGGGACCGCCCTCGTAGGGCAGCGGGACCGCCCCCGTAGCGGGGCGGGACTGCCCTACGCAGGGCGGCGGGACTTCCCCCGCAGAGGGGCGTCTTCGCCCCCGTAGCCGGGTGGGACAGCCCCCACAAAGGGGCGGGACCGCCCCACGCTGGGGCGGATGCGCCCCGCACAGCGGTGGGACCACCCCCGCAGAGGGGCGGCTTCGCCCCAGCAACGGGGTGGGACCGCCCTACGCCGGGGTGGCTCCGCCCCAGTCCGTGGCGGTAGTGCCCCTGCAGAGGGGCCACCGCGCCTCCGTAGGGGGGCGGCAGCGCCCCAGCCAAGGCGGCAACGCCCCTCCCCGCCAACTTTTGACCCCCCCCGAATTAGCATTTTTACTCTCTTTTTCAAAAAACCGATTCTGACCCAGTTCTTTATTTTCCTCCACCAACAAAACCCATGTCTTGAAATTTTCAAAATTGATTTTTGATTTTCGACACTTCCAGAGGCCATAACTTTTGACTCGAGTGTCTGTTTGAGTTGAAATTTGACAGGTGGTTGTGTTATGAGATAACGAATGGATTCCCAACCAGTTTATTAGAAAATGGTTGGAACCCGTTTTGACCCATTTTTGGGGCCTCAAACTTTCATCTTGACCCTCAAAATCCCAATTTAGCATTTTTTCCAACATTTTGAAAAATTGTTTTCACTCATAGCTCAAAATGCATATCTCGAATCTGAGATGTTAGTTGGCAATTCATCCTATCTCACCAATGGGTATTTCCTGGAAAAAATTGGGACTCTTAAACATATAGCCCCGAGGTTTCCTAAAATGGCAAAATGTAGCAATTTTTGAAAATTGCCAAATTGGGAAAAATCTGATTGTCAACACCTTATGCCCTCTAAACCCTGGAACTCAATCTAGAATCAATCCAATCATATCCTTCCATCATTCTGGTCTTCAATCCAATCCTCGTCTGAGCTTTAAACTTATCCCAATCTGAGCTTAACCAAACCCCTAATCTGAGCTTTCGTCCATCTACAGTCAAAATCTTTCGATATCGAACCAAATCTTCAATCTCACATATCAATCTTCTCCTTATCTGTTCAATCTTACACAAATCACCTAGTAAAATCCGTGGTCTTGTCCCCAGTCTTGTTACCAGCCTTGACCTGTCATCATCATCATCCATTAGTATCCTTCCCTATCCCTTTGGTGTTGTTTTGGGATGTATCCTCCCCTCATCAACAACACTTTCATCCTCATCATCGGGAGATATCCTTCCCTATCCCTATGGTGTTGTTTTGAGATGTATCCTTCCCTCGTCAACAACCCTTTCATCATCATCATCGGGAGGTATTCTTCCCTATCCTTTAGTGGTGTTTTGGGATGTATCCTTCCCTCATCAATACCACTCAGTGGGATGTATCCTTCCCTACCCTCGTGTTGTTTTGGGATCCTTCATTCCCTCATTGACAACACTCCATCCATCATCAACCCATTTTGGCTTGTACCTTGACTGGGGCAACATCATCTTTTGAAATCCCTTTGTGCTTCATCCATCTCCATATCAATTACTCTCTTACCCATCACCTTGCATCATCTTCCTCATCTCCCCTTGCATCACATCATCTATTTCAAGAGCACACACGTGTTCTCTTCAACCCACATGTCCTCTCGAGGGGGCATCCTTCATCCCTAATTTTCATCATTTTCTTTTTCCCTTCCTAGTCACTCCTTTAGATGATTGGGGCATCTTTTCCAATCTAACCATCTTCTTCTAGGTTCTATATTTTAATATTATTTGAAATGATGCTACTTTGTAACACCATCTCAAAGAGGGGAAAAATGTACACATCCAAATTTGGACACTTAATTTATCCAAATTTATCACTTTTCATCTAAACATCCTCTTATCCGAGTTAATTAAGTAATATTACTATTATTTAATTAATATCTTTAATTCTGCCAAATCCCTAAGGTATTTAATTAATAATTAAATACCTTACCCTCCTTAATCCTCTTTTCACCAAATAAATTAAATAAATATTACATTTATTTAATTCCTCACATGCCATTTTCATCTAATCCTAATCCATCTCCTAATTTCTTCATTAGGGATGTGCACATGCCTAATCCTTGATTAGGATGTGTCACATCCTCCAACTTTTGCAAGTTGGCTTCTAATCCTTATTTATCCTCTAATTACAGATTAATTAAGCCTAATCATTCTCCAAGGAATTTTTAATTCCTTTTTATTCTTCCTAGATTCCCCTCTTTTATATATGAATTTTTAATTCACATTCCATCCTTCCAAGGCTTCTAGAACCTTGGACTTGTCACAATCTCCACATGTGACCAACCTTGGACTTGTCACAATATCCACATGTGACCAAGTCCCACCTTTTTGGAGCCCACCTTTTATCCTCTAGATCCTCCTAGGAATGTGAATTTTTAATTCACATTTATATCCCCAATGACCTTTCCTTTTCCCATGTAGATTTTTGAGGAATTCCAAAATTCCTCAAATGTCCCTTTCACTCCCACTTGGGGACAAGAAATCCCTTTTTGTGGAAATCTCCTCACTCCCCAAGGTGCATGTCCTTTTTCCACCTTATGTACCTTCTTGACACCTCACTTACACCTCATGTTCTCTTGGCCACTTCACCCTCCACATGTCAAGATGTGAGGGCTTGTGGGTCTCAACCCACCTTATCCCTTCATCTTGGCCTTGTTGGAGCAATCTTGACCATTGAATTCTCTAAAGAATTCAAATTCTCCTATAAATACCCCCTCCTCAAGGGCATTTTCAACACTTTGCATTTTCATAACTACATGCTACCCATTTGAATCCTTAATCTTTTATCATCATTTAGCCATCTCTCTAATCATTTGCACATCTAATCTTGCATTTTAGTCACTCAATCCATCATCTAAGGAGCACACAAATCATCCCAATCAAGGGCCAATCAAGGAGAAATCAACAGCAAGGGAGGTAAAATTATTTGTGTTTCATTTTATTTACATTCCTTTTCGTTGTATCACTCTTTTGGCTAATCTTGAGGTGTCCTTGGTATTTTGTCATTTTTCATATTTCTTAGTTGTTTTGCACATTTAGAGAAGGACAAATTTCAAGGTATCATAGGAAGCTGCTAGTCAGGTCTCAGTTGTGCCTACTCTTATACCTTTAGTATCTTCTAGTGTGTTGATATTTACTCCAGAAGTACCTACTACAAAGGATACTCTTGAGATAAATGTCCCTAAGGAAGATCCTTCTGAAGTAAGAAATCTTAAGTCTACTCCTTCTACCTCTTCTCCAGAGAATTCATGTCCTGGTGATGATTGGGGTTCCTTAGACTTTACAGATTCCTTTGATAGAGAACATAAAGTTGACCCAATCCATTCAAACCTTCCGATAACATCATCTACACCCGTTATCAAATATGGTCATTCTTTTGTATCGCAGAATAAGTTGAATGCAAATAGTAATATTCTTAGTGTTGATCCTCCTTCTCGGGAAGATTATCACACTTCTATTAGCAAGGTTAACTCTAGTATTCTTGTTAAGAAAGATGATGGTGATCTCATAAAGGAGTATGATCCCCTTTCCCAGAATAATACTTTCCATGTAGATCCTTCATTGTCTACTATCTTCATATCCTCTTCTTGCAAGTAGTCAAAATTTTCTCCACCAGAGAAAAGCTTGCTTCCTACTCCTAATTCCTTATCTGAGAAAGAGTGTATCTTGTTGAGACTTCTCAAATTCCACTTGATCACTCTTCCTTCTCCTACTTGTAAGAAATTTCATGAGTGTGACAAAGAAAAACATTCTTTCTGTGCACACCATTGATTGTTTGGCCATTCCACTAGTGAATGTAAGGCCTTGAAGAATAAAATATAAAAAAATTCATTGATGCACCTGCCTTTTCTCCATATGAAAAGTGATATCAAGGTTTAACTCTATCTTGTTTGTCCTAAGTATCTTGCATAGTTCTCCTCCCCTGTATGTTGGGGGTAGTGATAACTTGTTTTGGAGATGTGCATCCTTCTAAGGACCCCCTCTCTTCTCTCTGTCTTTCGATTGTGGCATCCCTTGAGTGGACACCTTTTCTCTTTTGAAGGGTTCCTGAGAGACCTCTTTGAAAGCTTTTCTCCTTCAAATGAATTCTATGATGTCTAGCTTGGGGGCATCCCGACTAGACCTATTTCATATCTTTGAATCTAGCTTGGGAGCAACTTGACTAGACCTTGCTTTTCAAATAACACATCCCTTGAATGAACCCCTCTTCTTTTGAAGGGTTCCCAAGGGACCCCTTTGAAAGCCTTCCAAGCTATTGACATTTTGTGTGAATTTTTGCTTACTTGCCTACTTTCCTACTCTCTGACTCTGTGGAGTCCTCTTTCCTAGGTTTCCTCCATGTGAGAGATCTTGGGGGATACCTCCCTACAAGTCTAAGAGCTTGTAGGGCACTTCCTTTGAGCTTCCTCCATGTGAGAGATGTTGGTGGATACCTCCTTACAAGTCTGAGATCCTATAGGGAACTTTCTTTGAGCTTCCTCCATGCGAGAGATCTTGGGGATAGCTCCCCTACAGGTATGTGGGTCTATAGGGAGCTTTCTTGGGTTTCCTCCATGTGAGAGATCTTGGGGGATACCCCCCCTACAAGTTTGTGGGTTTGTAGGGAACTTTCCTAGGTTTCCTTCATGAAAGAGATCTTAAGAACACCTTCCTTGCAGGTCTGTGGGCCTGCGAGGTGCTTACATTCTTAAATTTTCTTTCTTCTCAACTTGTATATACCGGATCAAAGATCTACATCTTCTTTATCTTGAGTATATGCTCCTTCTCTCTTCATCTTAGAATTCTTTCATATGTTAATTTGGGAATGATGCATAGTACTAAGACAACCTTCTACATCAAGGTCTCTTTCACTTTGTTGACTCAAATCCTTTAGCTTTTTATGTTTTGACATTACTATATGTTGTAGTTTTTTCTTGTCTAACAAATTAATTTTGTAGGTCTTCATCCTGGAGGCATGCTTCCTTGGTTCGAGGAATTATCTTCTTCCTCTACAACATCCTTTTTGGCATATGATGTTATTTGTGTTTCATAGATCTCCTTTAGCATGCATATTAATGTAGATTCATATGCTCTCTAAAGTGGAAGGAAAATGTATAGTTGTAAAATTGAACCCCTTGAAATTTCACATAAATTATTGTGTCCACTCCCTTAGCATCTTGTGTAGGCTCATTTTAGCCCCTACATCAGCCTTTTCCCTCCTAGGATGCTCCAATATCCCTTTTAAACAGCTACCCTCACGTGTTAGATTTGCATTGAACCTTGTGCCTTTCCCATTCATGTCATTTTGTAGCATGACATGTCTAGAAACTAGCGTGTCATGCAGATGTTCATGCGTTGTGCTAGTGTCCTACAACATTTCAATGTTCAAAAAACCATTTTCATGCATGCTTTCCACTTTTCACCTACTTTTGTCAGTGGTAATGACTAGGGATACCTTGTAATAGTTGGAGAAGCTTCTTTTCCCATTAAAAGCTATCCTTTCAGTCCATTCTGCTCTCTGAACTTCTTCTAGCTCCACTCTTCTACTTCTAGCTTCATTCTAACTCTCTTCTACTCTCCAACTCTTGCTTGCACAACTCCATATAGCTTGCTATAGTAGTTTCAAGTAGTTTCAAGCTCTCTTAGCTTCACTCTTGCAGCTTCATCTCCCTCATTTCATGCTTGTGACCATCTTGAGATTCCATATCCCCCAGCTATTGCATCTCATATTTTGTGATGTAGGTTCTCCTCCTTGAGCGGGGATTGATTTTATCACCCCTTTAGTGATACCGGTTCTCCTCCTCGAGCAAGGTTTTCTTTTATCACTCATACTTTGTGGTGCAGGTTCTACTCCTGATTGGGTTTTTCTTTCACCACACACTTTTTCCATTTCGGTTACTCTCTCTCTCTCTCTATTTCTATATGGCTATCTATGGAGGTTGGAACACCAAAATAGGGGTTTGACTGAGGCAAACCCCTATACAACCCCAAGATTTTCTCTAGATCTTACAGACATAGGTTTTGAAGAAATTCACATGATGGAGGGTTCATCACTTGCGTGGTTATAATTATTTCCTTTCTTCTTATATTTATAATTTATTCTTTATTTTACTGGAGTTCCATTGCATTTTGTTATTTCCCTATCCTTTATAAGTTCTTAGAATTTAGAGTAGTAGTCATATAGTCATTTTTTGTGATAAATTCACTCTCTGGTCTATATGAGACACTAGCTCACCTCTAGGATGTTAACTTACTTCACTATCATCTATATTTTTTGCTGAAGTCCTTTGGTTGAGAGCTTGTTAGTTTGTCCATAGAATCTTTGTGACCTACTCTTTCTGATTCTAGAAATCTTACGTTGTTCCTGGAGATAGTTTAGGGTAGTTTTCCATGTGAGGCTCTTTGAATGAAGAGAACTTGTGAGTATCAAATCCCCCTCCTCTACAATAGGTTTATGCTAGTGAAGGTATTCTTTTGCACCCAAGCATACTAGAAGAATTTGAGCTACATTGCATCATCGATATCTCTTAAGAGACCAAAGTGCAAAAGGGTAGCAAAATTTGATGAGCTATTACTCATAAATCATGGTAGTTAGAATTTTTTTAGGTACATGATCATGTAGGCCCTCTACAATAACCTCACTTAGTTTTTAATATCTCCAATCCATTTTCCTGTGGTGACGAATTTTTAATTGATGGAAAAAGTGCCAAATTCATGCAGTGCAAAGTTGCAAGGTGGTGTAATTTTCATTATGTTCATCAAGAGACCAAACCAATAGGTCCAAAATGTTTGGATGGGTATTTTTATGCTAGGGAAGGTTATGTTTCACACTCAAACATGCTAAAATAGTTTGAGCTACATTGCTCCAGTGATATCTCTTAAAAGACCAAAGTGCAAAAGGGTAGTAAAATTTGATGAGTTATTACTTGAAAAACATGGAACTTAGAAACATTTCATATAAAGGTACATGATCATGTAGGGACCCTTTACAATAACCTCTCTCATTTTTTGATATATCTGATCCATTTTCTCATGGCGACGACTTTTCAGTTGATGGAAAAAGTGTCAAATGCATGCAATGTAAAGTTGCAAGGTGGTGTAATTTTAAGTTTTTCATCATGTGACCAAACTAATAGTTACAACACATTTGAATGGGTAGGTTTATGCTAGGAAAGGTCATATTTCACACCCAAACATTCTGGAACAATCCAAGCTAAATTGCACCAACGATATCTCTTAAGAGACCAAAGTGCAAAAGGGAAACAAATGACGAGTTGTTACTCAAAAACCGTGACACTTAGAATAATTTAATGTGAAGTTATAGGATCATCTAGGGTCCCTCTAGAATAACCTCTCTTGGTTTTTGATATCTCTAATCCATTTTCTTGTGGTAACAAGTTTTTAGTTGATAGAAAAACCATCAAATGAATACATTGTAAAGTTGCAAGGTGGTGTAATTTTTGTTTTATTTGTTGTGAAACCAAACCAATAGTTCCAACACATCTAGATGGATAGATTTATGTTAGGGAAGGTCTTGTTTCACTGGTACAGGGGCACCATTGAACAAGTTTTGTCAATTTAAGAAGTTAATGTTTAGGCTTTGAAATTTTGAGGTTATAGGAATAAAATAAGGTCATTGAGACCATTTTATTTTGTAATAAGTCATGTTTGATGGTATTAGGTGTTTAGAGGATTCAATAGTGTTTATTTTTCAAAAAATGCATTTTGTTGCAAAAATTGTCAAACACAAAAGTTGCAAAAATTGCATTTTGTAGAATTCCACTAGTCAAGTCATTTAAAAAGGCAATTAGGCAGTTGTAGGAAGTTTTTTTTGGAGGGAATAAGTATAAATAAGTTTGGATACTCATTGTGAAGGTTGATTGGTAATTCGGAAGAAGATATAATCAATAAAATCTCTTTTTTCCTAATTTTTTTGTACTTTCTTATAAAACAATGCTAATATTGGGTTGTTGTACGGCTCGTACAGTATCATCTTGAGTAAATAGATTTTTATTGCATTTTAATTTAACTTGGATTTCATTTGAATCCACCTTTTTGTAATTTCATTTAGTTGTGTGCATTTAATTGCTAAATCTCTTAGAACCGAATTGTACAAGCAAATTTAAGGGTTTGTGAGTCATTAAAATGGAGTATTGACCGATTCCTCTCATTGTGGAAACTTTAACTCAAGGTATGGGTCTAAAACATCAATAAAAAGGTGTGTGAATGTTGAGTGAGTGCAAGGGAGGTCAAGAGTTGAGCTGGGCATGAAGCCCTAGAGTAAAAATTTGAGTTTTCTAAGAGGAAAAGTGAGGTTTTGGTATGCTAAAGTGTATAAAAGACCGGGGAAGCACTATTTGATGATTCATTCAGATTTTCTAGAGGTTTTACAGGATTTTTCATGAGTTTTTAGGATTGGAATAATCCTATATGTGTGACTTTTAGTAAAACCCTAGATTTTTGGCTTTAAAGGAGGCTATTTGAGTAAGGCATCTTGTTGGGTGAATTTATGGAAAAAAATATGGATTACTTGGTTTGAGAAATTTTAAATTGCTGCCCACATGTGTTTGGAGATTTTGGTCAAGTCTTAAGATAAGTTTCTTTGTTAAATTGGCCTAATTTGAGGTATATTTGGCATAGAAAGCCTGATTTAAGAGTATTGTTTCAAAAGAGCCTATAGTGGTTTGTGAGTATGTTCTTGTATGCCTTGATGGGTCTTTAAAAAGTTGTAGGACTTGGTCTAAAATAATCCCATTGTGAAGTTTTAACCAATTGAGTGTGTTGGCAATGCTACACGGAAAAGTGTTGAATTGATGAAAAGAGATGAATTTTGAGAATAATGACTTGTGAATTATTTTTGTTGGTTGATTTTGTGTTGAGTTGTGTTGTAGGAGCTCCCCTGATTGCATCAAGTGGTATTAGAGCAAAGGTACTAGATCTTTGTGGAAGAAAGTTATAGATTGAAGGTAGAGAAAGTTGCAAGGAAAGATGCTTCCAAAGGCTAGTGCAATGGAAAAGGAGATAAATGAATTAAAAGAGTAGTTGTTACAAAAGGAAAGGCTCTATAGAGAGTCTCAAGAAGCCACCTTAGCTAGGATATAAGTTTTGGAGAAGAATCAGAGAAGGGGAATGGTGAATGAAGACCAGAGTGATAAGGAGGATGAGGGGGAAGAAGGAAACCCTCTGGTTGGTGTCCAGGATGATGAAGATGACTTAGACCCTGAAGAAAATAGAATGGTCAAGATGCTAAAGGCAGTAAAAGGTGAAAACACTCCAAAAGTGAAATTTGAAGTGCCTATGTACGGAGGTAAGATGGATAGTGAAGAGGTTTTGGCTTGGATTGATGCCTTAGATAATTTTTATGAGTTTGAAGAAATAGAGGACAGTAAGAAGGTGAAATATGCAAAGAAAAAATTGAAGGGACCAACCCTAACATGGTGGAACTTTGTTCAAGAAGATAGGGTCAAGAAAGGTAAGTCCAAGATAAGCTCTCGGGATAGGATGGTAGAAAAGGTAAAGGCTCAATTTTTAGCAACAGATTATGCCATACAAAACTTTATGAAATTGCAAGATTTGAAGCAATGAGAGTTAGATGTGATGTCTTATACTGAGGAATTTCATAGGTTATGCATTAGGGAAGGTCACAATGAATATAGAATCAAGAGAAGGAAAGAAAGACAAGGAAGGGGCAGAGGTAACATGAATAGAGGGAGAGGTACAAGGTAGAACAATGAAGAAGAAGAGAGTGCAAGCAAGGGTAAAGAGAAAAATACTTATTTTAGAGGTGGATTCTAAGGCACAAGGGGTAGGTTTGGTGGTGGAAGGAGTTCTAACATTTTTTCAAGAACATGTTATAAGTGTGGTGAGTATGGTCACCCTGCTTGGAAGTGTCCTAAAAATCTTGGTTCAACATCTAGTGGTGGAGAAAAGAAGAATGAAAGGAGAGCTCAGATTGTTCAAGAAGATGAATGTGAAAGTTCAAATTCGAATACTCTACATGTATGTTGCACTTGAAG
This sequence comes from Sequoia sempervirens, assembly GCA_007258455.2. Lineage (NCBI taxonomy): Eukaryota > Viridiplantae > Streptophyta > Pinopsida > Cupressales > Cupressaceae > Sequoia > Sequoia sempervirens. The sequence goes on along the minus strand of VDFB02193867.1, from coordinate 376,994,540 downwards.
TAGGTGAGATGTTGATGATGAAGAAACAAGTATGGAAGACAAAAAAGGAGAGAGAGTTGCTTCAAAGAAGATGATTGTTTAAGACAACCTATAGATGTAAGAACAAGGTATGCAAAGTAATAGTTGATTCAGGGTGTATTGATAACATTGTATCTAGTGGAATGGTGGATAAATTGCATTTAGAAAGAGTGCCTAGAGATAAACCATACAAAGTATCATGGGTTAGTGATAATCAATCTATGGTGGTGAGTAAACAAGCTATAGGTGAATTTTAGATTGGAAAATACATGAATAGAGTTGTTTGTGACATATTACCCATGAATTGTTGCCATATGTTGCTAGGAAGGCCCTAGTAGTTTGACAATTCAACCTTGTACAATAGAAGGAAAAATACATACACAATTGAAAAGGATGGGAGAGAGTTCATTTTAACTCCATTAGTTGAGGAGACAAAAGAGCGAGGTGAGATTCTTATGCTAGGGAGAAAGGAATATTTGAATGTTGATGAGAGAGAGAACAAGAGTTTGGCAGCCAATGCAAAGCCTAATACTATTAGGACAATGGATAGGAAGGGTGAAAATGATTTGTAGATGATGGTAAAGAAGACTGTCTTCATGTGGGAAAAGAAAGTGGATAAGAGTGTGTGTCAGTCTGAGATAGAGCAGTATAAGAATCGAAAGCCTTTGGAAAGGAAATAAAAGAGTGATGGAATCATGGTTGGGGCAGCTATGTGCCCTATAGTTGAAATATGGTAGTAAAAAGATTGGTAAGACAGAGGACAAGAGGACATAATTTTGTGATGGGATAGTGCTTTGCAAGGTTGATGGGATAGTGAAAAAGATACTTGCAGGTCTGGCAGGGACTGAAAAGAGTGATGGTATAGTTGGCGATAAGTCTGACAGAGAAAAGGATAAGGAAAAGAGTACTTGGTAGTTGTTTAAGCCTGAAACAAAGAAGGATGAGTGTATAAATGAGAGGATAGTTGATAATATTTTGTGTGTAGGTGAACAAGAAGGTATGACAATAGTGTTGGATGATGGAAGAGATAAAGAACACCCCACAGTATATATGAAGCAAGAATCAAGTGACGATGATGGAAAAGATGGCAAGGACAATGAAGAACAAAATGAACCTGATAAAGGAAATCAAGGAGGTCAGAGACAAGTGAAGATAAAAGGTGGAAAAGTTGTAGAAACCTTTCCAAGAGACTTGGAAAACTTCAAAGTTGGGGTGGATGGTGCAGAGGCACCATTGAACAAGTTTTGTCAATTTAAGAAGTTAATGTGTAGGCTTTGAAATTTTGGGGTGATAGGCACCATTTTATTTTTTAATAAGTCATTTTTGATGGTATTAGGTGTTTAGAGGAGTCAATAGTGTTGATTTTGCAAAAAATGCATTTTGTTGCAAAAAATGCATTTTGTTGCAAAAATTACATTTTGTTGCAAAAATTACATTTTGTGGAATTCCAACAGTCAAGTCATTTCAAAAGGTAGTTAGGTGGTTGTAGGAAGTTTTTTTTGGAGGGAATAAGTATAAAAAATTTTGGAGACTCATTGTGAAGGTTGATCGGTAATTGGGAAGAAGATATAATCAATAAAATATCTGTTTTTCCTAAATTTTCTGTACTTTCTTATAAAAAAGTGTTAATATTGGGTTGCTGTATGACCCATACAATATCATCTTGAGTAAAAGAGATTTGGATTGCATTTTAATCTGACTTGGCTTTCATTTGAATCCAATTTTGTGTAATTTCATTTAGTTTTGTGCATTTAATTGCTAAATCCCTTAGAACTGGACTGCACTTGCAAATTTAAGGGTTTGTGAGTCATTAAAATGGAGTATTGACCCATTCCTCTCACTATGGCCACTATAACTTGAGAAATGGGTCTGAAAAATCAATAAAAAGGTGTGGGAATGTTGAGTGAGTGCAGAGAAGTTCAAGAGTTGAGTTGGGCATGAAGCCTTAGAGTGAAAATTTGAGTTTTCCAAGAGGAAAAGTGAGGTTTTGGCATGCTAAAGTGTATAGAAGACTGGGGAAGCACTATATGATGATTCATTGAGTTTTTGTAGAGGTTTTAGAGGATGTTTTATGAGTTTGTAGGACTAGAATAAGCCTGTATGTGTGACTTTTAGTAAAACCCTAGATTTTTGGCTTTAAAGGAGGGTTTTTGAGTTAGGCATCTTATCGGGTGGATTTTTGTAAAAAGAAACCGTGGATTCTTTGGTTTGAGCACTTTTAAATTTCTTCCCACATGTGTTTGCAGGTTTTGGTCAAGTCTCAAGATAAGTTTCTTTATTAAAGTGGCCTAATTTGAGGCCTATTTGGCGTAGAAAGCCTGATTTGAGAGTATTGTTTCAAAAGAGCCTATAGTCGTTTGTGAGTAGGGTATATGCAGGATCATCATGGAAAAAATAGGCCCTTAAGTGGCAAAAAATTCAAAAAATTCAAATTTAGGCAACTTGACGGAAAAATTTGAATAAGTTATCTATATTATTTCAAAACTATGTAAGAATAGAATCTATAGAAAATTGATTGTAGTTTCTAAACTACCAGTTTTTAATCTATTTGGTGAAAATTTGAAATTTCAATGTAGTAGTACTTAAATTTGAGGAAAAATAAGTAGGTTTCTGTCGACCACCCTAACCACAATAAAATTATAATATTTTTATAAAATTTTAGATATAATTAGAGGAATCATGTCGATATGATGCATATTTTTGTAATTTTTCCAAGTAAATAATTAATTATGAATTTTTATTACAAATTTTAAAAAATATAAAGACTCGTATGTCTGACCACCTTAACTTGGTCAAAACTTCATGAAATTCATTTTTTTTTAAAATCATATAGTATGTGAAGCATAGAATGTGACGCATGTTTCAGATTCAAAAAATGTGATACCGTTTGAAAGCTATAGATATTTTTCAATCAGCTTATCAATCATGAATTTAGTAGTAATTCAAATAGAAAATGAATAATAATTATTTATTAAATTCAAAGTAAATCATAATTTATATTGGTGGAAAGCTAAGAATCTCCTTTAAAAACCCTTTTCATTTCATCAATTTTGGCTAAAAAAAAGTCGTTAGCCACATACCCTACACATACCCATCATATAGCCACTTTTTGGCTCATCATGATCTTGCACATAACCAATATGTTCTTATATGCCTTGATGGGTCTTTAAAAGGTGGCAGGACTTGGTCTAAAAAAATATTGTTGTGAAGTTTTACCCGATTGAGTGAGTTGGTAATGCTACAAGGAAGAGTGTTGAATTGGTGAAAAGAGATGAATTTTGAGAATAGTGACTTGTGAATTATTGTTGTTCATTGATTTTGTGTTGAGTTGTGTTGCAGGACCTCCCCTGATTACATCATTCACACCCAAACATGTTGGAACAGTCTGAGCAACATTGCACTGACGATATCTCTTAAGAGACCAAAGTGCAAAAGGGCAACAAACTTTGGTGAGCTACTCAAAAGACATGGAACTTAGAAAAATTCCACTTGAAGTTATAGGATCACATAGGGCCCCTCTATAATAACCTTTCTTGAAATTTCATATCTTTGATCCATTTTCCTATGGTGACAATTTTTTAGTTGATGGAAAAAGCATCAAATGAATTCAGTGTAAAGTGGCAAGGTGTAATTTTTGTTCTATTCATTGTGCAACCAAACCAAAAGTTCAAAAACATTTACATGGGTAGCCTTATTCTAGGAAAGCTCCTTTTTTTCACCCCAACATGTTAGAACCTTTTGAGCTACATTGCACCGATGATATCTATTAAGAGACCAAAGTGCTAAAGTGAAGAAAACTTTGATGAGTGATTACTCAGAATTTGTGGAACCCAGAAACATTTTTTCTGAAGATACAAGATCATGTAGGTCCCCTCTACAATAGCCTCTATCATTTTTTCATATCTCTGATCCATTTCCCCATGGTGACAAGTTTTCAGTTGATGGAAAAAGTTCCAGATGCATGCAGTATAACTTTGCAAGGTGGTGTAACTTTCGTTCTATTCATTGTGCAACCAAACCTATAGTTCCAACATGTTAGGATGGGTAGGTTTATGCTGAGAAAGGTCATGTTTCACACCCCAGCATGCTAAAACATTTTGGACTACATTGCACCAATGATTTCTCTTAAGAGACAAAAGAATGAAAGGGAAACAAACTTTGATGACCTATTGATAAAAAATCGTGGGTCTTACAAACATTTCATCTGAAGTTATACAGTCACATAAGGTCTCTCTACAATAACCTCCCTCATTTTTTTATAAATCCAAGTCATTCCACAATGACAACAATGTTTCAAATGGCATTTAGTAAAAAATTGTCGAGAGGCATTATTTACATTCTTCATCTCCTAGGGATAAATTGACTATTTGAACACATTGGGGTGGCTATAGAATAAGTCCACTTTATAATTTTTGGTCAACGTAGGTGTCTTTATAATATTATGACTAAATAATCTACACCAAAGAACTTGTCTCCTCTGTTGCTTGAACTCAATGAAAACATAAACATTTTGGTAAGTAGGAAAACATTTTTTTAGATGAAGGAAAGTGTGGGCATGAAGAATATTTCTCTAAATTTGAAGTGTAGGTTTGGCCAACTAGAGGATGGATGCTTGAATGGATGGGTACTTGAATATACTTGAATAAAATTATTGGAAATCTAGTGTAAATTATTTGTAATTTTTCTTGATTAAAACTTGATTCTATAAGTATATATGCCAAAAATATGTCATCCAAGACCAAAAACACATATTGGTGTAGGAAAGTTAATAATTCACCAACAAATATAGGTGAAATTAATGTGAAATAAGTTATGAAGTTAATATGACATCAACATAACACACATATCACTAATTATGATGTCTTTATGTGAATAATCACCTTAAATATGCAATTTCTACCACACGCTATGAAGAAATAGTAATATCCTTAAAATTTTGATATACATAAAAATTTGCAATATAGCCATCGCTACTACCTCCTCATGATAGCAGACACAAACAAAACTTTACTTATAAATATATGTGGTAACTTAATCTATAATTCATAAAACAATAATGCTTGTAGATTTTGCCACATGAACTCTAGTTTATTGCAACTGCTCCTACATCATTGTTCATGCTTCTAAGGTACCACATGAAAAATAGCTAGGTCAACTCTTTCCTTGATCAAATAGCTCTTAGATTTTGTGCTAAATTTCATCCTTCTCCTAAGTATACCTATGATACAATGACCTATTTCACAATGGGCATTCAATAACCAATTGGTTTGATTATGTATCATAAATTATTTTTGGAATACTTTTAAAATTTGTAAAGAGATTTGGATCCTATAATAGTACATTTTCAAGCATCTATTTCTATGCTAGAGAAGGTGTATGAGTAGGCAATGCTATTACTAGTGAGCTCGCCTAAGCAACATCTCTAAGTAGACAATAAGAAGCAATAATTTTCATATATTATCAATGTTATAACATTAGTCGGTAGAGACCAAGCTATTTTATCTTATAATTTAGACTTGTCGAGGTCAAAATATTATCTTTTGATTCATAGAATCCACTATTGAGGGTTTGGAATGGTAGATTTCTTCCAATAATTATATCATAAATTTCTAGAGGTATGAGGTCATATGTAATAATGTATTGATCATTTTTAGTTGCATACTTGAAAGTGCATTATATAATTACATGAATTTCCTTACCATGCTACAATGATCCTAGAGAGTGCGGGCTTAGATGTGTAGTGGTAGAGAGACCTAGGTGTTGGATTGCATCATGCATTATTATATTCATATGATTGATGATGTCAATGATGACATGGCTAGGTTTTCAATTCACCCAATGGTTCATATTTACTTTATAATGTTCAAAATTTAAATATTTGAAGTAAACCATCTACAAATATCCATTGAAGCATGAATTTATAATGCAAGTATGGACACCATCAATAAAAAATATGTGTATTAACCAAATAGCCATATAGGTAGACATCAATATATGTTGATATAAGTATAACATATATATAAAATAGCCATATAGGCTTACAAGAATGTCATATAGGCATGTAATTTCACATATATGCCATACAAAATATATGTCCAAAAATGCCATATAGGCATACAAAAAAGGATCCCAATACAAATTCATTCCCCTCCAAGTGAAGAAAATAAATCATGGGCAACCTTTGATTGGTAGGGAGATGGAGATGTGTATGACAGTGGTCTACTTAGAACTCAAGGGCTTCTCCTCCTATTCAATTCTTCATGGAGCTTTACCTATTACAATAAAAAAGTATAAACACTAATATATAGAAATTACATTATAAAAAGTGAAATATTTAGTAAAATAATCAATTATCATTGCCAAATGATCTCTCTCTTCATCTACAAAAATGACATGCTCAAGCAATGGCATTCAAAAGTATTATAGAAACCATCTAGATAGAAATTAAACTAAAAATCAATAATCATTTGATTTTTCAATAATAAACAACTATATCAATGAATGTAATTTGAAATTTACTAATTTTCCTCATACCCCTGTCAAAGGAATCAACATGTCTATTGTAGTATAGACACCATGTCCATTTCCCTATCAACATCAGGAGGAGTATTCACTTGCAGCGTCTAAAAATAAAACAACATTATTCAATTATGAAAACTAGAAGAGTGATGTAGGTCATGGTTTATAATGTATGACATAGCCATCAAAATTTTGAGTACTTATTGAACTATATATTACTTCAATGGTTTGCATTTTTCCTAAGGACAATTTCAAAGTAAAGGACACTCACAAGATGATAGTACTAGGGATGATTGTATCATGCAAGCACATGAAAATATCATGATTACATAAAGAAGTCATGTAAAACTTTGTTGATGTGAAGTGCAAAGAATTTTTGAAATGGGGATAATATTTCTGGAAATAGTGTTGAGCATGATAGTGAGATGCATGAAAAGAAGCAATAATGAACACTATCAACTAAGAACAAAATGATGTAGTGATAATGAGCAATGAGGGGACTGTGGTCCTGAGATCTTGATAACAATTCACACATATAAAGACACTACATGATTTTTATAAAACCTCAACATTCTATTCATATTCATGAGTGAACCGCAAAGAAGAGATAGATAAGAAATGGAGTGAGATAACTTCATTACAGTGGAAAGTGTAATATCCACATAGATAGAGTAATGGTCACAAGCAAAAATAATGAATAAAGGAAAAAAAATGAACAATAAAGGATATAGCATAAATGATGAATAAAGGTCAACAACATGAACACATAAAATTTATAGATCATGAAGTGCATAACAACCTGAAAATAAATTAATTAAAAGGTACAAAGAATACTTACAAACTATCTAGAGCCTTCAAGTCATTAAACGTTATTCAATTATGAAATATTATTTTTTATTTTAATATTATAAATTGTTTGTATTACCTGAGTGAAACTTTGATGACCACCTCCACTATAAGGTGTTGTAGTCGAAGCTCCAAGATCAACCTATTCAACATACAAAATGAGATATAAGAATATCATTCATATAAGATTTAGTTATTTACATTTGTAATATTTATAATTATATACTAGTTACATACCTTCACAATATATGCAGTCGTGTAATAGGGAGCTGAAGGACCACTAAAAATAGAGTGAATTTTACGACCCTAAAATTTCATTATAATCATTCAACTAATTTAGTTAATCTTGCATTTCAAAAAATAAATTTTAAAAAATTAAATTCAATGAACTTGCTAACATTTACCTAATTATCATGGTCAAATGCCTCATGAAGGGGGGCATTTTTTATTTCCATTTGATCAAATAAAGTTGTACCCTAGGCACCTGTATCTTGATTATCTATGGAATCATAACCACAGGTGACCTACAAGCTTGAAAATTATGAGGTTGAACTTTACTCCTCGAATACTTACCTGGCTAACCATGTGCTAGAGGACTGATATGTTGTATGAGGCTCTAGGTTAGAGAACTAATCAATTACAATATATCAACCTCAACACTCTCCTCAACAATAGAAGGGATAAAAAAATTCTCATATGTTGGTCTAGTGAGTGCTTGTCTCACTGGTCATTGTACATTGATATGTGTCCCCACTCTGTCCTGTAAAGGCCCCACCTCTACCCTAGAAGTCTTACATATCAAAATAGTTTGGTATTTTATTGAGGACAAACTCATAGTAGAGTCTCCTCAAAACATATTGTGGCACCTCATTGTTGTTGCATGGAGGATGGTCAACAACCATCCACCACCTCCTCCAAAAATTGTTCTTCATCCCTTGGTGGTTGCACCAATGGATAGGTAGCCTCTTACTTGTATGATGAAAAGGTTGATTTGTTCTAGGGTTTGTGAATAGGGCACACAAGTCAAATTTTGTAATTTTTTCATCTTTCACTTGTTTATAGGTTAATTTATCTGCACAAAATTCTCTAAGCTCTTGTCTCTTGTCTAACCAACTACTTAATTGTTTGCTAATTGAATCTACATGTGATACTATTGATTCAAGTGATTGAGCAAGTGTGGTTGTATGCAAGGTTGAGCTTGTAGAATCTTTCAACCTTGCAATTATATCCTCAATTTTTTTTCATTATCTTTAATTTTTTCCCATTAAATTTTCTTGAGTTATTAGAGCATGTTGAGGAATTTTTGGAGGTGTTTGTTGGGGTTGTTCTTTGGTAGGGATTTGGGTATGAAGTGAATCAAGCTTTTCAAGAGGAATTTGAGGAGGGTTTGGAGGTTCATTATCATTTCCTAAAAATTAAATAAATTTACATAAAAAAAATATATTAAATCTAGATATTTAATAACAAATTCACACAAAAAATAATAAAAAATTACTCCTTTGACCTCCCCGACATCATAGCAGCATTTTGGCGAAGATTTGATGAAGAAAAAGTGAAGAATGAGCCTTCCTATAATGTGAGTGTGCTCTTGAGGGTTTGTAGGCTATGAAGAAACTTGAAATAGTACAATACATAGTGAAATGAAGTTGCCTTTTTTTGGTTTATATCAACCAAAACGAGTTAGTGTTATAATGTGTGTGCATTTTGGCCTTGGTGTGGCTGATCCTAAGGATTGGTCACACCAAGCCATAACACAAGTGTGTTATAATGTGAGTTCATTATAACATGCTCACGTTATGACTTTTTTAAAATTTGAAATATGGGTGGCCACTTTTTGGCCCCCCATCTTTCTACAACTTCCTGTTAACACATACATACTATGGCTTGGCAATGACCAAGATCTATAATGTGTATGTGTTACAATATGACATTATCAAAAATTAAAAAAATAATTTTTTTATGAAACCTCCATAAAATACATCAACATTGATTCTAGTGTACAATTTTCTACTAATTAAATCAGTAAAATTATATATTTCATGTGCTTAAGAACCTTGTAGTGTTTTTTGATTATTTGTAGAATTTTTTTTGTAGAACTTAAGAAGGTTATTTTCCTAGATGATGATGTTGTAAATGATTACATATTGATTTTTCTTCTATAATCTCTCATTTAGATCATAACCTACTCTAAAATGTTGTAAAAATTTATGGAAGGAATGAATTAAAAAACTATAAAGGAAAAATCATAGGACTCTAAACACAATCCTAATACTTTAGTTGGAATGTGATTTGAGTGAAAGAAAAAATATAATATATCTTTACACCCATGGCTCATTGAGAGAAAAATGATAAATTGTGTTGTATAACTAATAACATGATGATGACACCAAAATGGTTCTAGTATCAAAAAACATATTGTAGGGGTCATTACTATTGTTGTTGTTATTGTTGTGTAATATATCTCTCACATGAATGAAACAAAAAAATTGTATGCATCTAATTGTTATTTATTTCTAAAATACACTTGGATTATGGTGAACAAAAATCATGAGCATATTTTAGAAAGATAAAAGAAAAAATAATACATATATTCACTTTTGCAACATATGGCCTCGACCCATAGTAGGTACTCTTCACTTTATCTTCTCCAAGACACAATTTTTCTTTGAAATTTTGATAAGAATCTTGACAACACATGGTAGAAGAGGTAAGTGTCAAATTTTAGTGTTTTGGAAGGTCAAATTGTGTTTGTGTTTGAAAAAAATAGATTATTTTTTATGATTTTTAAAAAAATTATATCATATTATATAAAACCTAATTTGAAACTAAATTTGGATGAACAAATTCCTAAAGACATCCCTACATACCCAAGTCTCCTCCAACACTTTTGACAAATCTTGAACAAATCCAAGAGGATTTGGTAGAGCATTTGGAATAAATAAAATTCAAATTTTAGAATTAATTTCAAAATTGAAGCTTCGACATCAAACTCCCACAATAGATCACTTGCTTCATAGTTAGTTTCCAAGAAATGATAAATAATGTTGACATAGTGACAAGATAAATATTCATGTTGTGAATCTTATGTGACAAAATAATCCTACAATATAAGTAAAAAAAAGAAATAAAAAGGAAAAATATGTGCTCTTTTTATGGATCCTAGAACCAATGCACCCCTTGTTGTGATATGAAAGAGATTTCCAATATATTGGTGCAATCCTAATTAAATAATAAGAATTTTTAGGATAGGAAGTGGATGGTATTTGACCAAACCCCATGTAATAGCCAAGAGGTGCCATTATATTTTATTAAAAACTATTGTGATTTTTTATTCACAAAATTCTTAATTATTATTTACCTCTTTCTACAACATTTGGTGGCTAGGTGTAATGGAGTGAATTTTCACCCCTTGAAAATTACCAATTTACACCCTTTCACCCTAGAAAAATTAAACCTAAGGATGCTATTCCACCTCATCCATCCACTTTCAGTCCATTTGGCAATTGTATGTAGTGTCAATGGGGGAATTTTGTTGGAGATGCTAGTGCAGTGTGCAAATGTCTGTGTGATGTGCTACCATCTCGACAGGATTCATGCCCTAGAATATGTAGATGCATTACACTTCTCCATTGGCAATGAAGAGTAACACCCCTACAACCTTGACCGACCTCGAACAACTCTTTTGGGCTTCTATTCACCTTCAAAAGACCATCCTTCACATTCTATCCATCTTCTTGATCTTCTTGAGCATTCTACACTTCACTTCACAACACTTCCACCATTGTTGAAGCTCCAAGGTTGAAACTCTTATAGTTCTTCCCCTCACATTGTTGCAACAATAATGACACCCACAAGCTTGTGAGCTCACATCTCCCTTCACGTGTTTGAGGTAACATTACTTGGGAGGTGATAACCGCTTTATTTAGCATCATTATTTGATTTACATAGCATATTGTTGTTACTATAGCTTGGTAGAATTTTCTTCCATTAATTTCTTTATCCCATTTTCTATATCATGGCTATTCTAGTTGTCCATGGAGGTGGGAACACCAAAATAGGGGTTTGACTGTGGCAAGCCCTAAAACAACCCCAACAATTTTTCATGTTCTATTGTGTGTAGGTACTCTTGATCGTGTGGAGCTTGTAGGAGGCTGTACCATTCATAAGTTTTATTTCTACCACCTTTCTACCATTGTCAACTTCTCTTTTTAAGTTAAATTATTCTTCCTACTTTCCTAATACTTTAGCCCCTTTATGCTTTCTGTCATTATATAAACATTTATTTATCAAGTAGTAGTTAGTTCCCTATTAAGACTTAATTATATTTTGTACTCTTTGTTTGTACAGATGCCAATGCCTAACCAAGATGTCAATGTGCCACACTATTTTCTATCTTATATATTGGCATCCTCTAGTAGAGAGCTATTGAGGTCTTAGTTTAGACTCAAAAATTAACTCATCCAATTCTCTAAAACCTCTCAAGTTTGTAGAAGGATAGTGACATATCAATTGTCCTTTCCTTTTCACCCCCGAAAACACTAAATTTTCCTTAAACAATCCTTAGCATGAGGTAGATCAAGGCGGCTGATTGCTCTATGACAAGCTATCATTAGGTCCTAACACTTTAGTGAATAATCACATCAGTATCGACCAGGCAATGTACAATGGCTATATGCAATAGAGGACATCTCAAATCTCTCTTTCAATCTTCTTAAACACTAACCAATTGAATAAAAATTCTAAGCTTAGGGGCATCTAATCTTGAAAGCAATAAATCATCTATCTAGAAAGTGAGAAAATGACTCAACCCAAAAAATAGAAAACTAAGAATCTAAAAAGAATTACCACTAAACTAGAAAGCATGGAAACGATTAATCTAAAGAATGCATAAATTTTTTAAGAAGTAAAGAATGTAAAGAAACTAGGAAACATTTATCTAGTGAAAAAAAATAACAAGCCAACTGCTAACCACAAAACAATCAATCAAAATTCACTAAGTAAAGATGCTCCAGACTTTTAGATGTTAAGCTCAAAAGCTACAAACTTAGTTATAACCTATAGGTTTGAAACTAACAACATAACATATATTCATGAAAGTGAAATGAAAATTCAACTGTTATCTACTAAAAGAAAACATAGAATATAAAATAGTGTACTTATCTATCTATAACCCTCGAGTGACTAGCTCTCGGGCATGTCTACTACTACTTCAGATCACATGCATTGGAAAGATCTCGAAGCTACTTTGTTCCAAAGATGCATTGATATTACACAATTATTCAAAAAGTGGTGGGAAAACTCATATTCATAAGGTGGTTTTAACTCAAAAAGACAATTTTGCAGCATAATGATAATCTTCTTCTCTATTATTTGTAATAGTTACATATTTATATGAAAAACAACTAACAAAAATCCTATTTTTAGTTGATCAAGTCTTTCAACAGATTTCCCATAGCAAAAGGGACTTTAAATCCCATGATATACAATATTAAAGAGGCTTGCATGATCCATAAATTTTTTGAAACTAAAAAGTAACAAAATTATAAAGAATCTACCAAAACGTGTCCTCCTAGAATTCTAGTGCTCGCTCATTGGTTTTCAAAAGTGTCAAGATCTGCATTCATTTCCCTTCTGGTTGGAATTGTGATTGGGAGTGAAGTTGACCTGTGAAATGCTCGAAGAATAAACCATTAAATCAACATAAGTTAGTTTAATTCAATCAACTTCAAGAAATAAAGTTTGTATGCTTATTCACAGAAAGAGAGCACTTATTTTTCCTAAAGGTAATCAATTGGCAAGGTTATTAAGGAAAAAAGGTTTAGATTTACATATTGAGCCCATTATACTGATGAGGTTATATTTACCTCATCATTTCCTCCCCTTACTAAGTCTTAGCAGATCCTCTTGCTCTCTGATATGTCCCATGTCCTTCATTCCTCCTATTCATTTCCTCATACTTAGCACTGGGATCATACACATCATCTAACTCTATGTCTAATATCTCTGGATCCCTTAAGAATCCCTGGTGAAAAGTGACTCTTTGTCTCCACCTAGAAAAAATGTCCTCACTTTGGTCCAGGTTGGTATATACTGAAGGAGGTGGTGAGAGAAGCAGGAGAGGTTTGTACCTCATACCAATCCAGTTGATCTTTAATTCCTCTAGAATTTTGGCCAAAGCTACTACTCTTCCATAGGACCATCTAATATTAAGAGGTGAAATTATTTCCCTCTTTTTGAGATGAAAAGGAAGAGGAGTATACCTTTCTTCACATGCATGCCATGTTTGTCCTATTAAATGTGTCCCCTATTCTTGAAAGTAATCATGATACAACCTGATATTGTTACTGTATTTGACCTGTACTTCCTTTTTAAGTTTGACCCCCAAAAATTGTTTCTTGAAAGAGAGGCTTCTTATGAGGGTATCTCATTTTCAACCCTACAATATTTTCTACTGATCATACTCTCTTGATCTATCTTGCTAGTGAAGTTTATTTTTCATAGTGGATAGGAATGATCTTAATTCTACTTCTCCAACAAAGAAGTTAATAAAGAAATTTGTGTGCTTTTCTAAGATTTCATTGTGAACAAAGAACTCACATAAAAAAAAAATTTGTTCAGGGAGTGACTCAACAAATACTTTTACAAATTCCTTGTCATTGGGGTCATGAGGCTAGTTTTGGAAAATTCTTTGCAATTTCCATCTTAAAAGATACTCATTAAGAAACATGGAGTACAACCTAGATGGTATTCTACAGGCTAATAGCAATTCACCAATTTCATAGGCCTCTTGCTTACCCCTATATGCTTGATGGAAAGATTCTTTTAACAAGACTAATTCCCTCTTTAACCTGTTATTTTCAAATTCCACATCCTTCAAGAGGCAACAATGCTCTATCCATTTCATTAACATTGGGGGAATACATACCTAGAACCGGTCTATAAAAATAGGTTCACTTTGTGTCCCCTTTGATTCCATGATTGGTTGAGTGCCACTCTCTTGCAAACTTTGTTCTAGCTCCATAATTTTACTCATAGAGGCATTTAACTCAATTTCCTATTGATTCTTTTCTTCTTCAAAAAGCACTGAATAATTGCATAAAATTAATTTTCAAATCTTGAATACACTTATCTCTTTGACATAGAGCATCTAGATGCTGCTTACCCTGTTGATTCCATTGTTGGACTTGGTTTTGCAATTGCTCAATCAACTCATCTTTTTCCTTCAATTGTGTAGTCAATTTGATAATTTCCTGGTCTCTCTTATGTATAATGGCAGTTTCTACCTCAATCTCTTCTTTCTATTGATTAATTTGTGCTTCATCATCCTGCAATTTGGCTTTCAACCCTTCAATTTCTATCTTTAGCTTTTCTAATTCCTCATTTCTCTGACTAGATTCTTCGTCTCCTATGTCTATAGAAAAGAATGCATGAGGAATTTATTCATCAGAATGAGGCACATTTTCCTCTTTGTTGTCCTCGGGAAGGGATGAGTGAGGCACTTCTTCCACTTTTTCATCAATATGGGTTGCATTTTTTGCCTCAATGCTCTCAAGAAGCACTTCTTCTATATTCTCAGTATGTGGCATACTTCTTCATTTCCTATTGGTAAGGAGGAGCAATGATTTTTTCCATCATTGTGAGGTATGTCTCCTTCTTCATTAGTATCCACAGAGAAGGATGCATGAGAAGCTGCCTGAGGCACTCTTTTCGCAGATTTAGGTATACTTCCCAGCTTGTCAAGGAAAGGAGAGAATCCTACCACAGGTTCATCTTCATTTTGCTCCGAGTGTGGTGATTGTGTTTTCTCCCCTTCCAATTCTTTAGGTGATATGGTTTCTTTGTCCTCTTCCCTAGGAATTTCATCCCCTTTCTTTTCTACTTCATCTATTTCCTCATTATTAGGTGGACTATCAATTTCTACCACCTTTATTGGAGTCTTGGCCTTTTTCCTTTTTGAAGTATTGCTTACATCTTGGGGTTCAATTTCACTAGCCCCTAAAGATAACCATTTACTCCTCCATAGAGGAGTTGTTTGAAAAACAAATTTACTTCATTTCTTTTTATTTCGAGGGGGTTCCTCCTCTTCTTTGAAATGCACAATTTCCACCTCCCCTTCCTATCTTGGGGTTTGTAATTCATCTAGCAAGGTTTCCGGCACATCACTGCTGGGAGTTGTGGAGGCATATTGGGATTCAGGGGTGCCTAATTCCTTTGAGGAGGGTTCTTCTATAGACTACTCCTTTTGTTTAGAGGATTCTCCTTCCTCAAGTGCCCTCCCTGGCTCTTCATTTTCAATTTTTTGTAGAAACCTTTGCCACTTCTTCTCTAGCTTATTGTGGAAATGGTATTTACATATTATCTATATTAGACCATGATGTTTAAGGGGCCCCATCCCAATTTTATACTTTTCTATCATAGAGGTTACTGAATGGAAGAGAAAATCTAGTAAATTTACCCTAAGATTAGGGTCCTCAATGTCGTGGCATAAATGAGTCAGCAGCAAAAATGGGGTCCCACTACTATAGTCATTTGTCCCTCACAAGTGAAATATTTAATAATCCAGGCTGCAACAAACCTCCAGGGTTCTGGAATAGACATTCTATGAATTCCCTTATTTTTCCCCCTAGTGTTTTTGGTCATTATAGGTTGGGGTTCCCCTTACCTATGGAACAAATCTATTAATTTTTTGATAAGGGATATGGGTATTTTCATTCAAATGAATTCCTTTATTCTCAAGGCTAGAAAGATGATCAAAGACTTTCATACTTACCCAAAATAGTTTCCCATGCACCACAGTCTTCCCATCTACAAAATTCTCAATGAATTCCTTCATCAACTGGTCTGTGTGCCCTTCAAATTGTTTCATGAATTCCAGCCATCCAACCCTTCGAAATAAAGCTGCTATATTGCTTAATGTCAGCGATGGAACTATAGAGTTTGGCTTAGACTTTTTCTTAGCGCCTCCTATTTCCTTTATTTCTCGACAAAATTTAACAGAACTCTAGAATGCTTGCTTCTTTGAATTGTAGATAGATTTTTATTTTTTTGCGTTGATGTACTCGACGAGGGAAGAATTAATTACCAACTTGCTTGTCACCTTATTGCATAATGATGATGACCTTTTATGGGGAATTACAACTGTTGTCGTACTCTTATCAATCATGTAAAGGGAACAAGTTCCAAATTTACAATGGGAGATGATCATGCCAATTAATCAACCTTTATTCAAAAGAAATACTAACCCTTTTAATAAATAAATTTGCAAATACCTTAGGTCTTGTCATCAGATCAAACGTCACTTACCTATGTTTATGTAATTGGATAGTCATATGGTTGGCTAGGGTGGCGATGGATAATAATGGCATGGATGGGATGGTTGAAGTGATGGCAGTGATTATGATGACAAAAAGGTGTCATAATAATCTTATTTATTATGGAAAGATTTGATATGATGTGGCAGAATAATCATAAGGGAGAAGATCTCGAAGCAGCATTAAAGAATGGGCATGTGTGGAACTCAGGAAAAATTAAAAAAAAACTATAAAGAAAAAATTTACACAAAAAATCCAAAGCATTATTGAGTAATGCAACCGAAGTAGAGAAGAAGAGAGTTTTGGAATTATCATAGAGGAATGTCATCGGAACATAGTAACTAGATTAAGGATTCTGGAGCATCGTTAATTAGATGCTACTGAATCAGTGACCAAGATTCTGGAGCATCGTCAAAAGATGCAGTCGGAGCAACAACCAAAATTTTTGGAGCATCGTCAAAAGATGCAACCAGAGCAGCAACCAAAATTTTTGGAGCACCGTCAAAAGATGCAGCCAGAGCAACAACTAAAATTTCCAAAGCATCGTCGAAAGATGTTGCTAGAGCAACAATAGTAGAATTTTGGAGCATAGATGAAAAGATGCAGCTAAAAGGAACATAATTATGGAGCATCACTAAAAAGATGTAGCCAAAAGTAAGAAAATTGTGATACTTTGGCCTTGACTTTCAAAAGCACCATTGAGTGATGCGTCAGAATGCAAGGTCAGGGTGAGAAGTAGAACCAATTTTATGTGTAGATTTTGGAGCATTGCAACAACAATTCATGAGTATCACAATAGTGATTCCAAAGCATTGCAACAACTGTGCTAGCAAATTCTAGAGCATCGTAATAGGTTGCGCTAGAATTGGGTTCTCCAAAAGATGAATTCCTGCAAAATATAAGCAAATCTTTACCCAAGTCCAAATGGTAGAGTTGATGAAGAAATCTAAAGAAATGAAATGATGATGGTTTTTTTAGAGCTATTTGTTTGATAACTATATTGACCCTACCATAGTAGAGTCAATGCAGTGGATTTCTCCCTATGTTTCTACGATTTTCATAAACTCCTCCTTGTTAATGATTTTATGGTATGTGCATAATAAATTCCCATTAACTAGAAGAGTTTGGGTGTTGCCATCAATTGGTTTTAACTAGACCGAACCATTAGCAAACACTTCAGAAATATCGTATGGTCCAAGCCAGTGTGTCTTGAGTTTCCCTTGATGATCCTTGTATCTAGAATGCAACAACAATGTCCAATCCCTGGTATGGAATTATTTTTCTTTGATATGTTTGTCATGCCAGACCTTACATTGTTGCTAGACCAATTCAATTTGATGGATGGCATCCAGACAAAGTTTTTCTTGTTCACTAAACTATAAGACTCTCAATTTGGGCTTGTTTAAGATCCATTCCCAATTCCATGGCCATCCTAAGGGTTTGGAGCTTGAATTCAATGGGAAAGATGGGCTTCTTCCCAAAGACTAACTCATAGGGGCTATAGCCAGTGGTTGACTTCCAAGTCATGTTGTAGGTCCAAAAAACTTTTGATAGTTTCCTAGCCCAATCTTTCATTCCTGAAGAAACCATTTTTGTCAAAATATTCTCTAGTTCCCTATTAGTGACCTCAACTTGTCTATTTTCCTGCAGGTGGTAGGGTGAGGAATTCTTGTAACTTACTTGGATGTGATTTGTGAATGCCAGACTTTAGACATAAATTGGGGCCTTGGTCTATAAAAATTATTCTTGGAGGCCCAAATCTAATAAAGATTATGTTATAAAGAAAGTCAGCTACCTGCTCTTCCCTAGCAATGCATAGTTCTTGCACTTTCTCCCACTTAGTCATGTATTTGGTATAGACTAGAATATACTCTTTTCCTTGTGAAAGAGGGTCTATAGGGTCGATAAAATCCAATACCCATTTTTGAAATGATTCAAGGACTACCTAAGGCTGCAAGGGCATTTCATTAGATACACTTGGTCTTCCTACTCTTTGGAATTCATCACACCTACGAATGTACTTCTTGATGTACTTATGCATTGAATTACAATAGTATCCTACTCCTAGAATCTTGTAAGTTGTCCTTTTAGTACAATAATGTCATCTAGAAGGGTAATCATGATAGGAACTAAGGATACTATAGGTCTCATTTTCCCTAACACATCATTGCAAAACCATATCAAGTCCACATCGAAACAAGATTCCATTAATCCATTGAAAAGGGGCACTCTCCCTTATGAGGTGTTTCTTCTATTTTGATGAAAAGTGAGGTGGTACTTTTGTGGTGGCTAAGTAATTTGCAATATCAACAAACCAAGGAGTTTTAGTGGAGATGGAAAATGGATTTTCATTTGGGAATTCATCTTGAACTGAAGCACAATCACCATCATGTTCAATCTAGGATAAGAATTCTACAACTACATTGGAATTCCTTGGTTCGTCAACAATTATCACATTGAACTCCTGGAGAAGGAGTAACCACCTGATTATCCTTGCATTTACCATTGATTTATTCATGAGATACTTGATGGTTGCATGGTCTGTGTGCACTATAACTTTGTCTCCTGTGACATAATGTCTAAATTTCTTGATGGCATGCACTGCATCCAAGAATTATTTCTCTGTTGTGGTGTAATTCTTCTCTATTGGCCTCAATTTTTTGCTAATAAAATATATAGTATATTTCCCTCCATTTTCATCTTCCTTCCCTAGAACCACTCCAATGGCATCATCAAATGCATCAAGATAAATGTGAAATGGTAGATTCCATTTAGGTCATTGAAGGATAGGGGCAAAGATGAGTTTCTACTTGATAATTTCAAATGAGGACTAACACTCAAGTGTCTAGATGAAGTCAACATTTTTCTGAAGGAGAGAGAACATCGGGGCTGCAATTTTCCTAAATTTTTCTATGAATCTTAAGTAGTATCCAACATAACCTAAGAAACTCCTCACATCAGTCTGAGTTTTTGGGGTATCAAGTTATTGTATGACTTCAATTTTCTAGGGATCAACCTTAATCCCTTTGGCTGGGATATGATGTCCTCACACTATTCCTTGTTCCACCATAATTAAGCATTTTTCATGACTGAGGGACAACTAATGATCCTTACACCATTTTAACACTTTGTCTAAATTTGTGAGGGCTTCATCAAAATTTGAACCATATATAGTGAAGTTGTCCATATAGACTTCCACACAATCATTTACTAGCTCAACAAATATAGCCAGGATGGCTCTTTGAAATGTGGTAGGAGCATTACATAGCCCAAAGGGAAGAACCCTATGTGAAAATGTCCCCCAAGGGAAGGTAAAGGTCATCTTATCCTAGTCTTCCGCTACTACTTGTATCTAGTTGTATCCACTAAATCCATCCAAGAATGAAAAATATTTTCTCCTAGCCAAGTTATCTAGCACTTGGTCCACAAATGGAAAGGGAAAATAATCTCCACATGTCACTTTGTTAAGCTCCCTATAGTATACACACTCTCTCCACTTCCCAATCTTCTTTGGAACTACAACCAAGGGTGACACCCACTTGCTGTTAGAAATTGGGTAGATGAATCCTACCTACAAGAGTTTCTCAATCTCAGTTTTAAAAATGTCTTTGAGGGTAGGATTGAGTCTTCGTTGTGGTTGGTGAATAGGTCAAACATCCTTAGTATAGATATGGTGCGTACACACACTATATTGTATTTCTCTCATATCTTTATAGTCCCAAGTGAACACCTTATATCTACTCACCAGAGTTTCAAATAGTCTTTATTATTTTGTTTCAGTCAACCAACTATTGATGTTCAAAGTATTTCCTGGCAACAACATAATAGTTTTAACTCCAGGATAACTGGATGTGATAGTGTGAATAGGCTTTGTCAGTGTGTTAAGTGGACAGCTATGCGGTACAATTTTATGAAGTTGGGTAACATCTGCAAAGAAATGGCAAGTTTTTGAAACTAATTTCATCAAAGGGAAATGTAATCCAATAAACTTAGCATCATCAAATTCTACTTGATCTGTGTTGATTGGGCATCCTAGGATTTCTTCTACATCTGACATCTCCTCACTGGTGGAGTCTACTGCAAGACTTCCCATGTCCTTCTCTAATTCATCCTCTAACTCTTCACCATGTTGTTTGATGACTACCATGGCTAGTGAAGCAAAATTTTCCTATCTAGTAGGACTTTCTAGTTCATCAACCCATACTTTGATATGTTCAGCAGGCTTGGCTGGAGGATACAAAAACAACTGTTTGTTATTAGATCCATGGGAGATGGTTATTCCTCCCTCCCTACAGTTGATTTTGGTTGCAATTGTAGCCAACTATGGTCATCCCAAAATTATTGGATAACTATCTTTGGGTGTAAGGGATTCAATTATTTGGAAATCCACTAGATATTCCCATCCATCCACCTTGACAAGAATACTTTCAATGATGCCTTTGGGAATAGTTATGGATTGATTTTCCATTTGTAGGACTGTAGTTGTGGGGTGTATATTAGTAAGTCCTAATTTTCCATCACATCAATATTCATTACATTAATGGCTGCTCCAAGGTCCACTAAAGCATTGGGTATTACTACCTCATTAACTATTATTGTTATGAGTGGACTCCCTGGGTCATCATATTTTAGAGTAATGACTGTTCTAGCTAACAAATCAGCTAGGTACCCATTGATATGAATAATGTTGATTCATTTTTTATTCCTCCCTAGGATTTTGATGCACAACTATTTAATCAATTGGTTTGACTCAGGGATCTCTTTAATCACCTATAATAAGGGAGCTTCAATCTATAGTCGCTTAATTTCCTATATCAATGCAGTTTCCATGGGTGAAGTTTTTTCTGGAGCATCTTTCATAGGAATTGGTTTCAAACGCTTTGGAAAAGTTGCTTGTATTTTGTCTTTAGGCACATGATTCTTCAAAAATTCACTTGGAGACTAACCCTCCTCCTCCCAAGGTAGGTCGACAACTCCTATTGAAGATGGCGGGTTGGGTTCATGTTGCATAGTGTCTGGGATTTGTTCTATGGATGCGGGTGTTATTTTAGTTTTCTCAATAGTCTTCTTGACATGTTCATCTGTTATTTCTTCAATAGTCGGCTGCGAAAGTGTTTTACTAGACCTTAGTTGCAAGTTTCCATAGTGTATTGTGTTAAGTCCAGTGACATTGTCTTGTTTGACAAAGTACACCAGAATATTTAGATGATTGTTCTTTAGATTGGGGACTGGTTGCACCAAAAGTGGTGGTTGGTTAACTTGTTCAGTCTGTTGAGTGTTCTGGGGAGGTGATAAGAGAGTCTGTTATGTAGGCATCCTCCTAGGACTAGAATAAAATTGATGTTGGGATTGATTCCATTGAGGAATGGGATTTTGAGGGTACCACTACTATTGAGACTGGTTGGGCCACTGAGGGTTACCCCAAGATTGGTTTGTCTCGTACAGTGGTTCCCAAGGATAGGTTCCCCAGTTAGAGGGTTCTGGCGATGGTGCTTGAGGCTAGGGCATTGCTCATTGATTATTGTTCCAATTTGGTTGGGGCCGCCAGTTAGGATTGGA
This sequence comes from Sequoia sempervirens, assembly GCA_007258455.2. Classification (NCBI taxonomy): domain Eukaryota; kingdom Viridiplantae; phylum Streptophyta; class Pinopsida; order Cupressales; family Cupressaceae; genus Sequoia; species Sequoia sempervirens. The sequence goes on along the minus strand of VDFB02193867.1, from coordinate 376,972,287 downwards.
ATTCTAGCCATAGGAAAAATTACCTCTAGTTCTTTGGTTAATAGTGTTCACCTCTTCCTTGACTGGAGTTGTTCTTTTCTTGGAATTTGTGATGGAACTCAATAGCTCACATTGATCGGTGGGGTGGTTCTTGTCACACACTAGGCAAACATTAATCTTGTCAACTTTGTCCAAGGGACACTCTCTTAGCAAATGTTTGTTTTGACACCTAAGGAAATAAATAAACAAGGTCTTAGGATTTCTAGTGTTAGTATGTATGCCATCTAAGGTGGTGTTTAGTTGCACAAGAATGTTAGTCTTGAAGTTGGTCAATTCCTCATGAAGTTCATTTATGTCATTAGAACCTTGTAAGGAGGTGAACTTCTTGATACCTTTGCGAGTGTAGGAGAAGTTCCTATAGAATTTCATGATTTCTTCCAGTCTCAGTTGGGACACATCTCCTTTTCCCATTAAGCCTAAAATCCTTTGAGCTTCATCATCGAGACCCTTGAGGAATAAGGTCTTTAAAATATTGAGACTTATGACTTCTCCATAGCATTTGGACAAGAAGATAAACCTATCTAGGTAATCCTCTAAACTTTCATCCTCATTTTGTCTTATTTTGAACAATTCTTCTTTCCTATCACTCATCCTACAATAAATTTGGTATTTCTCCAAAAATACAATCTCCATTTCATCCCAAGAGGTTATCGACTGAGAAGCTAACCCCATAAACCAACGCATAGCTGAGTCTTTCAAAGTTGAAGGGAAAAGCTTTAGTTTCTAATTATCATTCTTGTAGCCATATGTTTGACACAAGAATTTGAATTCAAATAGGAACTAGTTAGGTTCATCAATAGATAAGCCTTGAAAGGTTGGAAAGAAGGATGTTGAGATATTTTTCATGGTTGTGTCATCATCTACATTAATAGCAATAGGATAAGTGAATGTGTGTGGTGGATGGTTATCATTGTTGTTATTATTGGCACCATTTCCATGGTCACCCATGGTGTTGAAGGGAATGTGATCCACTCCCAAAATTTGCTCAATGGTATGAGACCTGTTCAAGAGTTTGTGAAAGAATATATTCCTTGATCAATATTTGTTCCCTTCCTGAAGTATATGGGAAGCTCTCGAGTTGACCTTGTTCGGTCAATTCCTCAGTAAGTTCTAGTTTCGAGTTTCCTTCCTCCCTACTTGTTGCTGGTACATTAATTGGGGAAGTTTATCATATGAATCTTCCATGGGGGCCTCATTTCCTAACCATACAAAAAAGAAGCCAAAGAACTATTCCTATCCCTAAAAGAGGTATTAAATATATCTCCTACTAACACTAGAAAAAGGGGTCCCTAGCAACGACGCCAAAAAGTGATAGGTTGTCGTTAGGTCCTAACACTTTAGTGAATAATCACATCAATATTGATCGGGTAGTGTCCAATGGCTGTCTGCAATAGAGGAAATATCAACTCTCTCTTCTAGGCTTCTTAAACACTAACTAATTGGATAAAAATTCTAAGCTAAGGGGCCTCTAATCTTGAAAGCAATAAATCATCTATCTAGAAAGTGAGAAAATGACTCAACCTAGAAAAATAGAAAACTAAGAATCTGAAAAGCATTACCACTAAACTAGAAAGCATGGAAACAATTAATCTAAAGAATGCATAAATTACTGAAGAAGTAAAGCATGTAAAGAAACTAGGAAACATTTATCTAATGCAAAAAAATAACAAGCCAACTGCTAACCACAAAACAATCAATCAGAATTAACTGAGGAAAGATGCTTCAGACTTTTAGATGTTAAGCTCAGAAGCTACAAACTTAGTTATAACCTAGATGCTTGACACTAACAACATAAAATATATTCATGAAAGTGTAATACAAATTCAACTATTATCTACTAAAAGAAAATGTAGAATAGAAAATAGTGTACTTTTCTATGTATAACCCTCAAGTGACCAAATCTTGGGCATGTCTACTACTACTTTAGATCACATGCATTGGAAAGATCTCTAAGTTACTTCATTCCAAAGATGCATCCATATTACACATTAATTCAAAGAGTAGCAGGAAAACTCATTCATAAGGTGGTTTGTACTCAAAAGACAATTTTGCAGCATAAAGATAATCTTCTTCTCTATTATTTGTGTCAGTTACATATTTATATGAAAAATGACTAACAAAAATCATATTTTTAAGTCAATCGAGTGTTTCAAAAATTTTCCCATAGCAAAAGAGACTTTATATCCAATGATATACAATATTAAAGAGGCTCACATCATCCATAAAGTTTTTGAAACTGAAAAATAATAGAATTATAAAGACTCTGCCAAAATGTGTTCTCCTAGAATTTCAGTGCCCGCTCGCTGGTTTTCAAAAGTATCAAGAATTGCATTCATTTCCCTTATGACTGGAATGGTGTTTGGGAGTGAAGTTGACCTGCAAAATGCTCAAAGAATAAACCATTAAATTAGCATAAGTTAGTTTAATTCAATCAACTTCATGAAATAAAGTTTGTATGCTTATTCATAGAAAGAGACCACTTGTTTTTCCTAAAGGTAATCAATTGGAAAGGTTATTAAGGAAAAAAGGTTTAGATATACATATTGAGCCCATTATACTGATGAGGTTATTTTTACCTCATCACTCTAGACTCTCTTGTGACCCGGGGTCCTAAGCACTTGGTCCCCCTTCTCTACATTTTGGTGAACTCGATGTGAATCTTGTAATCTTTGTTCCTCTGTGTTGGGATTCTCTCTCTCATGTCTATGTAGGTTGTGAGATTGCACATTGTGATTCTTTATGAGAATCACAACTCAATCTACAAGTTTCAAGCACATAGTTAGAAGAAGTGTGTGACACTTAGAGATGGACTTTACAAGGGTCACTTTGTCTTTGGCCTCCCAAGAGATGCTATTAGTGACAAAGATGAATTTCTTCGATGAAACCACTCATGTCCCTATGGCTAGATATCTTCCCTCTAGACAAGAATGAAGCTATACCTATTCCTATGGAGAACCTCTTAGCTCTAGATAGGAAACTCTTCTTGTGAACCACTTGGGGAGAGATTGGAGCATCTAGGGCTGCTAGGGTTGTTAATGAGATTCGATATATATTAGACAAGGATCAAACATGCATATAGTTTCTACATGGCCCCACTGATTTAGTGAAAGTATATGTCCCCTCTTACAACCCTAGATTGAACATTTCATGAAGTTATGAACATGACACCTATGAAAGATAGATTATTTTCTTAATGACTATGACGTCAATGTGCATGGTTGAAATGGGCCCTTCTGATAATGTCACTGCTCTTGATCCTCCCCCCATTTTCAAGGTAAGCATAATACCCCTTGGATTCAATATTTTCCTCCTGGGGAAAACCCTACCTTTGGTGTCTCTAGCGGAGGCCATGGTGGCGGCCTTGGCAGTGGTTCCAATGGTGGTTATGATGGAGGCTCCAGAGGTGGTTTTGGTGGTGGTGGTTCTGGTGGAGGTTCCACTAATCCTTTTTCATCTTCTAACCCTATTCTAAACACTCTACTACAAAATATGGGTTAGATGCAAAAATAGTTGGCAAATCTATCTCAAGCTTCTACCCAACCCATCTTTCAGCTCTTCTTCTGACATAGCCCTCTATCGGTAATGATTTTGAACACTCCATTCCCTCAGGGGATGGAAATTCCTAAGTTTGAGAAGTACAGTGGTAAAGGAGATCCTCAAACACATGTGTCAACTTTTGATGAGATGTGTACAGATTTCTTTCACCATGACGCTCTGATGGCTAAACTCTTCAGTCAATATCTCAAGCATACAACACTAGAGTGGTACTATTCCTTGCCTAGTAATTCTATATTCTCATTTGACTAGCTTGTGAATTAGTTTCTTTGGAAATTCTAGGAAAACATTGGTCTGAAGATGACCTTTTCAGATCTAGTACAATGTAAGCAGGGAGAGCACAAGAAGATCATAGATTTCATTACATGATACCAAGCACTCTTTTCATAAATCTCTTTCTCACTACTTGATTTAGATGTACATAAGGTATTCATTGGCAACCTATAGTGATCTTGGTAGGAGAAATTTTCCTTAATGAAATATCCTTTTGTCATGCATTTGTGTGTTACATTACGGGAGTACTAGCAAGTGGATTTTTAGTTTGGGGGATCTTCCTCATGGTCTCATCTCCAAGGGAGATTTATAGTATCAATTTCATGAAAAGGAATATCTATTGCAAATGTAGTGTTGAGAATTGTGACTCAATTTACTAGATTGGTTTCTTCTTGGAGTACTTATCTTTTTCTCCTTTTTTGGAATATCACCCAAATCTTGAACCTTGAAACCTATGTCACATGGTTCTAAGATATTGTAACTAGGCACCATTATGTTGATCATGGGGTTGTTGAATGTTCTAACCTTGGAACCTTGTCATGTTGTTCGAAAGTTTCTTAACTTCCCGACTGGCTGATTTCCTTCATTGTCGCGATGATCAATAGATTTCTAACCACCGTTTGAGGTTGTGAAGTTGGAGTATTGGGTGAAAAGGAAATCCTTCTATCAAGATGTCACATCTTTTGGGAACTTTGTAACGTCTGTCATGAGGTTTGGAAGTTTGGGTTTTAAGCGATGGAGTGATCCCTTTGTTGGCATGTCGTAGTGTTTGGGAAAATCCTAACCTTCATGTAGAGGTTGTAAATTTTGGGTTTCTCTTGATTGGGTGACATGGCTGGTGGATGTTGGGACCTATCTATGATGATGGTGATGTTAGTTTTATGGCTAGTTGTTGCATGGATGGTGGAGACCATTTGGGACCCGATAGGTTGGTGGACTGTGATGAAGGATGATAGGTGGTGATGATGTGGAGGACTGATGGCATGTGGGCCCATGTGCTCAAGGATTGATTGTGTGAATCTTTTAAAACCCTAAGTTTGATGGTGGAGATTTTTTTGATTGCCTATTTGATGGCTAGGATTGATAATGGTGTATGGCTCGAGGTAAAACCCTAACAGGGTGCAGTTGTTGAATGGTCTGTTAGTGATAGAGAATATAGGGGATGTTGTATTAGTTGTGGATATATTGTGGAAGCTGTTGCAAAGTAGAGGTCAACCTTGGTTAAGCTGAGTTGCAGGTTGAAAGGCTAGATGTGGCGAATGCTGATGGGAACTCTCTCAGAGCTAGAAGCTTGGAGCAGAGAGTTGCAGCGACTATGAGCGGTGGTAACCAGAAGGTGTGGAGGCTATATGTGAGGCCAAAGGGTTGAGTATTGGCTAAGGCTACCAGGTAGAGACCGAGATGATGAGTGGAGGCTGAGAGGCTGTGTGGAGGTCAAGTGGTTGGGCATCAAACAAGCTAAGGAGGCTGAGATGCTGGATGCAGGTCAAAAGGCCAAATGCAAGCAGAGAGACCAAGATGTTGTGCATGAACTGGTTGAGAACCTGGGTGTCTTCTGAGAGGTTGTGATAATGTGGGAGAGAAAAATCTTGTAGAAGGTGAAGGTTGAGTGGCTATGCGATAGGGAGGCTAAGAGACTAGTGGTCAAGTCATGTGGCTGTGTAGCCATGAGATTTCTCCCACTAAGAGATGTGGTCGCAATGGGTTATGCTACCAGATTTTCTCTAGAATGAAATAAGATGTAAACTTTGTAAAGGCTGTGAACCTGATATTATATTGTACAACTATATTTTGTTGCTAAATAATATAATGGAAATCTAGGCTTTTGGAGTGTGGTGTTTTTTACCCAAAAGGGTTCTCCCCACGTATATTTGTGTGTTTATGTCTTCTATTTCATATTTCATGGTTGTTGATTCTATGTGTTTGAATCTATTAATGGTGTTGTTGAAACTAATTTCCATGAGTTTCTCTCTAAGGGTCAATGTGGGAAATGAACTTTTCCCGTTGCTACTTAATGGAATAGTGGTCTATGTCTTTGAGGCAATCTGATGAAAATAAAATTACTGGAGGCACTATTGTTCTTAGATGTTTCCATTTGAGATGACCTATGATTTTCCCAACAAGTGGTATCAGAGTAGTGTTACTGCAGGAAGAATGGAGTCTAGGACTCACCGATACCAACAAGTGGTATCAAATCCTTCTTTAGGGATGTGTTTTTCTTCCAAGTGTGTTTACTCCTTTTGTGAAGATTTCTTAGTCTTAGGCTTGAGGAAATCTAGAGGAATCGATTGATGTTTTGATCCTTTAATGAGTGGAAGTTCTTTCTTTTCTATTAAAGTCTCTAAGACAACACGTAGCATGTAAGACGGTGAAGATGGAGAGACTTGAGTTGGTCATATTGAAATGATGTGACCTAAATCTTGTAAGTTGGCAGCGGTATAACCCGATTGCATGAAGGCTATGGAGTTGGTCATTGGTGGATTTGGAAGCTTAAGTAATAGCCTGCCTCTCAGATGGATGTGCATGTTGATGGTTTTGAAGTTGGATTAAAATGGGCTTGGAGTTCCTGAACTGTTGTTTTTACTTGCATGAATTTGCGGTTTTATAGGTTTTACTCAGTCAAGAAAAACTTGTAGTTATGTGGAGCTACTTTTAAGCTATTCTCTAGACCTTGGCTTTTGGGTGTGACTAGATGATATAGTTGCAGTTCGGCATGGAATGAGGAGGTGTGATATCTTCTCTACATGGGAGTGTTGGTACGTGATTTGTCACTCAACATTCTTGTAGTGGTGCTCGTGTGTTTCTTGAATATGGTGCTTGTTGTGGATTTGATTGGTGAATTGGATTTGAGCTTGATTTGGTATTTGAGTCAAGTTGGCTACATTTTTGTTCTCTTTTAGATCTCAGTTTTGTAGTTTCCAATGTGTTGATGGGTTTGCATGTTTTTGTTGAATGGATCTACTGGTTGTGCAATGTTGTGGGATGTCTTTACCTACATGTTTGCTCTGAGACAACTCAAAAGTGTACTATCTATATCCACAAGGTTGATTCATTGGTGGTGTAGACTTGTTAGTTGGCCTTTTCTATGGTCACTTGTTCATTGGTGTGGTGCTTTGAGATGAGAGGATGGATGGTGTTGAGTACCTGAATATTTAGTTATGGGGACCTATGGCACATGTATCATGATGTCATGGATAGCTTGGATACACTACCTTGTGTAAGCTTGTGATAGTGATGGTTTGGTTAGCTTGGTTTGGAGATCTTGGTGTTGCTTGGCATTGTTGTCAAATGGACATGTTGTTGTTGTGGACCTGGAGGATTTTTAGTTTACAAGATGTTTGGTCATGATGCTTGGAGAGCTTGGTGTTATGGTTTAGTGGGAGCTTTAGTAGTGACTGTGGGTTCATCACGTGGTGGTGAATGATCTTCTTCAATGTTACAAATGTTACTAGGAGGAGCTCTTAGATCCTATTGTTATAGAAGGGTTCTTTCACATTTTCATTGAAACTATTTGAAGATGTGTAACATTTTGGAGCCATGGAGGACTCTTGTGACTCTTTGGTTGAGGTGTTGATTAGTTGGATGGGAGAAACTATTTTTTTTGGTTGTTGTTCTAGTTGATGTTCTATCTTATTTTCTGGAGGATGGCTTCACGTATGTGTTTGAGTTGAGGTTGTTGCTTCTATATTTATCATGGGTATAGGGGAGTGGTCGTAGCATTGGTGCCTTTTCCATTTGTAGGATCTTATGCTTGTGTTCTTGAGATTGGTGCATATATGCCTTAGCTCATTCTTTTTCCTGTGATCTAGATGTTTGGAACTATTGCCTGAGTTGGTGGACATCTTGGATATCATTGTAGGTGTCTTGGTTGGAGCATGAAAGCATTGTTTAAGATTATGTGTTTGCATTGGAAGGATCCAGTAAGTTCTTTGTCAAGTGGGAGAATGTTGTGAATTGTGACTCAATTTACTAGCTTGGTCACTTCCTGGAGTGCTTATCTTTTCCTCCTTTGTTGCCCTATCACCCAAACCTTGAACCTTGAAACCTATGTCATGGGTTTTTGAAAGATTGTAATTGGGCGACATGGTGTGGTTATGGGGTCGCTAAATGTTCTAACCTTGGAAACATTTTCGTGGTGTTTGGAAGTTTCTTAACTTCTCAATTGGACAATTTCCTTCATTGTCATGATGATCGAGAGATTTCTAATTGCTAGTTGAGGTTGTGAAGCTGGAGTTTTAGGCAACCCTTCTATCAGGATGTCATGAATTCCCAGAACTTTGTAACCTCCCTCATGAGCTTTGGAAGTTTGGGTTTTAAGCGATGGATCAATCCCTTTGTCAGCATGTCGTAGTGTTTGGGAAAATCCTAAACTTTTTCTAGAGGTTGTAAAGTTTGGGTTTCTCCTAATTGGGAAACATGGCCAATGGATGGTGGGACCTATCTATGTGGATGGTGATGTTAGTTGTACAACTAGTTGTCACATGGATGGTGGGGACCATTTGGGACCCGATAGGTTGGTGGATTGTGATGAATGTTGACAAGTGGTAATGATGTGGAGGATAGATAGCATGTGGGCCCATCTGCTTGAGGGTTGACTTGGTGACTCTTAGAGAACCCTAAGTTTGATAGTGGAGATTTGTTTGATTGGCTATCTGATGACCAACATTGATGATGGCATATGGCTCAAGGTGAAACCCTAAAGGGGTGTGGTAGTTGAACGGTCTATCAGTGGTAGAGAATATAGGGGAGGAGGCATTGGCTATGGATCTATTCTAGAAGATCTCACAGAGTGGAGGTTGACCCTAGTCAAGTTGAACTATAGGGAAAAATTTCAGATGTAGCGAAGGTTGTGGGGAACTCTCTCAGAGTTGGAAGCTTGGAGCAGAGAGTGGCAGCGACAGTGAGTGGTTGTAATAAGAAGGAATGGAGGTTAGATGTGAGGATGAAGGGATGAGTACTGGCTGAGGCTATGAGGCAAAGACTGGGATGATGCATGGAGGCTGAGAGGCTATGTGAAGATTGAGTGGCTGGGCACTGAACAAGCCGAAGAGGCTAAGATGTTGGATGCAGGCTAAGAGGTTGGATGCAAGTAGAGAGGCCAACATGTTGGGCACAAACTAGATGAGAACCTAGGTGTATTAGGATAGGTTGTGATGTCGTGGGAGAGATGAATCTTATAGAAGGTGAATGCTGAGTGGCTATGTGAGAGGGAGGCTGAGAAGCCAGTGGTCGAGTCATGTGGCTGTGTATCTGCGAGATGTCTCCTACTAAGGGAGGTGCTCGCAAGGGGTTATGCTACCAGATTTTCTCCAGAATGAAGCAAGATGTAAACTTTGTAAAGCCCGTGAGCCTAATATTGTATTGTAACTATATTTTGTTGTTGAATAATACAATGGCGATCTAGGCTTTTGGAGTGTGGGGGTTTTTACCTGAAAGGGTTTTCCCTACATATATCTTGTGTTTATGCTTTATGTTTCATCTTTCATGGATGTTGATTCTATGTGTTTTAATCTAGAAATGGTGTTGTTGAAACTGATTTGCATGAGTTTCTATCTAAGGGTCAATGTGGGAAATGAACTATGCCTATTTTTGCTTTATGGCATAGTGGTATGTGTCTTTGAGGTAATCTGATGAAAATAAAATTACTGAAGGCACTGCTATTCTTAGATGTTTGCATCTGAGATGACCCATGATTTTCCCAACATGTAGTTTTCATAGCTAACAATTGAGGCCTCAAGCACAACAAATAGTTTACTAAGTTATCTAAGTCTTATTCTTCTATTCTATAAAAGTTGTTGAAGGAGAAGATTATAAAATTAGAAGATCCTCAACCCCTAAGAGAGCCTTATCCTAAATAATATGATGGAAATGTATTCTACCAATACCATTTTGTTGATGGGAATGATACTAAACATTTTATGTGCTCGCATCATGAGATATAGAATCACGTTGATGACAGTATAATCCATCTCAACGATAAGAAATAGAATGTGAATAAGTTCGTGGTTAAGGTGAATAGCGAGTTGCAGATTTATACAGACCCATTTTTGTCTCATTCTATGAACTTGATTATTGATACTTCTCATGCTTCTCCCAAGGCCTCAGCATACATGAATGTGGTCTTGTTTACTCCTACTCCTCCCCCTCAAACTATGACTAGTTCACTAGAAGTGACCTTTACATCACAGGATTTACCCATGAATAACAAAGCCTCTCCCCTATATATTATTGCTCGTATTAATGGAAACATTGTCATAGGAGTCCTAATCAACCCCATGAGTCAAGTGAAAATTATTATAGAGGAGACATTATGGATAAATTCATTTTAGAGGGAGGAATATGAGAAGAAAAAAATCACTATACATACTCATGATGACTTATCTCTCGCTCTGTATGTCTCTATAACTCTTTCTGTCCTAGTGGGACCTAGGGTTGTGAATACTATTTTTGATATCATCCTAAAATATGATCTATTTAAGGTGAAGCTAGGCATCCCATGGCTAGCTTCCATGAATGGAATCACTTCTGTTATTCATAAATTTATAAAGTTCTCTCACAAAGATGGCCTATTGTGCACGACATTGGGAATCAACCATTGGTATCCCATGGGGGTTATTTGTTGGATCATTTTGGCTCACCCTAGTTGGTCTGCTTCATCCAAGAATAGAATTTCTTTATCAAAACTACGTGAAATATAAGACCAAGGGAAAGGTGCAGCTTAAAATGACTCACCTTGTGGCAAAATGACAAGTTACCACTCTCTCTCAAAAGGGGAAGGGGAAGCCTACCTGTGCTTAGGGCCCTTCTTATTCTTCTTCCACTATCCCAACTACTACTTCCTTTTTCCTTGTTGTGGCACCATCGACTTCCACCCCTATGTGTCTCTTAGGGAATTTGATGGTGCCCGCTTGGAAGAAGGATAAGCGTCACATGTTTGAACTTCCTATCTTACCCGTAGTGCCTTGGCCTATTTTTTATGGTAAGGGGAAGGGTCCTCATGGATCATCTTCTATGTCTCAACCTTTTGTGGCCTCCTACTACACCTACCTCTAGATAGCGAATGGGAAGAGACCTATTTTTGAGGTGTTCGAGTCTACTCCCCCTTTTGTTTTTGCATCTACCTCCCCATCTCTTCCTCCTATTCCTATCTAGGAGACACACCCTCTGTCAAAAATGGATGTGATGGATACTCTGATGGCTGAATAGGATTCTTTCATACCTTCTTAGGCTACAACCTCTAGCTCCCACAACTATAAAAATCAGCTTGCATGTGAGTACAAGCATCAAAGGAAGGATCTATTTGTAGAGCGGGCCTCTTTGTAGAAGAAGGGAGAGGAACCAACATCTCTTCCTTTAGCATCTTTTGATGTGTCCTCTTTTTTTCTTTTTTCTATAATTCCCTCCACCTCAATCTTGCTTCTAGCTCCCCTATGAGCATGAATGATCCTCACCTAAGAGGGTGCATGTATTTATTTCTCCTTTCCTTGAGCCTCCCCTTTTGATGTCCCTTCTGAAAATCCCTCCCTTTTCAAAACCCATAGACAAGTTGAACACCCCAGTGGTGTCCACCATGACTTTTTCCTCTTCTTCCTCACCCTCTAATTCATCCATGGGGATTTCACATCCCCTAGTGAAGCGAAATATGGAGGATGACCCCACTTGGAATGGGGGTCAAAAGAAGGGTTCATCTTCTTTAGAGGGTGGTTCCGCATTGAATTGCACTGTCCTAGTGACGGAGGAAGCCCCAACATCCTTGAATTTTTTCACTACCCCCAAGTCCTTTAAAGAGGTTGGTAGTGGATCTCAGGCACCTCCCTCATCACCCATCGAGCTATCATGTGGCACTCTAGTAAAGTGCATGTTCAACTCTGTATATGATGTCCTATCCCTATCAATAATCTTTGTGAGATCACTGATGTTCACCTCATAGGAACTGAGTGGAGAAGACCTCAAGGGGCCTTCTTCCTTGGCTCTTGTCATAGGAGGGTGGGAGGGTACCTACCTTGATATTATACCCTTTGTAGGCTCATCTTCCCTCCCCTTATGATGATCTAGATTGGGGGAATAAAAACCTCTTGGTTGATGTCTTGGCCCTATCAATAATCTTTGTGAGATCACTAACGTTCACCTTATAAGAACTAAGTGCAGAAGACCTCGAGGGGCCTACTTCCTTAGCTCTTGTCATAGGAGGATTGAAGGGTACCCACCTAGATATTCTTCCCTTGAAGGCTCATCTACTCTCCCCTTATGATGATCTAGATTGTGGGAACGACAACCTCTTGGTTAATGAGGACTAGGGGGCCACCTCTTCTTTACCTATAGATTAGATTGTGTGTGTCTATTGTGCTCCCTTATGCTTGTGTCATATGTTCATGGATGACCCTTTTCACTCTCATAGGTGCTTGGATATAGGATTACTTTTTTTTTGTATAAATTCTTCTATTTTTCAAACCATTCTTTTATTTTTTTATGCCTTGATTTTTGACAATTGGGGATTATGCAAAGAGTTGGGGGAATTTAGGCTTCCCTTCCAAGTTGACCCATTTTTATTTTTTAACCTATCCTTCTTCACATGGTTTGATATAGTATGAGGTTGATGACAGTTCATATTTTTATTATATCTATCTATCTATATTTATGAGCAGCTCTGATCCCAAAATATCAAATCCCCATGTCTCTTGTTCATTATGCTCTTTCTTTTTATCTTTCTCTCTTCTTTGCTTGCTTTGTGATGGTGTGGTGCCTATTTTTTGTCCCTTGCATGTGTGACAACATTACTATGGTTACATCTCATCATATTCCATGGGCCACAATATCACTTTCATTCTTTCTTTCCTTTCCTTAGGATGTCATGTGCCTTTGAGTCTAGCACACACCATCCTAAGGGGGGCTACCTATTGGGAAATTTTCAAATGTTGTGGTTGTGTTGCTGATATGTCATTTTCATTGATGTCAATACTATTATAATTATTATACTGAAGGTTGTATATGTTGAGGATATCAAGAAAATTGTGAAAGGAAGAGTTGCAAGTTGCCAATGGAACATTGAATGTCATGAAGGTATTTTATTATGTACATTGAAGATCAATTGTTGTGGACTAAAGGGTTTATTTTTTAGAATATCTATTTCATCTACTAGAAGTTTCAGAGGTCCATGTAAAGAATTGATCATGTTATGTTTTGACAGTGTTTCTATGGTCTCTGCCAGTGTTCCTAATTGAATTTTGTGTAATTCTGGTAATCTCAATTGTTGTGGATGCCTCTCTATTAGTTCTTAGTGTTTTTGGATGCTTCTAGATTATTCTCTATCATTTTTGTATGTTCACATTGATCAGTGTGCTCATAGTTGAAGATTCTTCTCTTGTATGTTTAGTTTTCTTGTTCCTGGCCAACATGATGATGGTAACGTGTTGTGGATCCTTGAATATTGAAATTTGAATTTTTGGAGTGCTCATAGATATTGTTTTGGGTCGTATCATTGTATTGTCCGATGATGTTTAATTCACCTTGAAAATTTAATTGTTAATTTGGGTCGACATGATAAATATGTTTTATTTTTCTGGCTGACTAAGTGGTTGATGTAATTCCATGATGTAGATATATATGAGTGATTGGTTGAGTGAATTTAGTGTGTGTGGTGTGGGAAAAGTTAGAGATAGTGCAAGTGTGAGAACATTAATCCATTCATTTGATTGTTGAACAGAGTGAGAGTGAAGAGTGAAAGAGTTTTTCTATGCTTAACTAGAATTGTAATCAAGCTTGTGCAGAAGCTATTTTCTCAATTCATACCCTCAAGATTTAATCTGATTTGTTGTGTATTATTGGGAAGTGAGCCTCTTTTGTATATGAGCAGTGAGCTCTAGGCAGTGTCCCTAAATGCATGTACATTCCCCTTATTATTTTCATTATACTTTTAACAAGGTATACTATTGTGGAATAACACCCACCGTGGTTTTTCCCCTAACAAGGTTTCCACGTAAAAAATATTGGTGTTCTTTGTGTTTATGATGTGTTGATTGTTTATGGTTTACTGTTCATTCATTAGATTTGAGATTAAGTTAAGTAAAGTTTGAAAAGTTTAATATTTTGTGACGACTGATTCATCCCCCCTGTTAGTTGTTTGTCCTTGTTTTTCCAACAATTAGTATAAAAGCAGGTTCCTCTAAAGAAGTTTAAAATATTGAGGTGATCTGAGATGGAATTATACAAGAAGGATAGTCCTAAATTCAATGGAACAAACTACTCACTATGGAAAGCTAGGATGGAGTGTCATTTGAGGTGTATTGGTGTTATTCCTCTGAATGGTTACTTCTCTACTAATGAGATTAAAGAAACTAAGAATAACATCTAGGCTATGGAATCTTTGATGAGTTCCTTGATAGATTCAAAAATGACAAATGTGTTAGGTTTGAAGATAGCTCATGAGATTTGGATGAAGTTGGAAACTTTGTATGAAGGAGATACACATGTGGTGTAGGAGCACCTACACTTCATCCTCCCTTTTTGATCATTTGATGGAAATAGATGGTGAATAGGTTAGAATGAGTCTTTTGAATGTTTTTCATCTTCAATAAGGTCTAACAAGACCATTGGATAGGTTCTAGGTTGAGTTTTGGAGTTTTGGGGTCAAAATATGAAAATATTGCAATCTTGCACTAAATGTAGTCATGTAGCCTTGAGAAGGAAAAATCATAAATGTTCACATGGATATGCAAGATTGGATTCATTATGTTGTAGTAATCCTATTTTAAAGCCTTTTGAGTGGTTTTTGAGGTCATAGGTGTTAGGATTGCAAAATTGCTTCAAAGGTGCACTATTGTCATAATGTAAATGGTTGTAATCACATCATTAAAGTTGTAAACACCTTATCAACAGCTCCTTTATTCAAAAAATAGTTAAATTCCATTGGGGAGGATGGGAACATGTTTATAAATCCTCCATGGGGTCGAGGCATAAGAGTTGATGAAGTTTTGAAGCATTAAATATAATAAAAAAACTCTATTTCTCTATTTTTTTAGCATTTTTCATGGTTCTCGTGCTTGGTATGGTCCGGTACATTATTGTACGGGCCCCCAATTGGTATGTTTTGAAAGAGGACAGAGTATAATTTATTTTGGTGGTTATTTGGCTTGTTTTCATCAAGTATTGAGTAAGTTACATCAATTTTAGTGAAAGTGGGTCTAAAACCTTGCAAAACAAGGGTTTGGTCACCAAAATGGATGTAATTCCCATTTCCACCATGGGTAAAATATGAAAATTGGTGGATTGGTAGATTTAGGATTCATTTACATGCTGCAATTCATTTCATATTGAAAAATGGAGGTTTACAAAAGTTATGTGATGCTATAGGTTGGGTTTTTTCCTTGTACAATTCAAAATGTGATCATTTGAATATATTATTTGTTGTTTTATGAGTACTTGAGAAAATAGAATGGATGAAAAGCATGGAATAGGTCTTGGGGAATATTTTGGAGTCTTTTAAATGCATTATGGGTGTTGGGGTGTGCCTTGAAAAGTTGAAAGCTTCCTTTTATAGGCCTAGTTAAGCCTTGCTTATGGCTTGTAAATCAATCTTTTGATACATTTGTTTTGGGTGTTTGATCCTGTACTTTTGGGAACTTGTGGAGGATGGTGTTAGGAGTCTAAAACTATGTTTTATGGTCTGGTTAATTCCTTTAATAAGATTTTATTTTGACTTTCCTATTGGTGAATGTTACAAAGTTGCATGGGCTTGTGTAGGAGCGATGGAAGAATGGATGTTTTTGGGTGCAAGGTCTATTTGTTTGGTCATGTTGTTTTGTGTGAAGAGTTTTTACATCATCCCCAAGTCCTATCAAGATTTATGGTTGTTTGAGTCAAGTTGCATTGTTGAGGAGAATGGTGAAGTTGATGTGTGCATATAGAGTATTTGAGAGAAGCATTTGGGAAAAGGTGTTGCTTCCCTGCCACTCTTGCATCATAGTGGTATCAGAGCAGGGAGTAGATTTTGTTTGCATTTTGCAGGTTGAAGAAGAAGTGAAGAGATTTCAAAGATGCCTCCAAAGAAGAATGATATGGCTAAAGAGATGAAGGAGATGAAGGAAAGACATGCTAAGGAACTCAGAGAGTTGGAAGAAAGGATCATAGCCTTGGAGACAAACAAAAGAAGGGATGATGAAGAGAGTGAGACAGAAGAAGAGGAAGATGAGGAGTTTGAAGATGTGGAAGAAGAGCTTACTCCAGAGGATCAAAGAATTGCAAAGTTGTTGAAGGCAGTGAAGGGTGACAAGCCTAAGGTAAAACTTGATGTTCCTAAATATGGTGGTAGTTTAAATGATGAAGAACTACTTGATTGGATTGTTGCATTAGATAATCATTTTGAATGTGATGAAGTTCCTGAAGAGCAAAGAGTAAGGATTGCAAAGACTAAGTTGTAGGGTCATGCTTTGGTATGGTGGGATTACTTTCAGTCTGAGAGGAGGAAACAAGGAAAGTCTAAGATCACATCATGGGACAAGATGATATCTAAACTCAAAGGTAAATTCTTACCCAAAGATCATCAAGTTCAAATGTTTAAGAAATTGCAAAACTTAAGACAAAGGGAAATGGATATTAAGTCTTATACTGAGGAGTTTTATAAATTGAGTCTAAGGTCTGGTCATCATGAGAATGAAGATGAAAAAATTGCTAGATATATTGGTGGTTTGAGGCTTAATATACAGATGAATTGGTTTTGGCTAACCCTAGGAGTGTAGAGGATTGTTATCAAATGGCTATCAGGGTGGAGGAGAAATTGAAGAGAAGGAAAGACAAAGCAGTTAGAGGTAGAGGTGGTGCATCAAGAGGAAGAGGATTCATGTCTAGTTCAAAGCCAACCAATGATAATCAAGAGGATTCCATGAAAGGCCAAGAGCAATTTGATTCTAGAGGTGGATGGAGAGGCACAAGAGGCAGATTTGGAGGAGGTAGGAATTCCAACAATGCATTTTCAGGAAGATGCTACACTTGCTAACCAGCTCAGACATCCATCCTTCAAGTGTCCTGAAAGGCAAGGCTCAAGCTCTCATGGTGGAGAAAGGAGGAATCAATTAGTGCATGAAGATGAAGAGAGTGTGACTTCACCTATTATTAATCTCACATCAGAAGTTGGAGAGAGTTTGATGATTAGAAGAACATTGCTCAAGGTGTCAATTCCAGAAGAACCCCTACAAAGGAAAGCACTCTTCAGAATCAATTGCAAGGTACAAGGTAAGGTATGTAGGATGGTAGTGGATTCAGGTTCAACTGAAAACATGGTTTCTTGTGAAATGGTGAATAAACTCAATTTGAAAAGAATCCCTCATGATTTTCCCTACAAGTTCTCTTGGTTAAGCAATGGTCAATCATTGTTGGTGAATGAGCAAGCTATGGTAGATTTTCAAATAGGTGAGTATAAGGATAGTGTTCTTTGTGATATTTTGTCAATGGACTGTTGTCACATACTCCTTGGAAGACCATGGCAATATGATAGGAGTGCTATCTATGATGGGAAGGCAAACAAATACACAATCATGAAAGATAGACAAAGGTTTGTTTTGACTCCTTGGATAGAGGATGAGAAAGGTAAGGCCAAATTCATCATGTATGGGAACAAGGAACCCCTGAATATTATGAAAGAGATCAAAAAATTTTATGATATGCACAAATGTAAGTCTGAAAGTGTAGGTACAGTAGATCTAAAGGTAAATTCAGGGTTAAAGAAGACAAAGACAATGAATGTGCATGACAGTGTGATGATAGGGAGCATAGAGTGCCCTGTGGTTATGAATAAAAGTTGAGAAATAGGTAAAGTTTGCAAGAAATAAAGTACATAAGTCGATATGACAGTGACAAGATAGTTGCAGACATGAGCATGAAAAGAAAGTGAGGAAAAATCAAGGGAACACTAACATATGTTTGTTTGCAGGTCAATGCAGGGTAAACAATCACATCTTGGTTAGAAAAAGGGTAAAGTTAATTTGGTCGGAGAGAACCAAAGGTAAATGCTTATGTGAACACATTCCAAGGTGATAGAAGTGTAGGGAAGACTACACCCAGTGTACATGAACCAATGGAATGGATTTGCGAACTAGTGGAGCATGCATGAAGCTTGGAGGCAATGGTATTAGCAATAACTCATGAGGCATGAGTTTTTTCTAGGGGGTGTATGGTGTAGGAGCACCTACACCTCATCCTCCCTTTTTGATCATTTGATGGAAATAGATGGTGAATAGGTTAGAATGAGTCTTTTGAGTGTTTTTCATCTTCAATAAGGTCTAATAAGACCATTGGATAGGTTCTAGGTTGAGTTTTTGAGTTTTGGAGTCAAAATGTGAAAATATTGCAATCTTGCATTAAATGTAGTCATGTAGCCTTGAGAAGGAAAAATCCTAAATTTGCACATGGATATGCAAGATTGGAGTATGATGTTGTAATAAGGATATTTTAAAGCCTTTTGAGTGGTTTTTGAGGTCATAGGTGTTAGGATTGCAAAATTGCTTCAAAGGTGCAATGTTGTCATAATGTAAATGGTTGTAATCACATCATTAAAGTTGTAAACACCTTATCAACTCTCCTTTATTCAAAAAATAGTTAAAGGCATTGGGAGGATGGGAACATGTTTATTCCTCCATGGGGAGAGGCATAAGAGTTGATGAAGTTTTGAAGCATTAAATATAATAAAAAACTCTATTTTTTTATTTTTTTAGAATTTTCACTGTTCCCGTGCTTGGTACGGTATGGAACATCCTTTTACAGGCTCAATTGAACTTTTTTTTGAAAGAGGAAGAGTCTACTTTATTTTCGTGGTGATTTGGCTCATTTTTCATCAAGTATTGAGTAAGTTACATCAATTTTAGTGAAAGTGGGTCTGAAACCTTGCAAAACAAGGGTTTGGTCACCAAAATGGATGTAATTCCCATTTCCATAGTGGGAAAATATGAAACTTGGTGGATTGGGATATTTAGGACTCCTTTACATGCTAAAATTTGTTTCAAATTGAAAAATGGAGGTTTACAAAAGTTATGTGATGCTATAGGTTGGGTTTTTTCCTTGTACAATTCAAAATGTGATCATTTGAATATATTATTTGTTGTTTTATGAGTACTTGAGAAAATAGAATGGATGAAAAGCATGGAATAGGTCTTGGGGAATATTTTGGAGTCTTTTAAATGCATTATGGGTGTTGGGGTGTGCCTTGAAAAGTTGAAAGCTTCCTTTTATAGGCCTAGTTAAGCCTTGCTTATGGCTTGTAAATCAATCTTTTGATACATTTGTTTTGGGTGTTTGATCCTGTACTTTTGGGAACTTGTGGAGGATGGTGTTAGGAGTCTAAAACTATGTTTTATGGTCTGGTTAATTCCTTTAATAAGATTTTATTTTGACTTTCCTATTGGTGAATGTTACAAAGTTGCATGGGCTTGTGTAGGAGCGATGGAAGAATGGATGTTTTTGGGTGCAAGGTCTATTTGTTTGGTCATGTTGTTTTGTGTGAAGAGTTTTTACATCATCCCCAAGTCCTATCAAGATTTATGGTTGTTTGAGTCAAGTTGCATTGTTGAGGAGAATGGTGAAGTTGATGTGTGCATATAGAGTATTTGAGAGAAGCATTTGGGAAAAGGTGTTGCTTCCCTGCCACTCTACATCAACATGTGAAGATGGATAAGCTACAGGGCTTGAAAGGTAAGTATGAAAAATTGAAAATGGGTGAAGATGAAAACATTTCCTCTTTTATGTAGAGAGTAAAAGAACTAGTGATGGGTATAAGATGTGTTGGTGGTTTCCTGGATGAGGAAGAAATTGTAGCTAAAGTGCTTAGATCATTTCCTCCCTCTTACAAAGAGAAGGCTCATGCTATTGAATTGACCAGATCATTGATGAATATGCCAAGAGATACATTGATTGGTAAACTTGATACCTTTGAATTAAGTGAATTTGGTGAATTAGTTCAGAATACTAAATCCACATTTAAGGCTACTGTATCTGGAAGAAACAAGAAAATATATGATCCGAGAGAGTTCCAAAAATTCATCCAACTATGATGAGAAAATGAAACAACTTGAAGATGGTGAAAGAGAAGTTGAAGAATTGGAAGCACTGATTGCGAAGAAAGAAGGCTGAGGAAAAGGTAAATATCAAGGAGTGTTGCCTATTAAATTTTTTCTTGTAGTAAAATAGGTCATTTTGCATCAAGGTGTCCTGAAAGAGTTCCTAGATCTAAGCCTAACAAATCTAGATTCCAAAAGAAATGTTACTTTGTTGAAGGAGTGACTGATGATGAGTCTGATAAGGATAACGGAAATGAGGATGAATGGGTGTTCCTTGCTATCAAGAAAAATGGTCTGGTGGCTACTGAATCTACTAAAGATTAGAAATCTCTTGCAACTCGAGTTGAAGAAAAGGATAAGTGGGTAATTGACAACAAATGCTCACATCATATGACTGGTGACAAAGAAAATTTTTAAGTCTAGAAAAGTATGATGGTGTGGTTGTAAGATTTGGAGACAACAATGCTGGTGTGATTTGTGGTAGAGGATCTATTTGTCTTGGTGGTAAGCATAACACTGATGATGTTCTTTATGTTGAAGGATTGAAGCACAAATTTTTGAGTGTTGGACAGATGGTGGACAAGGGTTATGATCTTCAATTCAAAGATGGAAGATGCATGATATTTGGAATTTCTAGAAAAATAATCGCTTTGGGTAAATAGATAGAAGGTAATATTTTTCACCTGAATACTGCTAGTGAATTTTTTTTGATTGCTCAAGTAGATGAAAGTTGGCTATGGAATAGGAGGCCATGTCATGTAAATTTTGATAACATTGTCAAAGTTAGTTCCACTCAAGCAGTAAGAGATCTACCTAAGCTAGTGAAGCCTGCTAATACAATCTACAAGGAATGTCAGATGGGAGAACAAACTAGAGTCTCTTTCTAGAGCAAACAACATCATGCAAATGGATTGCTGGAATTGGTGCATATTGATCTCTGTGGTCCCTCTAGAGTCAAAAGTCTTCATGGTGAAAGCTACTTTATGTTGCTCATTGATGATTATTCTAGAATGATATGGGTAGCTTTCTTAAGAGAAAAATGTGAAGCATTAGAAAAGTTCAAAGTTTCAAACCTATGGTAGAAAATGAGAAAGGTCTAAAAATCAAATGCTTAAGGACAGATAGAGGTGGTGAATTCACCTCAAGGTAGTTTAATTCCTTTTGTGAAGAGAATGGAATCAAAAGACAATTATCTTCTCCTTGAACCCCTCAATAGAATCGAGTTGCATAGAGAAAGAAAAAAACAATTCTAGATGTTGTTAGAACAATGATGATAGAAGGAAATGTGCCAGACATCTATTGGCGTCAAGCCATAAGCACTACTATATATACTTTGAATCATGTAAATGTTAATGGTAACTATGGTAAGACTCCTTTTGATCTATGGTTTGGTTATAAGCCTACTGTTAAGTATTTCAAGATCTTTGGAAGCAAATGCTACATTAAGAGAGATGAAGATATAGGAAAGTTTAATGCAAGAAGCAACAAAGGGATATTTCTAGGTTACTCTACCAAAAGCAAGGCTTACCAGTGCTATAACAGAAGAGTGAGAAAGATGGTTGAGTGTGCAAATGTTAGAGTTGATGAAGACTCTGCTATATCATCCATATATTGTGGATATGATTCAGATGAAGACAATACAAACCAAGGGAAGAATGCTCAGACACAGAATCAACTTCAGATTGTTGCATATGTTATGGTAAAACAACCTCAATTTTTTTGGTAAAACAAGTCAGGCAGTAGAAACAAGTACAAGTGTTGAAGAAATAATAGAAGAACCAAAATTTTGAGAAAGTCCTAAAGTTCTAAGGTATGTAAAGCTAAATCATAGGAGATAAGAGTAAAGGTGTGAAAACTAGAAGGAAGATTGTAGAAGAATAATGTATGATTTCCATGATTGAACCTAACGATGTCAATGAAGCTAGCAAAGATGAACATTGGATAAAAGTTATGAAGGAAGAACTGATGTAGATAGAAAAGAATGATACATGGGCACTTTTTCGCAGACCTAAAGATAAAAATGTGATTGGTACTAAATGGGTCTTTCAGATGCAAGTTAACACAAAATGATGACTCTCCTAAGGAAAATCAGACAAGATATAGGTCAATGATTGGAAAATTGCTCTACTTAACTTAGACTAGACCAGACATAATGAATGTTGTGTGTATGGTTGCTAGATTTTAGGTTGATCCAAAAGAATCACATGTGACTGCTATTAAGAGAATCTTTAGATATCTAAAAGGAACAATTGATTTTGGGCTTTGGTATCCAAAGGATGATGATCTTACCTTGAGTGCATATAATGATGTGGATTGGGAAAGAGATGTAGATGATAGGAAGAGTACTAGTGGTGGTGCCTTCTTCCTAGGGAAGAAGCTAATGTCCTAGTTGAGCAAAAAGAAAAACTCCATTTCTCTATCTACAGTTGAGGCAAAGTATATTGCTGCTACAAACAACTGTACTCAAGTTATGTGGGTGAAACAAATGTTGAAATATATCAGGGTGGTATATTATGAGCCTATTTCCATATAATGTGATAATTCAAGTGTAATAAACATTTTGAATAATCCAGTGCTACACTCTAAGACTAAGCATATATCAATCAAGTTTCACTTCTTGAGGGAGAAAGTGAATGAGAAAGAAGTCAGATTGGAGTATGTGCCTACCAAAGAATAGGTTGCAAAAAATTTCACTAAGCCATTGTTGAAGGATACTTTTGAGTATCTCAGAGGGATTCTAGGGGTGATTACCCCTCCTAATAAGAACTAAAGATTCATTCACTTGCATCAATCTGTGTGCTTCATAGATATTTCCTTATCTAAATTGATGTTTCTGTGGCTGTTACTTAGGGGGAGTAGTCAGATGTGCAAATATGTGGTTCAAAGCTTGTATCTAGAAAGGTAATGCTTACCTTTGTCATTGATGTCAAAGGGGGAGAAGAACAATGTGAAAAATCCTTTTGGGGTAAAAGAGCAGTTGAGAAGAAGAGCCAAAATCTAAGGGGGAGTAAGTATGTTGGGTTGATTGTATTTTTCACATCATGGTTGCCATCAATTTCAAATGGGGAGATTGTTGGGAAATTGTCATATGTTGTGGTTGTCATTGATTTTAACACTATTAACATTATTATACTAAAGGTTACTTATGTCAAGGATATTGAGAAAAAATTGTGAAAAGAAGAGTTGTAGGTTGCCAGTGGAACAGTGAATGCCATGAAGGTATTTTATTCAGTACATTGAAGATCAACTATTCTGGACTAAAGGGTTTATTGTTGAGAGTATCTAGTTCATCTACCGAAAGTTTCAGAAGTCCGTGTGAAGAATTGATCGTGTTGTGTTCTAATAGTGTTTTTGTGGTCTCTATCAGTGTTCCTAATTGAAGTTTGTGTGATTCTAGTAATCTCATTTGTTGTGGATGCCTCTCTATTAGTTCCTAGTTTTTTTGGATGCTTCTAGATCATTCTCTATCATTGTTGTGCATCCGTGTTGATTGTGTGCTTGTAGTTGAAGATTCTTCTTGTGAATGTTTGTTTTTCTTTTTCTTGGCAGACATGATGGTGGTAATGTGTTGTGGATCCGTGAAGATTGAAATTTTCATGTTTTCCATGCTCGTAGATATTATTTTGGGTCACATCATTGTATTGGCCAACGATGTTTAATTCACATTGAAAATTTAATTGTTAATTTGGGCCGACATTGCAAATATGTTTTAATTTTTTGGTTGACTAAGTGGTTGATGTAATTCCATGATGTAGATATATATGAGTGATTGGTTGAGCAAAGTTAGTGCATGTGGTGTGGGAAAAGCCAGAGATAGTACAAGTGTGTGAACATTGATCCTTTCATTCGATTGATGAGCAAAATGAGAATGAAGAGTGAAAGAGTTTTTCTATGCTTAACTAGAACTATAATTAGGCTTGTGCAGAAGCTATTTTCTCAATTCATACCCTCTGGATTTAATCCAATTTTCTACGTATTGTTGGGCAGTGAGTCCCTTTTGTATGTGAGCAATGAGCTCTAGGCAATGTGCCTTAATTCATGTGCATTCCCCTTATTATTTTCATTATACTTTTAATAGGGTATAATATTGTGGACTAACATCCACCATGGTTTTCCCCTAATATGGTTTCAACATAAAAATCTTGGCGTTATTTGTGTTTCTGATGTGTTGATTGTTTATGGTTTACTGTTCATTGATCAAATCTGTGATTAAGTTAAGTTTGAAAATTTTAATATTTTCTGACAACTAATTCACCCCCCCTCCTAGCTTTTTGCCCTTGTTTTTCCAACACTACCATGTTTTTTTTATTTTCAAAAGGTGTATTCGGTGGCCAACAAATCTCTCTTTGAAAATCCATTATTTTTCAAAAATCATATTCTTCAACATGGACCCCTAGTAGAATTTTTTCCTTCATCACAGATTCATAAGAAAGAATATGATAAAATTCCTTTGTGAAAGGAGTAATTTTTATAATGAAGAAGTTTGAAAACTTTCCCTTGTGAGGAAGCATTCTTTCTTTTAAATTCCTTGATGAAATAAGTCTTTCAAAAGGATTCCTTGATGCTAGAATCATTTGTGAAAAATGTTACCTTTTTACGAAACATGTTATTGCTTTTCAAACAGAGTGTCCCTTGAGAGGAACCCTTTTCTTTTAAAGGTTTCCTGAGGGACCCCTTTGAAAGCTCTTTCTTCAATTTTTGACTATCTATGTGACTATTTGTTTGCTTTCCTACATGTCTTTTTACTATTTAACATGTTTTTTTCTATAGATTAACATGTTTCTTTGTAGGTATGCCTATGAAGCTACTTTTCAATCAACCTTGTAGTACTAAGTACCTACAATGTCCCATCAGACTCTATGGAGCCTCTCACACATCTAGATTCCTTCAAGATCAAGCACCTAGAGGTGCCTCCTTTGCAAGTTCGAGGACTTGTGAAGTGCTTACATCCCACAAGATCTCTTTGTTCAACTCTTTAGCTCTGAGGACCCACAAAACCTTTTGTTAATATTCCATAGGTTTGTGGATTTACTACACATTTCGATCAACACTCCTTAGGTCTGAGGACTTGTGGATCCAATCTTCTCTTCTTGTTCTTTCAGGTGGGTCAGATTGTGATCTACCTCCTCGATGGTTCAGGTATACATTTCTAAACTCTTTCAATCTAGTTTACATTGCATTTGGTGGCACATATGCTTGCTAAAGTGGGGCCAAAATGTGATGGAGTGAATTTTCACCCCTTGCAAATTCCCCAATTACACCCCTTCACTTTAGAAAAATGAAACCCAAAGGTGCTATTCTACCTCATCCATTTGCTTTTAGTCCATTCGGTAGCTGTCTGTAGTGTCAATGGGGGAATTTTTGTTGAGGACTCTAGTGCTATGCATAGATTTATATGTAGCATGCTTCCATCCTAAGAATATTCCTTCCTATATAATCTACATAGGTTTTACACTTCTCCATTAGCAATGAAGAGTAACACCCCTGTGACCTTGACCGACCTTGAAAAACTCTTTTGGGCTTCTATTCACCTTGAAAAGACTATCCTTCACATTTAATCCATCTTCTTGATATTCTTGAGCATTCTACACTTCACTTCACAACACTTCCACCATTGTTGAAGCTCCAAGGTTGACACTCTACTTGTTCTTCCCCTCACATTGTTGTGGCAATGGTGACACCCACAAGCTTGTGAGCTTGCATCTCCATTTGTGTTCTTGAGGGAACATAACACTTGGGAGGTGATATCCATTTTATTTATGATCGTTATTTTATTTATATAGTATATTGTTGCTACCATAGATTGGTAGACTTTGCTTCCATTACTATCTTTATCACATTTTCTATATCCTAGCTATTCTAGCTATCCATGGAGGTAGGAACACCAAAACAAGGGTTTGATTGTGGAAAGCCCTGAAACAACCCCAACATTTTTCCCTGTTATGTTGTGTGTAGGTACTCTTGATCATTTGGAGCTTGCAAGAGGCTAGACCATTCATAAGTTGTATTTCTACCACCTTTCTACCCTTGTCAACTTCTCTTTTTAGGTTAAAGTATTATTCCTACTTTCCTAATACTTTAGCTCCTTTATGCTTTCTATCATTATATAAACCTCTATTTATCAGGTAGTAGTTAGTTCCCTATTAATCCTTAAATGTATTTTGTACTCTCTATCTATCCAGATGCCAACACTTGACTAGGACACTAGCATGTTGCATTGTCATCTATCTTTTGTACCAGGTTCCTATGGTAAAGAGCTGCCAGGGTCTCAATTTTGATTAGAGAATTAGCTCGTCTGATTTTCTAAAACCTCTAGGGTTTGTAGAAGGATAGTGATATATCAATTTTCCTTTCCTTTTCACCCTCTAAAACACTAAATTTTCCTTAAAAAATCATTAGCGTGAGATAGATCAGGGTAGCTAATCATTCTAGACTCTCTTATGACCCAGGGTCCTGAGCGCTTAGTCCCCCTCTTCTACACTTGGGTTAGGAAAATTAGTTGTTCTAAATGTATTCATCAATGTGGAGTTGATTAGGGAAATTGTTAAATCCTACAACCCTAAAAAGAGGGTGTTGTTCATTGTAGATGGAAGGGTCCTCTTTCCCATAGATAGAGATCACATATGTAAGGATTTTTATCTAAATCCTGATTCACAACTACCAATAGATTGGGGTGCCCTAACAAGAGAATACCAAAGGCATTGGGATCTATAGAGTGAATTTGTTACTATGTTTCGGGCCTAGAGGAAATCATAGGGAGTCACAAAGGTTTACAAAAGGTGATTTGGAGCCTTTTGGCTATGAAATGTTGGAAGACTATTTTGTGAGGAAATATTTTTTTTATGTCAGGTCTTAGGGTTGGACAATAAGATCTAGATGCATGTCAACCTAATGTTTTTATCTATGGACATCCATAGCTGAGATGTCAATACCTTATGATTATGTTGGATATGTTACACAAGAATCAAGCACAATTCCTTGAGGTCACTCAAGGACATTAGTATAGTCCACTTTATGTGGTATTCACTACTATGCCACATTATTTTTTATAGTCAAGTGTGTGTGTGGTCACCTCTTTTGCAAATTAGAACCATGGATGAGAAGAAAAGAATATTACCAGTCTAGAAATGGAATTATATCTAGGACAAGGATCGTGACAAGGAAAAATACTCAATTTTTGAGATCTTTGTTAGAAAAGTGGTTGGAAAATTAGGTTATCCAGGGGATTGGAGGTTGTCAGGTGAGGTTAGGAGATTCCCGAGGCCAAAGGATCTCACTCCTAAGAAAGGAATCAATCACAAATGGGGTGATTGGTTTTTCTATATAGATTCTATAATTATCAGAAGGTTTGTGTCCCTAGTAGCACCTCATGTGCTACCTCAGAGTGTTCTTAACAAATTTCCTATTTATAAATCATGTGATAGATAAATAAGGCTAATAAGACACATTTTAGGAACAATAAGAAGTGTTCCCTTCTCCCTACCATAGTGATATTCTAAAAATTTTCATTAACATCAAGAGAGGGTATGGAGTTATTATATGACAAGTTATTGCCTTATAGGATGAAAGTTGATAAGTCAAAAAGGTGTGATCCAGAAAGTTTCATAAATGAACAAAGAACCATTTTTAAACTCACACCTTATCCACATGATTTTGATAGTATGGAGGAATTGATCAAGAATTTCTCCAGAAAACAAGAAGCTGCACATAAGAGATCCCTATGGGTAAATATTCATATGGTGGAGAATAGAAGAAAATGGGTAGATCCATCTTTTGATGGATCATTTTTGCGTGTTAGAGATCCCATAGTCAAGAAAATGACTATGTTTGATAATTCCATTCATTTGTTGAAAAAATTTCTAGCTCCTTCAAGCACTCCTAGTCCTTCCAAATCGAGAGGGAGTGTAGCACCTAGTCCTTGTCAGGTCACTCCCTTGTAGTGAATTGACCCTACATATGGACCATTAGTGGACTATCCTATTGGCCCAAATGATTTTTGTGGTGATGAAAGCATGGCATAAGAGATACACCCTCCTCCAAGGTTCTTGATTGAAAGACCCACTAATGAAAGATTAGTCATCAATTTTGAAACAAATAAGTAAGTTATGGATAATATTAGGCCTCAAGCTTGCAATGAGTTCATGCAGGATGACTAGTTCATCACAACTAAAGAATTTAAAGATTTTGTACTCAAGGAAAAAGGATAGGAATTACAATAGGGGATTTCAAATAGAAGCCTCTGAAAGAAGTAAAAGAAGGAAATGATTGAGGAGTTTCAAAAAATGTAAAGGAAGAAATGACGACTATGACTCCTCAAAGAGGTAGGGAATTGGTAAAGAATGTAGGTTGCCTCTTATTGCTAGGGTGGGATATGCCATTTTCAATATCATTTGACACTATTAGGAGGTAGAGAGGTGATGATCTAGTTTTGAACTTAGAGGAGAAAGTAGAGGGCCTCTAATTTGGATCAAGTTTTCATCCAGGGCATGAAACCTTAACTATTTGGTCAATTTTTCCAAAGAATAACAAACCCCATATTATAATGAGATCACTAGAAATATAATAGTTAGGAGAGTTGGGGATAAAATTGCTATCCAGGAATCTTCCCTTATAATTAGCATAGCCCTCTTCACAGAAGCAACAATGAAGAAGTTATAAGAGGACTTGGAAAAGACCAATTCTATCAATTTGAAGTTATAGGAGCAACTAAATATGGCCACAAGAATTCTCCCTCCACCACTGTTGCAAGCATGAAGAATTTATTGAGTTGTTGCAAGATGTCATTGATTCCAACTGGTCAATTGGTTATCTTTTGGTTGTTGTTGTCATTGGTGTCATGGATGCAAGTTATTGGTTGTATATATCAAGGATATTGAGAAAATTGTACTAAAGAAAGACTATAGGTTTTCAGTTTTTTCTCTTGGATTCACTCCTATATTTGTGTGGCTCAGATATGTTGATAATGGTTGTTGGAAGATGCTATATCCATATTTTTTATTCCTAATTCATTATACATTGCGATTTATGTTCACTAGTTGTGAACTATGGTTTTTTTTGTATCTGGTTGAGGTCTAAGAGAAATATTGTTGGTCCATATTTCTCCTTGGTTGAGTCTTATGACTTGTGGTTCTATACTTAAGTTGCTATGATAATATTGAAGATAATTCCAACATCTGAAAGGATCATGCTTAATTGTTCTATGTGTTTTACACTAGTTTGGCTAACCTTTTACTAAGCATTTCCTTTAGAATTGATGAAGTGTGTTGGATCTATATGGGTCCTCATCAAGTGTGTGTTTGGGTCACCATCATTCTAATTCCACCCTAGGATGTTCTAGTGCTAACCTAATTTGAATTTAAATATTGGATGACTATCTTTGGATATGTTTCAGAGTTGAAGATGGTATAAATACAAGATGATTCAGTGGTGAAAGGAGAGCGAGAGTGAAAGAGATAAGTACAAATGAATAGATTAGATGGATGCAAATAAGATAAAAATCATTTTGAGTATGTGATGTGAGTGTGGTAAATTAGTGAGAATCCTAAATGCTAAGTTTTCAAATGCAGTGAGCCAAAGGTTGACTCTATCATTCATGCATGTCTATAAGTGGTTGAGAAAAATTGTGGTGGATTTATATGTTACATTGAGATTATGTTATCTTTGTGGCATATCTCTTCTATGTTCTTTGTATCTCTATTGTAGTGAGCCCTCTAGGTGGTTAACCATGTTGGACACCAAGTCTTGTTCTGGACAGTGAGTCCTTTATATTGGTAGTGAGCCTTCCTTCTCAAGCAGTGAGCATTTTGTAATTGATCTTGATATTCTCTATAGTGTGAGTTAATCCTCACCATGGTTTTTCCCTTATTCACTTTTTGACATAAATCTAGTGTTACTATGTTTGTGTGATGGTTTTCAATTTTTTTACTTGCACTTAATGTTTGATCTTTTAGCAGAGTTAAGAATTGTGATTGATCTGAGTTTCGATGAATGTTATAAAGGTTAAATTTGTTACAACTAATTCACCTCCCTCTCAGTTGTCTTGTTCAACAACCACAATAGGTTAGTGAAACAAAAGGAAGATAGGAAAAGAATAATTTGATCATTAAGATCAAATAATTAAAGGAGAAGTTCAAACATGGCAATGAAGAAGTTAGGGCACCAAAAGAGGGAGTAGTCAAGAAGATTTCAGATTTTGTTGACAATATTTTGGGACATAGGTTGTCAAAAAAAATTTCTCAATTATATAAGGCTAAGATGATTCCAAGTTAGTTGGTCCCATGGGATTACTTTGTTGAAAATTGTTACCATGAATCACAATTTTGATCTAGTAGTTTGGTATCTGATATTTTGAATAGATTGGATTTATTGGATGGAATAATTGGTCATCATAATAGATTTATGGACCTTATGAGAAGGGGATTAAGTGCTTTTGAAGGTTTTGGGGAATTTTTCATACCTCCAATTTTGAATGAGGAGGGATAAATAAGGCCTTGTAGGGAATGGAGGTCCAAATTTGTAGATATCCTCACTCCTATGCATAGTAAGATAAATAAGGGTAGAGAGATTGATGCAAAGTAGTTAAACCTATGCATTGATTCACTTGCCAAATTGGACTATAGAATGCTAGGTTTATTTTATTTGGTACATTTTTTAATTAGTGATGACTGCAAAGTACACATGGAGAGATTCAATCAATTTCTTCCATGGGTAGGATGTACACATCAATAGAACATGATGAAGAAAAGGAAGTGGTTGGTGCAACAATTTGAGTTGTGTTTCAATCAGTCTCCACCAACCAAATATAACTGATGCATAGTCATGTTAGGAATAGAATTTCGGAAGTTTCCTATCACCTACAAGGAGAAATTTTGAGGAAATCAACTCCATATGCCAATATTAATGCTCCAAAAGATCTCCAACCACTTTTTGAAGCAGTTACTCATTTTGTATTTATATTTCATCCTTTTTAAATAGTGTCACCACATAATATTTTGTCCTGTGTGACTTAAGTTGTGAATAAGGATTTTCTCTTATTTCTTCCATTGTGTCTATAAAAGGGAATTCCAAGCCTCATTCTAAGGATTCTAATTCCTTATTTTTTCTATTTTATTATAGAACTAGGTCTAGTACAGTGAACATTGTTTTTTTCTCCAAATTGTATGTCAAGCTATTATTCTATCCATATTATAATACAACTTCTTTTGAATCTCAATAATCAAGAATTATTCATGTTTTTCATTTCAAACTATCTATTATGAATGTTTTTTTGTTGGCATCTATTTAATAAATAGATTAAATTACTTTCACCTAAGTCATTACAAATTGTGTTGCTACAGTAAGGATTTGTAAGTAGAATAATAGTGTTTTCTATTTTTTTGGTTTCTCCTTGTGATGAAATGGGTTTATAACAATCCATAGAGTTAATTTGTTGTGGGAGTGTTTTATTTAATCTTTTGACTCTGTAAATGATAAGGCATTGGCCAAGTTGATTCACAAGGCTCATAATTAAGTAGATTCAAACACAAATAATTGAAGATTTACTTTTACTATTATTTATTTTCTCTATATGTTCACTTCACACCATCAAAACATGGAGCAATAGAGGGTTCCAAAGAATATTTT
This sequence comes from Sequoia sempervirens, assembly GCA_007258455.2. Classification (NCBI taxonomy): domain Eukaryota; kingdom Viridiplantae; phylum Streptophyta; class Pinopsida; order Cupressales; family Cupressaceae; genus Sequoia; species Sequoia sempervirens. Next base: position 376,940,755 of record VDFB02193867.1, on the reverse strand, counting down.
TCTAATCAAGCCTGCCTTCTATAGTATCATTGTGAAAATAATTATATGTTTAACATCATTGCAAGTATGGTTGTACCTGAAATGATAATGTATATAGGGGAACCCACCTTGGTTTTACAAAGCGTAAAGTGCAAAGGAGAAAAAGTTTAAGACCTTTCTATTATTTTTTAGCCACTAACTTAGAGTTCTTGAATGTAGGATTTAGCGAATTCTTAGAGAAACTTAGACAATTAGTTGTAAACACCAACATGTGGGATGGAGAAAATTGAGCCCAAGATGCCCAAAATTGTAAAACATCTTCAAATGAACATATATCTTTAATTAAAGGAAATTTCATCAAATATAATGTTATCATGACCTTCAAGTGAAGGCCTTTTTCTACTCTTAAATATTTCATGTTTAAAAATCCTTTATTTAGAGGGCCTTTAAATAAATAAAATACCTTCATTTACAAGTCTTTTTGATGGGATCCTACTATTACTCATAGATTTTTTAGAAAAATAATGGTGTTTTAAAGCAAGGGTTGGACCATCAAAGAGATTCACCATGACACCATATTTTATACGATTGTGGCCCTCTAACTATTTTTTTTCCAAAAAAGTATATTTTTTAAATATATTTGTTTAATTGCTATATATTTTTAGTATTTTCTAGTGAACATAGGGTTTTCACCAAAGGAAATGATCTCTATTTGATGCATGTGGAAACATAATTTTAAAAATGATAAAATATCTAGAAATATCTCAACAATACATATTGATGTCCTTGTTTCAACTAAAATAAAATTAGATCTATACAAAAAGGTTATATATTATGGAATAAGATTATTCTAAATTATAATAATCTAAATTAAAAATTAGCAATAAATATAATATGCAACAAAAATCATGATAATATATATTTAATAATCCATGTAGACATAAAAAAAATCATGTCTTATGGAATATTTATTACTCATTAAAAATATTATGAAGTTTAAAAATAATTTATTAAAAAATTCTTATGAAATAAAACAAATTTATTTTTAAATTTAAAAACATATTTAGAATATACAAACAAAATCTCAAAAATTACTTGCTCACATTATCTTCAAATTATTAATTATTTGTTTGTATTGTGTGCAAGTGTTTTTCTATTCTAAATGATGCAAAAGTTTGACTAGAAATGAAAAATATAAACATAAGACCACCTCAATGATTAGCCTAAGTAAAGCAGAAACAAAAGAAAAGTGAAATGAGAGTGGTTATACCTTCCTTGTTGGTGTTGATCTCCTTGGTTGGCCCTTGATGTAGCTTGAAATATGTGCTCCTTGGATGGCAATTGTGATGAGAAATGGATGCAAGGTGGGATGCGATCTAGACTAAATATGCCATGATGATGGAATGAAGGCAAGTATTCAAAAAGGCTTGAATGTAATGAAGTGCTTGATGATTGCTTGAATGGATTAAAAGCATAAGTTTGCTACAAAAATGCATAAGATCTCCTAATGAATGAAAAAAAGGGGGGTATTTATAGAAGAAGTTAAATTCTATTGAGAATTCAATGGTCAAGATTGAGCTACCATGGCCAAGATGAAGGGCTATGGTGAGTTGAGGACTCACAAGCCCTCACATCTTGACATGTGGAGGATGACATGTCCAAGTGACATGGTGAGCTAACAAGGGTACAAGTGATGTGGAGGAAGGAAAAGTACTTTGAAAGTACCTTGGGAGGTGAGAAGATTTCTTCAAAAAGGAACTTCTTGTCCCCAAGTGACAATGAAAGTGACATTTGAGAAATTTTAGTATTCCTCAAAAATATCCATAGGGAAGAGGAAAGTAGTTGGAGAAATAAATGTGAATTAAAAATTCACATGGGAAAGAGGGTCAATGCTAAATGTGGAAAATGTGAAGGTTGACCAAAAAAAGGTATGCTAAATGTAGCAAGGGGATTAGATTAAGGTTGCATAAATACATGATTAAGGAAATTAATAAGGGATTAGAAGCAAGTGGGAGATTACGAAGGATGTGATATTAAACCTGATTGAAGAGTGCACATCCTAATCACAGATTAATTAACTTAATCTAGATTAGAAGAGGGTTATGGAGGGTGTGACAATGAGAGAGAAAAAAAGAAGAATTTAAAATTGATTTTATTCAAAAAGGTCAAATGACTAAATTAAATAAATTGATATGTTTATTTAATTTAGAGGGGAAAAGGTGTAAGGTAAAGTATTAAATTGTTGAATTAAATACTTTAGTGACTTTAGGTAGAAAGGTGAAATACTAATTAAATAAATTATTTAATTAATATTAATGAAATAGATGAATAAAGTAGAAGGGTTTGACCATGTGTGAGTGGTCAAATTTGGATGTCTACATTTTTCCTCTCTTCAAAATATTGTTAGAATAACAGTGTTTCGAAGAAAAGAAATTGCAGATGACTCTATAAAGGAAGCGACTAGAAAATCATATTTCTGCATGGAAGAGGTTGCATGAGCTGCCCAAATAGAAGGAAATGAAGGGAAATGCCCCAATCTTGCAAGAGAATGACCATGATGGAGGAATGGGGAAAATGGTAGGGTGTTCCCCCTCGAGAGGGCGGTTGGGGAAGGAAAAGGGGCCCCGGGTGACTTCTCAATAGGAAGAAATGGAAGGCACAGTTGTATAGAGCTTGAAAAACCAAACAAGTTTGGATTTTGAAAGGAGTTGAATGAAGATACACTTTGCAAATGGTGGCCCTAGGAAGTTAGGGGAATTAGTTGAGTTAAAAGAATTTTAAATAAAAGGGAAAAAAATACCCTTCACTTAAAAAGGGTAGAAAGGGATGGAAACGTTAGATAAGGTAATTTGAGAAATTACCACTCTTCATTTACACAGTGGTAGTTGAGTGTGAGAGAGAGAAGAGGAGAGGAAGGAGACAAGGAGACAAGATGCCAAAGGACTATGACTCAGACATTATCTAGTAGGGGGATGAGGTACGATGGTTTTTTCACAAGTGAACGGTTCCACACCAGGTTAGATCCAAAACCACCTTTGTGATTTTAAGCATTATGTATGTATTTTTTAGTCTTTAGGCTTATTTGAAAATATGGGTTTTGTTTTCAGGTTAGTTTAAAAAATGGGTTGGGCAAAAATTTTTGATTTTTTTGAATGGGTAGGAAAAATCTCCTGTTAGAGGCATGGGAAGGGGGGTGGATTTTCCCAATAAGAGGGTAGATGCACCTCGTAAAAATAAAAACAAATTCCTGAAAAGGGAAAAGGGACAAAAGGGGAAGGTGCACTTGCCTTGGGTCTGGCAAAACCCACCAAAAAAGGGAGAAAAGGGGACAGCGGGGTGACCTTGCCCCAAGAAGGGGTGACCCCGCCTAGGTAGGTTTGCCCATCCCAGGAGCAGGTCTACCCCTGGTTGTGTGGGTACACCTCAAGAGGGGCAGGTCCATCCTCTGGCTCAAGTGGGATGACCCCCCGGCTCGGGCAGGTCTACCCCTAGCTCGAGTGGGCTCATCTGCCGAGCGCGGGTAGGTTTGCCTAAGCTCAGAGTGGGTCCACCCCAAGATCGAGCGAGTGCACCTCAGGCCCAGGTTGGTTCACCCATTAGAAAGGATAAGATGCTCAAAGGGAAGGGGAAGGAAAGATAGAAAAGATGGGCCAGAATAAGGGGAGAGTAAAAATTAGTAAATGATATCTCGGGGTTAGGAGAGAGAAAGAGATGAGAAAGATAAGAGGACTGACATGTGGGGCTGTATGGATGTAGAGTTTTGACTCACTGAGGACATGCGAGAGACACTTAGAGGTGTTGGCAGCGATGATGGTGCCCATGGCTAGAGTGGATCACCATGCCTTGGAGTAGGTAGGATTGCTTCATCTATTAGGATACTTGATGATTAGAGCACATCGGGCTATGTTGATAGCATTGATAGAGTGATGGAGTTTAGCAACGTCGACATTCCATCTTCCGATAGGGGAGATGATAGTGACTTTGGAGGACATATGGCACATTTTGAGGCTGCCCATAGTAGGCTATTTGGTGAGTGTGACAACGTCGGAGGGTGAGGAGCTAGATCACACCATGTGGGTGTTGTTTGGGAGATATGGCCTACTTGTGTAGAGGGGGAGGTTGCATGTGGATCGATGCTTGTTGTTTGAGGGTGCCACCATTACCACTATATATGTGTGGGATGATCAGTGGATTATTGCTGCCTAATCGAGGTGGGTGTTTCTATAGCCTAAGGTTTATGGAGGTGATTCAACACATTGTAGAGGTGATGGAGGGGCAGTTTGCATGGGGTGCATGTGTACTAGTGCAACTTTATAGAGACATGCATGTCATATGTTACTAAAAGGTGCTTAGCATGACACATGTGATGCTATTGCAAGTATGGGACTGGGAACACATTAGTGTTGTCAGGCCAGGAGTAGTAAGGGCAAGATGGGAAGATGAGACAACACCCATAGCTTAGTGGTATGATTAGGATGAGGGCTAGGTTTTGCACCATATGGGGCAGGGGGATTTAGATAGATGGAGGACTTTGGACAACCTACAGGAGGAGCACATAGTGTGGTGGCCATATATGTTTCAATAGTTTACGAGATGGAGGGAGGATGAGGCGAGACAATGAGACTACTTCATGACCATGTGCTTTTTAGTCGGGAGTGAGCCCCACATAGTGGAGGTGCATAGGCCAGACAGAGTGGCGAGACAGTTTGGGATTTTTTAGGATATCCCACAAGGTCCAGACATGTTCCAATGGCTCACTCGAGAGCAGCCATGGGGAGAGGCGATTTTGTTGAGGTTTTGTAGAGAGCATTGGGAGACATTATATCTAGTACCCTACCTAGGGAGGGTCATTGGGGAGATAGATGCAGGGGTGATAGGTTGATATGCTAGATGGTTCTCCAACCATCAGTGGGAGAGGATTACACTAGAGGAGCCGATTGTGGGGGCCTTAGGGTTTAGATCAGAGGATGAGTGATGATTGACTAGGTAGAGGATGGGGGGAGGCGACAACAAAGGAGAGGATAGGAGGCAGTTGGGGTAGTAGGGCAACAGGAGGATGTAGGGGTTTTAGGATAGTAGGATGGAAGACAAGGTGAGGCTAGGGCCGTAGGACAGCCGAAGAGGATGGGGAGGAGGAGACAGTGGAGGAGACTTAGAGTGAGGATCGATATAGAGGAGGTAGGGATAGCAAAGTAGTAGGGTTATGGGAGAGGGCTGGAGGTGGAGGTGGGAGTTGTGGGACAATAGACGAGTGCAAGGAGCAGAGGATAGCCAAGGAGAGCTTGAGTGGAGAACAGGGCCGAGCTGGAGCATGATGAGGTAGGGATGGAGGTGCAGGAGGAGGGGACATGGGTTGTAGGACAACTAGGGAGGGTAGCAAGGAGGAGTAGACAACGGAGGAGGGGCTAGGTAGAGATCAGAGCTAAGCAGGATCCCTATGAGCTAGAGATGGGGATGAGTGATGATCCTGAGGGGGAGGTGAGATTTGTAGGATGACAGATGAGGGTGGGGAAGAGGGGACAACTGAGGAGAGTTCGGGTGGGGATTGGGGCTGAATAGGAGTGTGAGTTTTAAGAGGATGCTATAGATGTTGACGTTCTCATGGTGGATCCATTGATGATGGTATAAAGTATGCCAGCTGAGGACCCTATCATATTGTTGAGGGGGGCCTAGGCAAGGCTATGGATGATAGATCAAAGGCTAAGGGTTGCAAAGGCTGAGTTGAGTATATTTTAGGCAAAGGGATAGAGGGATTATGGTTTCATTGTGGATCACCTGACCTCACAGGTACAAGACACAGAGAGGGAGAGAGATGATTTGCGAACAAAGGTACAGGGAGTACGTGGTGAGCTAGCTAGGGTGACCTAGGATTGGGATAGACTATAGGTAGCGATGACTATAGCACAAGCTAGGGGACAGTAGGATCCTAGAGGGGTAGCAAATCAGGTCCTAGTACAAGGTCAATAGTAGGATGAGAGGGAGATGGAGGAGTTGAGGGTGCATGTGACATGGCTACTGAGGGAGAGGAATGAGCTTCAGGATAGGGTGTCTATGATAGAGACAACACTTGGGGATGCGAGGGTGAGGGAAGAGTCAGTAGAGGCCTAGTTAGAGATTGTCCAATGAGAGAGGTACACGGTGCATACAGAGGTGTAGGCCCTCTAGGGTGAGAGAGACAGAGCACAAACACAGGTACAAGTGATGTAGGAGGATATGGATGCTACACAGAGATAGATGTAGACCCTACAAGGGGAGAGGGATGCAACAATGGCTCAAGTAGAGATCACAGAGAGAGATGTGGCACAGGGTCGGGCACAATCAACATAGGGTGAGGGGGGCAAGATAGGGCTAGAGGTGCAGAGATTATAGGCATAGATATAGGCTATGCAGACATAGATATAGGATGAGAGGGATAGGGCCATACCTCAGGTGGCATGGCTAGGAGTAGAGAGATATCAACGTAGGTTGGCACATGATGCATGGACATAGGAGAGGGGAACCATTAGAAGAGATTGAGATAGATATAGACATGGGAATAATGCTACCAGATATCAAGCTGCGGAGAGTTCCAAGTACATGGGGGAAGAAACCTATTGGATGATTGGTTATCAGTATGGAGTTCTAGATTCAACACAACATATGTTTTATTATGTCTGACAGGCTCCTGAGATGCTTGATCCCTCGTAGACATTAGGGACACGGACCCAAGGATACAATGAGTCATAGGGGACCCTCCCTTGCAGAGGGTTGGTGCTCGACTCTCCACAAAGATCAGATGTGGGAAGCTCTTTTGGTAGATGATAGGTGCAGGGTGGATAGTATAAAGTACTTTATTCAGATCCTTGTACTGGTACTTTATTTTGTGATTATGATGTATATGATGGATATGTATTTTGATGATATCAATGGACATTATTATTGTCCAACCCAAGGATACAATGAGTCACAGGGGACCCTCCCTTGTAGAGGGTCGATGCTTGACTCTTCACAAAGTTCAGATGTGGGAAGCTCTTTTGGTAGATGATAGGTGCAGGGTGGATAGTATAAAGTACTTTATTCAGATCCTTGTATTGGTACTTTATTTTGTGATTATGATGTATATGATGCATATGTATTTTGATGATATCAATGGACATTATTATTGGCTATGTGGTGGACATTTGATTTGGATATTTATATGATGTGTGACAACTCTTATTACAACATGTTAGGTATATGATGGATGATTCTATTTATGCATATGTGTATGTTTATGATTTTATGATGGGTGATCGTGATGATGTAATTATGTTTATGATTTTATATATTGATACTTATATGTATGCAACTAACGTGTGTAATGTAGGATGTGATACATGCTTTATGATTGTATGTATGATGGATATGGACTAAACATGTGATGCAGGTGGGGATGCATGTAATGTGTTAATGATATAATATGGAAATGTATGGATATAAAAATGAATCTAAGATGCTTATAATAACCAATCATGATTACTATAAACAACTTAAGATAATAATTCAATAACTTATAATGCAACATGTAATCAACATAAGTGTCAATAAGGACTTGCATGGGAATGTGGGTAGATGGTGTGAAATTGCACCTATCAAAAACCATTGATATATTGAGAAGAATGGGAGAAAGAGGAGTTGAATATTTGCACAACCAAAATCATAGGTGAATGGATAGGGAGGAATGCAATGAAATTGATTATGAAATGCAATTCAAATTTAATTTTCCATCATCAGAGCACTAATTTTTACTGTAGCATAAGACACCAGGTGCTAGGGTATATAAAACCAACGAAAGTTAGCATCTAATGCATAAAACAAACACAAAAAAAAAGGTTATCCCAACACCCCAAAGTGACAAAGACTTTGGTCGGGCTAGGAATTAGGATAACCACAAGCACAAAGGGATGTCCCAAAGTAACACAAGATCTTGGAGATCCTGGTGGGTACTACGCGGGACAACCCAATAGAAAACAACAATAAACAATCAAGATATTCCCCTATGTTAACCCATAAAAACACACCATAATATGATAGATTATGGTGACCTTGACTAGTTGTAATAGGGAGCTCAAACAATAAACAAAATCCAAAAGCATTAAAAGATCACAATCAAGTGAAAATGTCCTTTTCCATAGGATTGATAGGATGGATGGGATTGATGAGGTATATTAGTAAGGATGCATCTTGTTGAGATTGATGATGGATACTAAACTAAGATGACCCACATGACACATTTTTTTTGACACTAATCAGATCTTTTGATACTAGAGGATCCCATTTGTGAAGAACTAGCTAGATAAGGGCATACTTGACAACATGACAGAAGAGACTAGATAGAAGATTAACACATGACCAACACACCCTAACAACCTAGGGGCTCAAGGGTTGTTCAAAGATTATCCTTGCCTACATGAAAGCGTAGAGCCCTTGTAGTTCAAGAAAAGACCATGGATAAAAGTGGAAAGAGGACCAATGGAGGCCAATGATGGAGGAATGAAATGGGATGGTCAAAATGCCTCAGGGGAGGATCAAATGATCAACCTTGCCTACGTGAAAGCGTAGGGGAAACATAGTTCAGAAAAGAACAAACAACGACTGACCATGGATAAGCTCAAAAAGGGATTGATGGAGATAGATGATGGAGGATTGGAACAGGAATGTCAAAATGCCTTGAGGGCAGATCAAATGATTAGCCTTGCCTATATGAAAGTGCAAGGGCAACATAGTTTGACAAAGAACAAAGGGACTGATGGGAACTAGATGAAACTGGCATGATGAAGGACCTTAGTTGATGATGTGAAGCTAACATAAGTTCAAATTAGGATGAAAAAGCTCAAGATTATGGATAGCTAATAGTCATCCAATATTCAATCAAAACATACCAAGTGGCCAAGGATGAGATGCGAATGCAGTGATGGGATAAGATAGGATGTTAGGGATTGACTGTGAGGATAGGATGGATGGAGGCATGCAACAACTAGGACACAAGGTAGATAATGATAAAGCTCTCTACGGATGATGGTTGTTACAAGGTTTTCACCAACTATACTTATCCAAGGTGCTACCAAGGGTGATTTTCACCATACGATGAATTTATTTCTCTTTACTATTTTTTGGATTTTTTTGATTTTTTTACTTTTTTTGTATTTTTTCTAAATTTTGGCAAGATGGGAGGACCCAACTGATTTAGGTATAAAAAATTTTCAGATGCATTATGTTGGTAGGATTTTTGAGGGGCTCCTCTTCTGGTGTAGTGAGGTGGTATGCCCCTGATCCATACTTTGCTATAATAGCATAAGGACCCAACCAATTAGGTTCAAACTTTCCTTTCTTATCTTGGTGTTGTTGTGTATGCTAATTCTCTATAAGAATTAGATCTCCAATGTTAAATTGGTGGGGACAAACTTTCTTGTTGTAACTTCTCTTAAGAAGATTTTGATATACTTGAAGTGATTGTATGCTTTGATCCTCTTTTCATCTAGGAGCTCCAATTGAGCGACTCGAGTAACCTGTGAGTCTTCTTCAGTGATGAGATTCTTCAAAGATATTCTTAGAGATGGGATCTCAAATTCAATAGGAATAATGGCTTCAACACCATAGACAAAGGAATATGGAGTGGCACAAGTGGGAGTACAAATGGATGTGTTATAAGCCCAAAGGGTGGGGTGGATGTGGAGATGCCAATCTTGACCAATATTATTGACAGCCTTTTTCAAGATTTTGATCAAAGTTTTGTTAGTGGCTTCTACTTGTACATTACCTTGAGGGTAATAGGGCATGGACCATAGATGTTGGATATGAAAGGTATCACATACTTCTTTTACAACTTGGTTTTTGAATGGTTTACCATTGTCAGAAATGATGGTGGAGGGGATGTCATATCTGTAGAAAATATGGTAGAGGATGAATTTGGATATTTGAGTACCTATTATCTAGGAGAGTGGTATAGCTTCCACCCACTTAGTGAAGTACACAATAACAGTGATAATGAAGGTGTGTCCATTAGAGGATGGAGGATATATCTTTTCGACTAAATTGAAACCCCACTTAGCAAAGGGCCATGGTACTACAATAGGTTGTAGATCTTGAGCAAGGGCATGTATCAGGCCTACATGTTGCTGGCAAGGTAAGCAATTCTTCACAAAGTCACAAGAGTTGTGCTCCAATGTAGGCCAATAGTAACTAGCCCTAATAATTTTCTTTGCTAAGGCCATTCCATTTGAGTGGGCCCCAAAAACACCGTTATGTACCTCTATTAACACAGTGTGAGCTTCAGCCTTGTTCAGACACCAAAGAAGAGTTTCATCATATCCATGATGATAAAGAGTATTACCTATGATGGTGTAATGGGATGTACGTTGGATGAATGATTTGTGTTGATTGCAGGTAAGGTCAATGGGTAGGATGTTGTTGTGAAGATTAGCATAGATCTCATGATACCATGGGGATGCAGGACCTATGATTTTGCACACCATCTCACTCTTAGGGATGTCATATGCAGGGATTAAAAGTTGTTCAATCAGGAATTCATGCTTTGTATGATCTATGGGCATGTCAATCAAGGAACGAATTGTAGCCATCACATCAACAACTTTGTTCTATATTTTGGGGATCTGGTCAAACTGAATAGAGGTAAAAAAATTCTTAAAGTCATCAACCATGTGGTTATAAGGTAACAACTTCTCATCCTTTGTTAAGAACTCATCATTGACCTATTTGATGACTAATTGTGAATCATCGAAGACCCTTAAGTATCTAATATTAAATTTGATTGTGATTCCAAGGCCGGTGAGAAGAGCTTCATACTCTGCTATATTTTTTGTGCATGGAAAGGCTAGTATGAATGACCTTGGGATATAATCACCTTGGGGGTGATAAATAGGATTCCTGCCCCCAATCCATTATGTGTGTATGACCCATCAAAATATAGTATCCATGTGGTGTCTTCTGCTACTATAAAGACCTCCTCATCAGGAAATTCCATTACCAAAGGATGTGCATTAACCAGGTGAGCATCAACTAACTGATCTGCTATCACTTGTCCCTTAATAGCTTTGTGGTCCACATATTGTATGTCAAACTTGCTCAACAACATGACCCATTTAGCCATTTGGCTAGTCAAAGTTGTTCTGGCTAGTAAATATGTAAGTGGTCAACTTTTGATATTAACTTAACTGGATGACTAATCATGTAATGTCTAAGCTTCTATGCATAGAAAACTATGGCTAGGTAGGCCTTCTCTATTGAAGAGTAGTTGAGCTCATAGCCAGCTAAGGTTCGATTGATATAGTAGATTTCCCATTCTCTAGATGACTCATCATGTTGTGCTAGTAGTGCCCCTAGTGCCACTGAAGTAGTTGAGATGTACAATAAGAGTGGCTTCCCTAGGATTGGGGACATAATGACGAGAGGATGAGCCGGGTACTCCTTAATATTTTCAAAACCTTGTTGACACATATGATCCCACTTGAAGGATGTATTCTTTTTTAGGAGGTGGGTGAATGGTTGACACTTTTCCGCTAACTATGCTATGAATCTTTTGATAGACTGTAGCTTACCCTAGATGCTCCTTAACTATTTCAGATTGTGAGGTGGAGGAATATCAATAATTTCTTTGACTTTCACTAGATCCACTTCTGTACCTCTCCTAGAGACAATGAATCCCAATAGCTTTCTTGACATAACCCAAAACAAACACATTTTCAGATTGAGGTGCAACTTGTAGTGCTCTAGCTGTTCAAAGATCTTTCTTAGGACTGCAGGGTGTTCTTCTCTGGTTTTCTATTTTCCTAACAAATCATCAACATAGTCTTCCATGATGATGTGAATGAGATCATGGAAGATAATAGTTATTGTGCTTTAATAGGTTGCCCCTACGTTCTTAAGACTGAAAGGTATTAAATTATAGCAAATGTACCACAAGGTGTAGGAATATTGTTTTATGTTGGCTCTTAGGTGCAATCTTAATTTGATTGTATCCAGAAAATCCATCCATGAGGGACAACATCTTGTGTCCTACGGTTAAATCAACCAACATATCTATGTTCGACAAAGGAAAGTCATCTTTAGGACAAGCCTTATTGAGGTCATGGAATTCTATACATATTCTGACATCCCCATTGGGTTAGGCTACTGACACAATGTTTTACATTTTTTTATTGCATTTAGACACATTTTTGGCCTCTTGGAGCCTTTTTGGACTTGTCGGGCACCTTGTCCTCTTTTTTCGTAAGATCACCCAAAAATTGGAAATTTTTGTCCAATCTCTTGAGGGGGCAATATAATGGCATTTTTTCTCTTGTTGGGCAGCAGTGGGGCTAGATTTTAAATAACAATTTTTTTTGGCTTTGATCAAGATCGTTTATTCTTTGAACCAATGCAACAAGTGCATTGCTTCAAAGAGAAGCAAAATGTAGACATATAAAATATATTGATTGACGTTGTGCATCTGATCCTGACTACTAACATCGTTTCATCCTGAATCATCCCTTGGTCTAACCATTTAATGAAATCTCCTTATCTGATTAAATTCATCAATATTCTTCTCTTAATTAAATAAATCATTTTATCTAGTTAATTCATCTCTTCTCGATAATTAAATTAATCATCCTAATCTAGTTATCCCTATTTAATTAAATAATCAATTCTATTTAATTAAATCCTATAAGTCTATCTATAAAATTAAATAAATTAAAACCTTATTTAATTTAATCTAACAATCATTTCTTTTAATTAAATAAATCAAAATCTTTATTTGATTAATCTCTTATCACATTCTTCTCATTATTTGATTTAAATAAATCCATAAATTTGAGTCAAATAAGTCACATCATCGAAATATCCTATTAAATTAATTGACCCTTGATTAATTTAATCTCTCATCATGTCCCATCCTCTAGATTTTGCAAGTTGCACATGAAAATAGATTTAATTCATTTATTAAATCTCTATTTTCCTCAACAAGGCATCTAGTCGACTCCACAAAAGGATATAGTTCATGGAAAATCCTAACCTAGGAATTGGACATTCCAACAAGCGATTAACATCTTCTTATGGTCGTTCATTTACTTTGTCAAACCAGGGAACATATACTTGAAATGGAGCGGCACTGTATGTGAACTAAGAACCAGTTTCAGTCATGATTTACCAAAAATAAATGCTTGAAAGGAATTCTACCTATGCTGCAAGAATGTAATGCAAAGTCTTCATAGCTTAATCAAAACAGAAATCATGTCAACTATTTCTATGGAACAAACTATGAACTGGCCTTATGCTGTAGGAACAAATACAGGGATGGATTCCCGATGCTGCGGGAACAATATAAGACTAAGTTTGCGCTGAAACTTTTAAGAATGAAATCTAACTTATAATTAATAGGAAATAAACAACTAACTATATATACTCACTAAGTGGTTCCCCTTAGCAAGCATCAGCTAGTTTATGCAAGTATTGAACTCAAAACTTTATAAGCTTTTATTCATAGACTGGGAATTACATTGATTATTCTGCCTATAAGAAAACTAACAAAGCACTATTTCTTATTATAATACTAATTCTTACACACACTTTGTTTTTCACTCACACAGGAGGAACACTTATTTATATTAGAAAAGAAACTAACTACCAAACTCTAACAGAGAAAGACATGGACATGAATACATCTTGAAATCGAGGAACAAATTTCTCATGAAGGCATAATTGTTCAACACGATTTTGAGAGAATTTAGCATTCCACTCTTTGTAGATTAATCATCATTTAGATTTATTCCCAATGACCTGATTAGAGAGTCTTCGCTAGAACAACTTCCTTGACGCCATGCTGGAAGTGGACTTTACTATAGGGTCGAGATCCGCTGCGCTTGACTCATTCATGCTTCCTTCAACAACCTATGATCCACATGGAAACATAAGCGAAAAGAAATCATGCATGGAAAACAACACAATACATTCATTAATCACACATTAAATCTATTTCATTATTCAAAAACCACATGCATTATATTAGTCATTTGGGAGGTCAAATACGGTAATTAATAGACACATTATGCTGCAGGAATATAGGAATGTGTGTGGTTACAAGATTCTACCCAATTTTGAATAAAAAGTCTTTAATCATAGAGTTAAAACAACCATAAGGAATAAGAGTAAGGGTATTAAAAACACATTATAATATTCAAATTATGAGCATATTTCAAGCTCATCAACATCTTTTGGAATATTCTCCAAGTTTGAATTCAAAAATTCCAAGTGGACATGTACATCCAACAAAGCATTTACTCTATCTTACATGTCCTTTGTATTGAGCCAAGTGGAATTTTTTGCATTTTCCCTTCCCTCTTGCATGTCATTTCAAAAAATTTGAAATTTAAAAATAGGCATTTATTGGCATAATCCTCTAAACTTGCAAATCCTTCATCCACTCATGGATTGACAAGTGAAATATTTCCATTGGATGAATGTTAGTCCAACATTTCTCAAATTTGGACATTCATCCATCTTCTCATTCTATAAATAAAGAGGTTCATCCTTCATTTGAACATCCAAAAATTAGGAAAAGTTACCATGCTCAAATATCTATCAAATTTCATCAATCACCATTGAATCTTAGCTAGGTATGTAGGTTTTTGGCTTGGATCACTCTTCAACATCATCAAACTGGATCAATTATCATCAAAACATCAAGCTTGCATCATAGGGATTTGGAAAGGGCCAATTTTCACATCAAATTGGCACTAATTCCCCCATAGGATCATGTGTTTGTTAGTCTAATTAGGATTCATTCTTTAGTTTGTTATTTTCATTGTGTTCTTCATTGTTTTCTTTCCTAATTTGAACTTGGGGAACAAATTTCATGGGAAATCCTTGTTCTACCTTGCAATATCTAATTTAATGTGTTCATTCTTATTGTTGTTAAAAATATCATCTACCCATAGGAAGATCCTTGAGGAAGCATTTGCTTCATCCATTGTCCCCGCAGATCTTGATGCGGAGCAATTCCAAGCTATGGTTGGAAATATCATTATGCCAAATCTTTTCACATTCTCTAACCAGGATTTCCCCACTCAACCATCTAACAACTATTTGCTTCACTTAGAAGTCATAGTGCACAAGAGCAAAGTCAAAAGAGTCTTGGTGGATGGAGGTGCCGGTTTGAATATACGTTCTCTTAGCCTAATCAAACAATTGAAAATCCAAGAGGATTCTATAGACAAAGGAAAAGGTATCACAATAAGAGCATATGATGATCAAGAAAGAGTGTCCCAAGGCACGATCAAACTCCCTATTCAAGTAGGCCTAGCTCTCATGGAAACCACTTGTTAGGTCTTGGACCTTGACTTACCATATAACATCCTTCTAGGATGTCCATTGATTCATACAATGAAGGCAGTAACGTCAAATTTCCATCAATGTGTGAAATTCACACATGAGGAACAAGAAGTAACAATTCATAGAGATCTCAAACCCTTCTCCTATTGCAAAATCCTTGAAGAAAAGTATTATAAAATCCCCCAAGTATCAAAAAAATATGAGGACCCATCCACACCATATATTGATCCTGCCACTCTCGTATCCACTTTTGCGATAGAGACACCCATCACTTATGCCATCCCTACCATTTCTGACATTAAGCTCATCATCCAAGATAATTTTTGTGGAAATTAAAAGCTTCCTAACAATGTTTTTATGATTGAAGAGTTACCACAATCTCCTAGATCACAAGGACATCCACAAATAAATGAAGCCTCCACATCCCAAACATCTCCAAAAGACTATCCCAAATTCACAAGGTGGGGAGATCTTGGCCAAGAGGTTATTGAGGTAGATCCATCTCATATGCTATATCAAGATGAGAGACCAACACTTGAATTACGAATGGATGATAGAAGCAATGGTTTGCAAATGATGCTTGCAATGGGCTATAATAGAAATCAAAGACTGGGAAAAAATGATAATGGGCTTATAAAACCTATCATTCTAGAGATGTGGGCAATAAAAAATCTTGGCCTTGGATGTACTCCTCTAAGTATAACCATATGGGGCTGAAATCCTCCAGTTAGAATGGTTAATCAACCTCCTTAGACAACCGCAGCAGAACTACTATTACTAGTATCCACAGGTCATGTTTTAGATAACTATACCTTTTATATAACCGATGTATGTAGTAGTAGCAATGAAAAGGATACCATGACCAATCTACCTAGGCTATTTGAGGATACCACTCTGTTCATGATTAGCACCCTATCTTGTGAATCAAATTACCAAAGTCATGAAATCCGCCTAGTATATCCCCAACTCATCGATTATGACCAACGAGGACCACCATTTCTTGATACATTTAAAAATGATGAGGCACTCTTAGAAGTCATGGGACTATGGGATAACATTTCGTGTGGGGATCACAAAGAAGGGTTCATAATTGAGCTAGATACACATGCTTATTATGGGGAAATGATTGAATCCCTCAGTCACAAAAGTGAAAAATTAAGAATCATATCTAAGTCTTTGAGTGAAAACCACACCATGGCACTCTCTGACCAGAAAAAATTGAAAAGAAAGGATGCATCCAATAGTGAAAACCTCTTCGAGGTGCTCAAGGATGGGGGATTCAATCTTCCTTCTAGACCTATTCATCAAGAAAAATAAGCAATCTTGGTAGAAAGGTGCAATCCGGTCAACTTAGGAACAAAAGAAACCCCACATATCACATTCTATACAGAGTCATTACTATCAGAGAAAAAAGAGCTCCTAGTAGCATTCTTAAGGGAAAGACAGATAAAATTTGCATGGAGTTATGCTGGCATGCCAGGTCTTGATCTAGAAATCGTGGTCCACCACTTAGTAGTATATCCAGAAGCAAAGCCTATTAAACAAAAACTTCAAAAAATGCACCCTTAGATTACCTTATTGGTCAAAATGGAGTTGAATAAGCTATTAGATGTTGGATTCATCCAACCGATAGATTATCCAGAATGGGTGTCAAACTTGGTACTTGTTTCAAAACCTGATGGAGGCATTAGAATCTACATGGACTTCAGAGACTTGAACAAGGCATGTCCAAAAGATGACTTCCCACTTCCAAACATTGACATGATAGTAGACATGATAGCTGGACATGAAATGCTATCACTAATGGATGGATTCTTAGGGTACAATCAGATCATGATAGCTAAAGAGGACCAACATAATATTACTTTCATTTGGGACTTATTGCTGGAACATGATGCCATTTGGCTTAAAGAATGCAGGAGCAACATACCAAAGGGACATGACATTGATATTCCATGACATGATTCATAAGATGGTCGAAGATTATTTTGACGATATTCTAGCTAAATCTAGAAAGAGAAAAGATCACATAGCAACCCTAAGTTCCATTTTTGACAGGCTTAAGGAGTACAAAGTCAGATTAAACCCAAAGAAGTGCATCTTTGGTGTACAATCAAGAAAAATACTAGGATATATAGTATCAATGAGGGGTATTGAGGTGGATCTAGCAAAGGTAAAAGCAATCCTCGAGATGGAGGAACCAAATACTTTAAAGCAATTAAGGGGTCTCCAAGGTAGGCTCCAATCTATTTGTAGATTCATAGCACAGTAGGCAGACAAACAGAACCCATACTCTCACCTACTCCACAAGGGAGTAGTATACAAATGGGATACCAAGTGTGAAGAGGCATTCAAAAAAATAAAAGAATATCTACTAACACCACCAGTCCTAATGCCACCAGTCCCAAGAAAACCATTGATTCTCTACGTATCAGCAGCAACAATATCCCTTGAAGCTCTCCTAGCTCAGCATGACAAAAATGGAACAGAAAGGGCTATCTATTACATCAGTAGAACAATGGTTGGCCATGAGGTAAACTATTCATTCATGGAGAAAGCATGCCTAGAAATGGTGTTTGCATCACAAAAATTCAGACATTACATGTTGGTACACAAGATAAAACTCATTTCCAAAATTGACCCCATTAAGTATCTATTGTCAAAAGCAATGCTCACAGGAAGAATGGCCAAATGGGTGATGATACTGTCAGAATATGACATTGAATATGTGGAGAGGAAAGCAATCAAAGGCCAAGTTATCATAGATCAAATTGTAGAAGCACTAATCTATTCCAAAAGTCCTCTCATCTTAGAGTTTCTAGATGAATCTATTTTCAATCTCAACATAGCAGACCACTGGAAACTATAGTTTTATGGATCATACACACAACATGGATTAGGAGCTAGCATATTCTTTATCACCCCACAAGAGGATTGCATATCAAGGTCCTAAAAACTAGCATTTCCCTACAATAATAACATTGCAAAATATGAGGCCTTAACCATAGGTCTCAAAATAATAGTACAATGGAACATTATAACTCTCAAAGTATACAAAGACTCTCAATTGATCATAAATCAAGTGAACGATGAATACCAGACCAAGGATGACAAGCTCACTCCATAAAAGAAATTGGTGGAGACTCTAAAAGAATCCTTCATTGAAATTACATTTGAGCAGATTCCTAGAACTAACAACAAAGCAGCAAATGCCATGGCAACAATTGGGTCCTTACTGGATATCCCCCACAATGTTCCAAAATATGAATTCCTAATAGAGTAGCTTCTTGTGCCCGCATTCAAGTTACCAAAATCAGAATTTGTGTGCAAAATCGTTGGTCCCAGTGATCCTTGGTACCATGACATTTATACATACCTTCGAATAGGAGTCATACCTGTCGATTTACCTTCAAACCTAAAATGAACCTTTGTAAAAAAGGCATCTAGATTCGTCATCCTAGGAGATACCCTATATCGTAGGAGCATAGAAGGAACCCTATGACACTGCTTAAATGTTGAGGAGGCGTCAACTGCTCTAATTGAGGTACTTAATGGTATCTATGGTTCGCACTCGAGTGGGATGACCATAGCTAAGAAATTACTGAGGATGGGGTATTATTGGCCCACTATGGAAAAAGAAGCACATGACTATGCCAAAAAGTGTCTACAATGTTAGCAACATGGGGACCTTATCCATGCTCCAGCTCAAGAGCTCCATCCTATCATCACACCATGGCCCTTTTCATAATGGGGACTCAATCTCATTGGAAAAATCTCACCGACCTCATCTAATGGCCACATGTTCATCATAACTGCCACAAAGTACTTTACTAAGTGGGTAGAAGCCATACCCATGACCTACATAACTGGGAAGTAGATTTCAAAGTTCATCCTGAACTATCTCATTTGTCATTACGGTGTCCCACAAGCCATTATCTCAGATCATGGGACACCATTCCAAAATTAGGATTTTTGCAACTTGTGCAAGAGATTCAAAATCCAACATTGCTTCTCCACCCCGTACTGTCCCCAAGGCAATGGCCAACCATAAGCTACAAACAAGACCATTCTAAAAATCCTCAAGAAAATAGTCAATGACTCAGGTTGTGATTGGCATCTGTAGCTTAATCCTGCCCTCTGGGCCTATCGAACCAGTGTCTGTACACCCATTAGTGCCACCTCCTTCTCCCTGGTCTATGAATCATAAGTGGTACTCCATTGAGATCGAGCTCCCATCCCTCAGGATATCACTGCAAAACCTCATCATAGATGAAGAGTATCAGGTATCAAGATTAAACAAGCTAGAGCTACTAGATGAGCGGTGTATGGATGTTTGAATCATTTGCAAGTCTATCAGAATAGACTCAAAAAGAGCTACAATAAAAAAATCAGAAGTAGGATGTTCCAAGTCGAAGAACTAGTATTGAAGGAGAATCAAAAGAATGTCCCAAAACCAAGTAGCAAAGGCAAGATTGAACCTAACTAGTTCAAACCATTTTTCATCACAACAAGTTACAAATTAGGGGCATATCAACTATCAACATTTGAAGGGGAACCTCTACAGGAGCCTATGAATAGCTCCCATCTCAAAAAGTTTTATGCCTAAAAATTTCAAGGTCTAGAACCAAAAAATGAGAAAAATTGAGAAAAAGTCCTAAAAAAATGGTTACCTTGGTGAAAACCTAGCAAACAGGCATCTTGGTGACAACAAAAAAATAAAAAAAGTAGAAAATCTAGAAAATTAGAAAAAGGATTGAAAATAGTAAAGAGAAAAATTGTCCTCTAGTGAAAACCACTTCAGTGGCACTTTGGACAAGTACCTTGGTGAAAACTTAGAAAATAGGTGCCTTGTGTAAATAAGCACATTCCATCCACCAAGATCTCTACAACTTATTCTGCATCATCCACCCATTGTGTTTCCATCATCCATCGCATACGAATCTTCATCCATCACTCATCCACCCACATCTACATCATAGCTTGGTCCTATTTTCGTATCATGATCCCTCATAGTACTACTTGGCTCATCCTCAAGGTTAGTTTGTCCTGCCTTTATTGGAGTAGTCTATTGCATCACGCTGGGGGAATATTATTATTGGATTGGATTCGTGTGTCTTAAAGTCCTAAATATCAGTAAATCCAAAAACATTCAAAACATATCAAAATCCCAAAACATGTCAAAAACAAAGTCATCTTGTCAAACTACGTCATCTCTGAGCTTGAACGTAGGCAAGGTTGATCTTTGATCATCCCCCGAAACACTTAGGTTAGTCCTTTAGGCATCTGTCACAATAAACTAGCATCTCATCATCTATAAATTAGTCAACTTGTCAGTCGAACTACGTGGTCTCTATGTGTATAACGTAGGCAAGGTTAATCTGTTGATCAGCACCTGAGGCCCTTAGGATAGGTCTTTAGGTTAGTCTCTTGGTCAAAATCTTAGAAAATCCCAAAACATTTGAAAATCTCAAAAAAATACCAAAAATAGCCTCAAAACATTGCAAAATGTCAAAAACATCCAAATACTTGAAAAACCCATCCATCTCATCTCGCTTACACTCGCAATAAATATCACTCATAATAAACAATCATCATCCTCAATCTTTGGTAAGATAATCAGAAACAAGTCTAGCAGGTTAACAAGTAAAAACTTAAAATTTCAAGTCTTAGGTCTAAGTCAGCATATAAGTAAGTTGGTCAACTCTTCATATCAATAACGTATCATCCAGTTGGTTCCATATCAATCATTTGAAAGAACACCATAGGATAAACAAAATGACATGCCGCCATCCACTAACATGTCCTAGGATGCATCCTTCCTACAATTGGCATTATCTTTTGGCAATAGTTTTGGTTCTTATCCTTAAAAACACATTTCCTTTTGTTTAACGGTATTGAAGAACATCAGGCTTGTTTGTTTACTTTGTCTTTAATCTTTTGACTTATCTTATTGTGCTCATTCAAAGGACTTCTCGATTATATTCGAATAGAGGATTTAGAGAAATAGGAATGGGGCAATGATCATTATCTCTTGTCTGCTATGCTTGTTGGACGTTCTTGTAATATAACTTGATGAATACTTGCTTTGTTGGTTATGTATGAAGGGTGTTTTGGACAACTTGTTGACTATTGCATTGAAAGGTTATACCTTTCCATGTTTTGGCCCAAGGTGTTTGAAATGTTTAAAATGCATCCTAGCAAGGTTTCTGTATGTCAGCTATGAACAAGAATACTCCTATTTGTTTGTCAAGTCAAAGTCCATCACATTGGGTACAATGCCATCCTGGTTCTCTATACTTTGATGCATCGTACCACGTGTGTTATCAAACATAAGAAAATTGGCTCTTTGAAAATCCTAATCCCTTGACAAGTAATCATCATCATTTGCATATTTTGTCATCTTGTATCTTGTTGAAGTGACTTCTTCTCTTTCATCCCTTCTTGCTTTTTGCACTAACAAGGTACTATGACAGTTGATCATCATCACCATCATCCTCATCATCATTCCTGCATCCACAAATCATCAACATATTGCATAAACATATCATATAGGAAACACATGCATTGCATTTCCATCATCATATAAACCATGCTATTATAAGCATTTTTCATAAATTGGTATATCCCTTTCTCATTGTATTGCATCCATTTTTTGTATCACATTGCATTTATCGCATAAATTATGGCATAAACATTCATTTTCATTCACATTTGCATAACCATTACCACATATTGCATAATCATACATGATAGGTACGTACAACATTATAGATAATCCATTGCATACATACTTGCATAATATCATAAGGTCATCTCCCATATTCCACTTTGCATATCATTATCATATCATTGCATATACTACACCACATCACATACATTACATTATCATTTTAACATGTTTAGGATAATATTTTTTATTCTAAGCATCTTAAACCATCTCAAACAATGACCATTGCATTTACATTGCATTATATTAATCATCCATACCATCTCATAAATAGCATTGCAATCATTTTTTGCATTTCCTTTTTTCATTCCACATCACCATAAACATAAAGAGGAACATGAAAAAAAATACATCACATGCAAAGCATACATTCCATCCATAAACATTTCATATACAAGCATGATTCACATCATTTTGCATAAACACCATAGATCATTTCCATATTATTTAACATATTACATTTTATATCACATATCACCATCATCATAAATATATCATCATATAAATGCATTTTCATATCATAGGTCAACATAATATAGATCTGATCATTAAATAATGCATACATCATAAAAATTAAATACATCCTATAAACATCATTGCAGTGCATATAGAAGTAGACTCATCCATACATGCATAAATAAATAGTGCACATCACATCATAATTAGAATCATCGACTCATATATATCATTAATAATATAACTTTCATAGTAAAAAATAAATCAGACCACTATACATGTATGTCAATTAGTACAAAAGGCCCACCAAGCTATCAAAAAGGAGCCCATAAGGCACAAAAAGTATCGTATCATCTCGATCAAGGTCTATCCCCATGTATGTTGCCCTCGCCCTTGTCACCATGACCCTCTGTTGGTCTGTGGCTGGTTTGCTGTGAGTACTCTAGGACCCATGCTCCTCTAGGTATGGCCTCATGATAATGTCTTCGATAGTACTCGGCCTCTCGGATGACATCCCTATAGTACCGAATGGACATTGTGCCTTGGGAGGAGGAGGCTGCCATGGTCTCTAGCTGTTGTCTCCGGCCTAGCTCTGTGGCCACTTGTAACTCTACAACCTATCTCTGTTGTATAGCATGATCCCTCTTGGCCCTGGCCTAGTCCCTCTCAATCCGTGCCTAATCCCTATCAACTATCATAGCCTACACCTGGGCCTGTAACTGCGCAATCAATGTGTCTTGGGGATCCACCTGCCCTTCTGGCTATACTACTAGCTATGAACATGGAGGCTATACCTGAGGCTGATCCTCAACCTAAGCCTATGGTGGTGGACTTGCTAGTACCTACTTCTAGTCCTGCATTTGCACGTTGGCCTAGACTGGCTGATTTGGCTACACTGGGGGCCCAACTGGCTAGTCCTATCATACATCCCCCCTCCGTCCTTGTCCTCCCCCTCTTCCTCTCACTCTCCATCTATCAGGAACTGCTCCTAGAATATTCAATCGTAGGGGGGCCCGAAACCAATCCCTATACACCTATTTCACCCCTATATCTGTAGGCCCCTGATCATAGGCCCACGACCGAGCTACTAACTATCTAAAACTATCAATAGCCTCTAAAGTAGGAATAAATTACCCCCATGAAACTTGTGACATGGTGTGGGAAAAGATGGCCACATAGTCATCATTTGGCTGATCCTAGGGCTCACCGAACTGACGCTGCATGCACCTGAACAAATACCTCTCAATCATGGTATGCTCCCACCCTTGCATATAGCAGTCCTAACGGGCATAGAACAACTGATTAGCATCAGTGGCCCATCTAGGCTGAACAAGGTATGAACGCCATATGAATACCTGCATCTCATCCAAGACCCTCCTCCAGTACAAGATCCCCTGCTCACTTGTGTGTAAAAGACACACTGCCTCTGTAATGCCACACGAGGGGATCATCTGGCAGCATCAGAACAGTAACAATCTATGGCCAAAGTACAACAATGTGCTCCCATGTGCACACATGAAGAAGAGTCATCCCTACTTTGAGTTCTTGCCATCCATGTAGACATACTCATCCAGATCTCTATATAAAGAAGCAAGAAGGATAGGCCCCTACGTAAAATGAGTAGGCCTATCATGTGTAACCATCTACTCCCAGCAGAGTCCTCAGCTGGGACTGAAGTATCAACCTCATCTATCTGGGGCAACAAGACCTGAAATGACTACCACAACAACTAAGTGGAACGAAGGTGCTAGGGTCTTGTGCTGCTCAAGCTTGACCTACCCCTCACAAATGACAATGTCCTCTATAGCGAGGACTCTGTAGCAGGTGTCACATCCCTTTTCCATGTGAAAAATCACTTGCCAACTATGAATCAGCAATCTCAGAATGTGCCAAACATCCTCCAAGGTGACGGTGGCCATGCCAATGGGAAGGTGGAACGAAGAGGTCTCGATGTACCATCTCTCGGCCAACGCTAACAACATCCCTAGGTGAGTGCGTACAGGCTCTGCATAGGTGATATACCATAGCCCCATGACCTGGAGTTGATCCTGATCCCTGTCACTTAGATCCCACAAATAGCTGAATAGATCTTGTGACCTATGCTCTCTGGAGTAGAGCTCCCTCCACGCAACTTGCATCAGGAAGGTCACCATGTTAAAAAAAATTGAATTTTTTTTCATCAGACATTCAAAAAACCTCTCTAGCATTGCAATCTGTGAAGGTGTCACAGTTTGATTTTTAATCAAGCTCCAATGCTAGGGCATAAAAGACCAAAATAGCACTGCCATAGTGTACTTTTCCTTCCAGCGGCACACTTTGAATAGACACAAGACCATCGTGTCATAGTTTGCAAACCTCCCCGCCAGCCTCGAGCTCAGCATCATAGTTTGGAGTCTATTTTCAAACTCCAAACTGCACTGCCGCAGTGTAATTTGATATCGAGTGGCATAGTTTGATTTCTGAGTGGTGCTAAATGTCCTACGAATCTTCTGAAGGACTGTAGCTTACCCTAGATGCTCCTTAACTATTTTGGATTGTGAGGTCGAGGCATATCGATAAATTTTTTGACTTTGGCTAGATCCACTTCTATACCACTCCTAGAGATAATGAATCCCAATAGCTTTCCTGACATAACCCCAAACAAACACATTTTCGGATTGAGGCGCAACTTGTAGTGCTCTAACTATTCAAAGATCTTTCTTAGGAATGCGGGGTGTTCTGCTCTGGTTTTCTATTTTCCTAACAAATTGTCAACATAGTCTTCCATGATGATGTGGATGAGATCATGGAAGATAATAGTTATTGTGCATTGGTAGGTTGCCCCTGCATTCTTAAGACCGACAGGTATGAAATTATAGAAAATGTACCCCAAGGTGTAGTGAATGTTGTTTTATGTTTGTCCTTAGGTGCAATCTTAATTTGATTATATCTAGAAAATCCATCCATGAGGGACAACATCTCATGCCCTATGGTTAAATCAACCAACATATCTATGTTCGGAAAAGGAAAGTCATCTTTAGGACAAGCCTTATTGAGGTAACAAAACTTTGTACATATTCTAACATCCCCATTGGGTTTGGCTACCAGCACAATGTTTTACATCATTTTATTGCATTTAGACATGTTTTTGGCCTCATGGAGCCTTTTTGGACCTGTCGGGCACCTTGTCCTCTTTTTTTGTAAGATCACCCAAAAATTGGAAATTTTTGTCCAATCTCTTGAGGGGGCAATATAATGGCATTTTTTCTCTTGTCGGGCAGCAGTGGGGCTAGATTTTAAATAACAATTTTTTTTGGCTTTGATCGAGATCGTTTATTCTTTGAGCCAACGCAATGAGTGTGTTGCTTCAAAGAGGAGAAAAATGTAGACACGTAAAATATATTGATTGACGTTGTGCATCTGATCCTGACTACTAACATCGTTTCATCCTGAATCATCCCTTGGTCTAACCATTTAATGAAATCTCCTTATCTGATTAAATTCATCAATATTCTTCTCTTAATTAAATAAATCATTTTATCTAGTTAAGACATCTCTTCTCGATAATTAAATTAATCATCCTAATCTAGTTATCCCTATTTAATTAAATAATCAATTCTATTTAATTAAATCCTGCAAGTCTATCTATTAAATTAAATAAATTAAAACCTTATTTAATTTAATCTAACAATCATTTCTTTTAATTAAATAAATCAAAAAATTTATTTGATTAATCTCTTATCACATTCTTCTCATTATTTGATTTAAATAAATCCATAAATTTGAGTCAAATAAGTCACATCATCTAAATCTCCTATTAAATTAATTAACCCTTGATTAATTTAATCTCTCATCACGTCCCATCCTCTAGATTTTTCAAGTTGCACATGAAAATAGATTTAATTCATTTATTAAATCTCTATTATCCTCAACAAGGCATATTTTGGAATATTCTCCATGTTTGAATTCAAAAATTCCAAGTGGACATGTACATCCAACAAGGAATTTACTCTATCTTACATGTCCTTTGCCTTGAGCCAAGTGGAATTTATATCGTTTTCCCTTCCCTCTTGCATGTCATTTCAACAAATTTGAAATTCAAAAATAGGCATATATTGGCACAATCCTCTAAAGTTGCACATCCTTCATCCACTCATGGATTGACAAGTGGAATCTCTCCATTGGATGAATGTTAGTCCCACATTGCTCAAATTTGGACATTCATCCAACTTCTCATTCTATAAATAAAGAGGTTCATCCTTCATTTGAACATCCACAAATTAAGAAAAGTTACCATGCTCAAATATCTATCAAATTTCATCAATCACCAATGAATCTTAGCTAGGTTATGTAGGTTTTTGGCTTGGAGCACTCTTCAACATCATCAAAGTGGATCAACTATCATCAACACATCAAGCTTGCATCATAGGGATTGGGAGAGTGCCAATTTTCACATCAAATTGACACCAATTCCCTCATGGTATCATGTGTTTACTAGTCTAATTAGGATTCAATCTTTAGTTTGTTATTTTCATTGTGTTCTTCATTGTTTTCTTTCCTAATTTGAACTTGGTGAACAAATTTCATTGGGAATCCTTGTTCTACCTTGAAATCTCTAATCTAATGTGTTCATTCTTATTGTTTTGTAGGTACTAGGATTTGGGTTCTCACAACGCCCATGCAAAATTGATCTTGCTTTCCTTAAGAAGCTTGGAGATAGTAGAATACTCTTCTTCTAATAATGCTTTGGCTACATAGGTGATTTTGTGATCCTCTTTAGTTCCCAAATTGATTTCCTATGTTTCCTCTATCAGGATGGAAGATCGTTCAGACCACTATGTTCCTACAATGGGAAGATGAACATCCCCACGTTCCAAGCCTCACTAAATTTTTCACTATCAGATACGTCCTTTGTTTTCACTTTTTCTGAGTCAACAAGTGCCTCAAGGAGGTTTTCACTAGGTGACCCTTTTGAATTTTGTTTTTTCTTATTTTTATGACTAGGGCCTTCATCTTGCCCCAATCCCATGAGATGTACATAGGTAGCGATTGAGGTAAGTGATTTGGTAGGTGTACTTTCATGTAGGTCCCAATCTATGAGTTCAAGATGGCAAAGGGAAAGGATGATGGTGCAAATAGATAGGCATTCAAACATGGAGGAAAGGTCTATGTGATCTACATCATCATACATGTGTATGATACATTCTTCTTCTTGTATAGCTTCCAAAAGACCATCACTTGCACTAATGTTATTAGAAGTACTAGTCGATGTTGTGAGACCTTTTTTATTTTTATCATAACCTAAGCCTAAATTCTTTGGATGTACAGAAGTGTCAATCAACTACTTTCTTCCTAGCTCTTCTAGACAAAGACCTTGCCCTTGGTAATTGTGTTTCTAAGCATACTTAGAGGGCCAAGGATACATCTCTTAAAAATATTCCTTTAAAGGAGGAGTAGGTTCAGGCTCTTCATGATATATCCACTGACTTATATCATCTTTAGGTGTATATTGTGGTAACACATAAGATACATAAGTGATGGTTCCCATATTTTTGGAGCTCAAGGTGATTGTCTTTTGTTGTTTCTTTGGTGCAGATTTAGGGGGTTGACCATATGTGTGTGGTGAGGGTGGCATGGTTGCCACGTTTAAAGTAGTATGCATATCATACTCACCACATCACTTGTTAATGATTTGAACCTTGGTGATAGTGGAATCAGATGTAGAAGATGGGGTGGATGAGGTGATGGGTGATGAATTAGATGATGGATTAGATGAGGATGATGGTAGTGGTTCCATTTCCACTCCTGGAAAATAATGGGAATGAGGGAAAGAACCTTCAAGTGATCAGCAATATTCAAATGGCTAGTGATCAACATGTATCATAACTTCCATTCCATTAAATAGGAACTTCAAGCATTGATGATAGGTAGACATGACAACTTGCATGGCATGGATCCATGGTAGTCTGAGAAGAAGATTGTAGGGGAGGTCTAGATCAAGGACATGATAGGTGGTTTATTGTATAACTGGGCCAACTTGAATTGGAAGCTCAATAACCCCTTCAGAATCCCTTTCTGCATTATCATAAGCCTTTATAGTGATGATTTGATTACTTAAATCAGCATGGGTATATCCTACCTACTTTATGAATTTTAATGTACAAAGATTCAGAGCAAAGCCATTATCTATCAAGACCTTTTTTACTTTATGTTGAGTGATGAGAATCGCTATGTGGAGGGGTCAATTGTGATTGGTGTTGATGGTAGGCATGTCGTTTTGACTAAAACCTAGTTGGTAGGTTGATGAAAGAATTCTGAGTAGAGCTTGGAACTGTGTGGCATCAATGTCATTAGGGACATGGGCATCCTATAAAGCTTTTGTCAAGATTTCCTAATATACAAGAGAAGACTTTAGAAAATCTAGGATAGATATTTGTGCTGCAGTCTTTCCTAGATGGTCAAGGATGTTATACTGAGAGCTCACAGGAGGTGATGGGGGTGATGTTGTAGCTCTAGGAACAGTAATGCGAGTGTGGTAAATGGTAACAACACATTCAGGCTATTTTCCTTTGACATGTATCATAGACACACACGGTTCCACTTGTCCAATATGTGTGATGATGGTCTCATAGTTAAGCAGGATGTTCTTTGAGGTGATATTATTAGTGTTGTTATCTTGGTTGTTATTGTTACTAGGTACAGGGTTTGTGTTGGACGTGATAGGACCTTGGTTATGCTTGGGGAAAGCATTTTGATATATTTGTAACTAAGGATGAGGCCTGGTTGGCATCCACATGAATATCTCCTTGATCTATAAGATCTTGGATGTATAGTTTTATACTTTGACACTTATTTAAGGTATTCCCTTTAATCTTGTGAAACTCACAATATTCATTCTCTTTAAATCAAGCTGGTTTAGGCTTGGATTCATTGGGTGGCTTAGTCATAGGGTATGTAATTGGGTAATTGACCTACAATAACTTGTGAAAGATGATGCTCAAGGGTTCTCCTAATTGAGTGTACTGACATTTACCATTCCCTTGATTGTATTGATTTGATTATTGAGGGGGTCAAGGTTCCCCCTATGGCATAGATATGGCATTGGGCATGGATGGTTGTTGCCTCTGGGAGGTATTGGCCACTTGAACATGTTTAGTATCAATGATTCCATCGTTGATTACATTCTTGTTCTTATTCCAGTAATGGGATTTGTCATCGGATGACTTGTCCTTATTCAAGTTGTACAATTCAATTTGTCCTTTAGCGACAAGTGCTATCTCAATGATGGGGCCCTTTTCGATAACCTCTGCAAAGGTAGTGACACAATGAAGATTAAGAGCATGTGCTAGTTTAGGATGGTCATTAGCGACAAAAGGGGTGACCATTTCTTTCTCACTGGGAGGGTATTTCATACGACTTGCTACAACTCACCACCTTTACAGGTATTTAGCAAAAGTTTCTCCATCACGTTGCTTCTCCTTCAAGAGGTTTAGAGTGTCAATGTTCTTCAAATTAAAGGAGAACTATTTGAAAAAATGTTCAGAAAGATTGGTGAAGGAAGAAACCATCCCCTTCTTGAGACCCATGAACAAATCTAAGGCTGACCCTCCTAAGCTTCTAGGGAACAGGCATAGGAGATAATTTTCATTATGTTGGACATCCTAACATTGTGCATAAAACTCCTATAGATGTGCCTTTGGATCTTTAGTTCTCGTATACTTATGGAACTTGGGTATCTTGAAATGTTGGGATAAGTGAAATCAAAGAATCAAATGGATATGGACAAATCTCTTCAAACTTGAAGGATTTTTTGGATGTACCCACTTGTAGGTCTTTCAATGCAACTTTGAGTTCTTCCAACTCTTTATTGGCAGGAATAATTGGATTAGTTGGATTGGGTGGATATTGTTGATGGGATGAAGATGGGATGAAAGCATTGGGATTGGATGAGGGTGTAGGTTGATACTGATTAGCGTAAGGTGGATAGGATGATGGTATATTTTGATAATAAGAGGTGGAGGGTGCCTATTGTTGAGATGGCTATTGTTGATAATATGAAGCAGATGGGGTATTATGTGGAGCTTGATAGTATGATGACGTGGAGGCAACTTGTTGATAAGGTGACTGTTGTTGACAATAAGAGGTAGATTGAGCACCATGTTGAAGAGGTGGTTGTTGTTGCACGTAGGATGTGGATGAGGCACTTTGTTGGTTCAAAGGTTGCTGCTGAGTATAATAGGCATTGGTTTGGTAATTATACACAACATTGGGTTGTTGTGTGACATATGGAGGCTATTGTGGGTTAGGCTACTACTAGTATGGATTGGTTTGTGATTGTAGGGGATTTGTGTAAGGAGGTGGTTGCATTCATGGTGGATTCTAAGCAGTCACATGGATATTTGGATTAGCATAAGCAGTGTATGTGCTGGACGGATGATATGGATATTGTGTGGGAGGATTATGCTCTGTTTGTCTCAAAGTGTGGGTATGTGACTATTGATAAGGAGGATGAGATGGTATATGTTGTTGTGGGATCACCGAAAAATCACCATGAGATGGTTGATGAGGGTGTGATGCATTTTGCATGGCCTAATGAGGAGGTTGTATACGAGTGACAATATGCTGCTATGGGTTTGGAACATTTTACTGTGATGTGTTCTATTACATGATTGAAACATTTTGTTTTAGGGGTTGTTGATGATGCTATCATATGGGGACAAAAATGGTAGCAGTATGTTGTGGTGGTTCCTGTGAGGGGATAGTTGCATGCTACGGTGGTGCCTATGAGGGAATGGATTGATGAGGATTAATGTGAAATTGTTGGAACACTAGAGTATTACCCTGAGGGGTTGGTAGGAGATTTCCTGTGGGTGTCGGTCCTGATAGTGGTGTTGATGGGAGAAAAGGATTGCCCCTAGTTTTGATGGGTGGTTGACCAAGATACTGAGGTGGGAGTGGTGGAGCAGCTAGGATGTTTTGTGGCATGCCATAGGCATAGGGATCATAAGGATCAGATGGTGTTGTAGGTGGTGTGGATGGAAGGGGAGGATAATTGGCAACTTGATGTATCATAGTGTTTCCAAACTTAGGATGATACTAGTTATCTATAGGTGCACCCTCAGGAACATAGGAATTTTTGGGAACATTCTATGGGTCTTGATGGATAGGAGGGGGTTGGTTGTTGGTGTATTGTGATATGTAAAAATCAGATGGTGGTTTCACTCCCTTGATGAGTAGAGTGGCAAGGATCTTATCCCCATGCTCGTTGAGGAGGCAATCTATCATCTGGACGTTAGTGGGATTGCTTAGGTATTCATCGACGATAACTTTAGGATGATTGATCATGTTCTCATCACGAGGTAGTGAAGTATTTTGACCGTTGGTGTCAGATTGTGATGAAGCACTATTATGAGGGTCTTAGGGGATGTTAACACCATTGTTAGGATCTTGAGAGGCATTCACACCATTGTTGGGATCTTGGGAGATGTTTTCCCCACTGTTAGGGTCTTGAGGAATGTTCAACTGGGAACTTTGACCTTGTTGTTGTGCCATTTTCTTCTTGATTTGTGATCTAGTCTATACAGGAATGAAAATGCAAAATGACTAGGTGGACCTTAATGCAATGGGGATTGGATAAAGGATTGATTGATAGGATGATGAGATCAGATGATTGGATTGATTAGACAATCAAGGATAGGATTGATTAGATGATTGGATAGGATTGAGATTAGATGATTGGATAGGATTGATATTGGATGATTGGATAGGATTGATTGATAAAATGATTGATAGATCAAGATGATAGATTAGGATCATTTGATGAAACAACTGAGAACATTAGATGATGGATGATGTGAGGGATTCTAAACCTAGTTTGGAAATCACGCTAGGTGACTTAAGGCATTGGTCAATCAGATTAAAGGACAAATAGAGGATCACAACACTGAATCTACCTCAAGATAGAAATAGATTGATTGGGTCAAGGATGATGACTTACAACACCAAATCCACCTCACGATAGAAGTGGATTGATTGGGCCAAACAAAATGACTGATGTGTAGGATAATGATTGAATTTAGACACCTAGGTCAATTTGGATAATAACCTTTAAAACAAGTTTTAGAGGATTTGGATTGAGAGAATGATGATGAATGATGCAACTTAGAGATACCCTAAGAGTGCCTATATGATGCGGGTGATGACTGAATAAATTTTGGAATGTGTAAATGATAAATTACGAGTGAACAAAAGGGGATGAAAGTGTT
This sequence comes from Sequoia sempervirens, assembly GCA_007258455.2. Classification (NCBI taxonomy): domain Eukaryota; kingdom Viridiplantae; phylum Streptophyta; class Pinopsida; order Cupressales; family Cupressaceae; genus Sequoia; species Sequoia sempervirens. Next base: position 376,908,004 of record VDFB02193867.1, on the reverse strand, counting down.
TAGATCACAACAAACAATAAGGTTTTAGGTCCCCAACTATTTGATAATGAAATGGGTTCCATGAACGATGAAACAGGTTCTCCCAATGATGAAATGAGTTCCCCTAATGATGGAACTAGTTTCCTAAATGATGAAATAGATTCCCCAAATGATGAAACAAATTTCTCAAATGATGAAATAGGTTTCCTCAATGATGAAACAGGTTCCCCAAAGGATGAAACAGGTTCCCCCAATGATGAAATGGGTTCCCTAGATGATGAAATAGGCAGTCAAAATGGGAAATGAATGCTTGAAATAGGAAAATGGAGGCTCAGAACAGGCGAACGGGTGCTCAGAATAGGCAAACAAGTGCTCAGAACAAGTAAATGAGTGTTCAAAATGGGAAAATGTGTGCTTGGAATAGGCAAACAGGTGTTTAGAATGACCGATCAGGAGATGAAATTGGTCATTTAGAGGGTAGGTATTCCCTTTTAGAGGGTAGGTTCACCTGTTTAGAGGGAAGGCTTACCTATTTGGTGAAAATTCTAATAGTTCTAACAAAAAATAGTTTGACAAAAACTAATGCAGAGGACAGGGATGCCCCTTTAGAGGGAAAGTACGCCCCTTTAGAGGGTAGGTTTTCCCTTTTAGAGGACAAGTACACTTGTTTGGTAAAAAAATTGACAATTCTAGCCAAAAATAGGTTGACAACAAGTTGATGTAGAGGGCAGGTATGCCCCTTTATAGGGAAGGTATGCCCATCTGCAGGGAACTTGGACTTGACTTAAGCAAAAACAACTATGGCAAGGACCAAAAACAATAAGCAATAAGGATGACAAAAATTCACTAGTTTTACACAAGAAGACAATTTAGATAGCACAATCCTACGATTAGTGTTAAAGATATGGCCAACATAGTCCTTAATCTAGAATAAACAAGGTGTCTAGGGAGTCCTTGATATACTCTCAGTACATGAGGTACAAACTATGAACACTATCTCATCACAAGCACGAGTCAAGAATCCCAGCAAGATACTGAAGGGCTGAAACCAACTCTTCATGTCTATCTAGGTATCACCCTAGCTTTGATGCTTTTCCAGACACGACATGACTAGATTGGGGTATAGCTTTGGCTCTCCCCCCTTTGTATACCTCACTGGTATGCATGGTTTGGTTCATCCCTTGGGGTGATGAAATCCCCAAGCAAGTCTGGCTAAAGAAGAAAACACTAACCATTTTCATCTACTCCCCAGGCTCACACAAAGTGCAAGGGGAAAGCATAGATGAGATAGTGTCTCCTTGGGTGACAAATAGATTGTTAAAGACACATCATACAATAAGTTGACTTTTTGCTAATTAAAATATGTGCCTAAGTATTAAAGAAAATGACAAGGAAAACAACTAATTGAAATCATCCACCCTACAACAAATGTATTAAGATTTTTTATCTCGATCATTAATAGGATTTTTCTAACACAAACACTCACAAGATAGGTTAGGATCAGTAGTAATCGAAAATAATCAAAAATAGAAACTGAAAATGAAGTTTACCCACTATTTTTACCTTGAAACAATCTATGTCCAAGGAAGGCTCACCCCTCTAGGAGGGCTGGTACACCCCTCTAGGAGGGTCGATATGCCCCTTTGCAGGAAATAGTCAAAACAAAAGCTAAAAACTAAAAAATAGAAGGTTGTTTTAGCTGTGTCAAGGGAAGGTACGCCCCTCTGGGAGGGTAGGTATGCCCCTCTGTAGGAAAAAGTCAAAGAAAAGCTAAAAACTAAAAAATAGAAGGTTGTTTTAGCTATTTCAAGGGCTAGTACGCCCCTCTAGGAGTGTAGGAAATAGTCATAATAGAAGCTAGAAACTAAAAAATAGAAGGTTGTTTTACCTATGTCAAGGGCAGGTACATCCCTCTGGGAGGGTAGGTACGCCCCTTTCTAGGAAATAGTCAAAACAAAAGCTAAAAACTAAAAAATAGAAGGTTGTTTTACCTATGTCAAGGGTAGGTACACCCCTCTAGGAGGTCAGGTATGCTCCTCTACAGGAAACAGTCATAACAATAGCTGAAAACTAAAAAAATAGAAGTTTGCTTTACCTATGTCAAGGGCAAGGACGCCCCTCTACAGGAAACAGTTAGAACATAAGCTAAAAACTAAAAAATAGATTTTTTTTCCCCATGTCAAGGTAAGGTATGCCCCTTTGGGAGGGTAGATATGACCCTCTACAAAAATCAGTTAGTAAACAAAATAAAAAAAGGTTTTGATGCTCAAAAGGGTGACCCTGCAAGGCAGGTTTTCCTATTTGAAGGGTGGGTTTTCCTATTTTTGGGTAGGTATGCCTCTCTATGTCTTTAACCTGTAAACAATAAAAAAAAAGCAAACATGAAACTAAAAAAGACAAGTTTGTGGGTCCCACCAGGTGTGCCAAAAATGTGTGCAAGTGTTTTTCTATTCTAAATGATGCAAAAACTTGACTAGAAATGAAAAATAAAAATACAAGACCACCTCAATGATTAGCCTAAGTAAAGCACACTCTAAAGAAAATTGAAATGAGAGTGGTTATACCTTCCTTGCTGGTGTTGATCTCCTTGGTTAGCCCTTGATGTAGCTTGAAATATATGCTCCTTGGATGGCAATTATGATGAGAAATTGATGCAAGGTGGGATGAAATCTAAACTAAGTATGCATGATGATGGAAAGAAGGAAAGTATGGAAAAAGGATTGAATGTAATGAAGTTTTTGATGATTTCTTGAATGGCCCAAGAGCATAAGTTTGCTACAAAAAATGCATATGATCTCCTAATGAATGAAAAAAGGGGGTTATTTATAGAAGAAGTTGAATTTTCTAGAGAATTCAATGGTCACAATTGAGCCACCATGGCCACGATGAAGGGCTATGGTGAGTTGAGGACTCACAAGGCCTCACATCTTGACATGTGGAGAATGACATGTCCAAAGGACATGGTGAGATGGAAAGGGTACAAGTGATGTGGAAGAAGGACAAGTACTTTGAAAGTACCTTGGGAGATGAGAAGATTTCCTCAAAAAAGAACTTCTTGTCCCTAAGTGAGAATGAAAGTGATATTTGAGAAATTTTAGTATTCCTCAAAAATCTCTATGGGGAAGAGGAAAGTAGTTGGAGAAATAAATGTGAATTAAAAATTTACATGATTGGAAGAATTTTGTGGATAATACAAGGTTCCCAAAAAGGTAGGATTTTGACACATGTAAGTGATGTGACAAGTCAAAGATTCTAGAAGACTTGGACACATGTGAGTGATGTGACAAGTCAAAGGTTCTAGAACTTGCATAAGAATAAGAAGAGTATGGGGAAGAAAGGAGTCTTCGATGAATAAATGTGATTTAAAAATTCACATGGCGAAGAGGGTCAATGCTAAATATGGAAAATGTGAAGGTTCACCAAAAAAAGGTATGGTAAATGTAGCAAGGGGATTAGATTAAGGTTGTGCAAACACATGATTAAGGAAATTAATAAGGTATTAGAAGCAAGTGGGATATTATGGAGGATGTGACAATGAGAGAGAAAAATGAAGAATTTAAAATTGATTTTATTCAAAATGGTCAAATGACTAAATTAAATAAATTGATATGTTTATTTAATTTAGAGAGGAAAAGGTGTAAGGTAAAATATTTAATTGTTTAATTAAATACTTTAGCAAATTTAGGTAGAAAGGTGAAATATTAATTAAATAATTTTTTAATTAATATTAATGAAATAGATGAATAAAGTAGACAGGTTTGACCATTTGGGAGTGGTAAAATTTGGATGTCTACAGTTGTAAGTGATAGAAAATAAAAATTTAGATAAATTTGTTATTTTGGTGTCCCACATAAGCCAAACAATGGCACATACTATTATTTGATCATTTAAAAGCTAGTTGGTTCTAGGAAGACCATTAAATGGAAAAGTAAAAGCTCTTAGAGATCAATGGTGGTTTGAGACACAAGTGTAATTAACCTAAATAGTATAAAGTTGTGCAATAATCCCATGAGACTTTTATTTTAGGATTTTTTCCACACAATAAGAGCTAATGAAGCTAAAAAATCTAGATGATATTCATAAAGTGTGTTGTTGACCATTATTAATAAATTACATCAAGGTTCATAAAATTCTCACAAGATAGGACTAAGAATGTTGAGCCATTATTCTTCTATGACAACATGATATTCACCCAAGAGTAGGAAAAACATTTTGAATTTGAGAGTATTGTCCCACATTAAAATGTGAGCAAACAAAGACTTTCCCTTCCAAGGTAAGATTCCTGCACTAGCGATCATTACTTCAAAGCTAAAATAGGAGTAGAAAAAATAATCTACTTGTTCAAGGCCAATATTGTGTTAATAAAATTATGAGTGTTTCTTGGATTGATAAGAATCATAGTGCATTCTTCTTAGAAAAAAATAAATTTCATTGTACACAAGGTGGAGATCCCTACCAATTCATGTGTAGAGATTTAGGGGTAAGATCAATATTTGAATCCTCAATTAGTGGCTTCTTCCCTTATTGGGCCTCTTAGACATCTTCCTATTCTTTTAGTTGTAGTGGAGATTCCACATAAAAAAAATGACTTCTATTCCATATAGTGATGCCCTAGTATTAATTTTTCATCAAAATCATAACACAAACCCTTTTCTTAACAAGGTCACATCATTTCTTTGGTGAGATGTTTGATAGGTGTAGAGAAATTCTTAGGGGTGGGGACATGGTTATTCAACACAATATTCTTGAATGGGATGAACTTAGAGAATTAACACTAAACTTTGAGATTTTCTTTTAGAATTTTTCCTATACCTATGGATTCCATCATATATTTTGGTTTGATCACTTTGAATTCAACCTAAATTTCTTCCTTGAGACCACCTATGAAATAAATAGTAAATAATTCATCTAATAAACCTTCAATTTAATAGTCATGAATAGATCCAAGATCCCCTAATTTGGTTAAGCATTGGGACTAAAACAAATCAAGAGAAGTTTTGTAAATTTAGTCCAACTAAGTTGAGGATTAACTTTCATGTGTCACCACTATATTGGTTTTTTCTCAAGTTGAATGAGGAAAGAGTGACAATGTCTCCAAGGAGTATTATAGAGAGTAAAATATTTTCTACCACAATGGATCCAACTAATAGGGTCTATACCATCAAATTTTAGAAATTTAAGTATCAAGTCCTAAGCCACATAATTGGATTAGATTCAAGGCTATTAAAACAATCATGAGATAAGTTGAACATAGATATATAGTTGAGAGATTCCAATATTTAGTTTATCCATCACTATGGGAGAAAACAAAAGAGTCAAATTCCTCTAGTTTAGTAGCTACCACTACATCTATTTCCTTAGATCAACTATTCACCATCATATGCTTGTAAGATGAGGAGGAAGACACCATTAAGTCTAAGTGCCAAAGAAAGATGGATGGAAAATATAACTTAGAATGAATTATATTTTGATGGAACTAGAGATCATTTAAAAGTAGAGGTGATGTTTCTCCAATAATTCACTGTAACACCCTAAAATATAATTTTATCTACACAACTTGACTGTGTTTCAAAGCTCACATTGAAAGTGGTCTATTAATGATGAAATGAAGGGACCCTCACTCACTGATAGTAGATATTGAAATGATAGTCACTAATGGGTTACATCTATATTGCATAAATTGTAAGAAACACCATTTCATTTTCAGTACGAGTTGTCATTTTTAAACTTCACTTTCTTGTATGTTTTAATAAAAGAGACCACAAAAATGTTGTCAAATTTCAATTAGTGCATAAAAATTGTGTAAAATATAAACAAGGCCACCATTGTTAATGAGCCCACATAATTTTATTTTGTGGTTTATCCCCCCCCTGGTTGAATTTTATAGAAGCATTTTTATGATTATTTGTAAGCAATGTTTCCTAGAACTTAAAGAAGGTTATTTTCCGAAATGATGATTTTTTTTTGGGTAGAAGTAATAAAAGTTTATATAGATCAGAAACAAGGTTGTTGTAAGACATCAATAGAATAGACCCAACACTGAAAGAAGAAAAAAAACATGGTTGTTATATACATCAATACAATAACAAAGTCCCAAAAGTGAAAATAGAAAAACAACATGACTGCTATAGACAACAATAATTACAAGAGAAAGAAAGAGTTTCCAATGAACAAGAAGAAAACTTGATCAAATAGCATTGAACCATATATACCAACAAATTATAGATACAAAGACTAGTCTATTGATAGATATCATTGGAAACTAAAGGAATATGCACAATTTGGACAAATTCCTCTCATCTAGAGTGCTGAAAATGTCTCCCCAAAGCACTAGACATGAATGTGTTTTGGAAAGATAAAAAAATAGCAAAGATCTAGAAAATGTGCTCAAATTATGGTGAACATAAAACACAAGTGTGTTTTGGAAAGATAGAAGAAAAAATAACAATGATCTTAACTTTTGTAACCCATGGCCTCAACCCACAACAAGTCCTCTTCATTTGTTCTCGTCCAAAATGTGATTGTTCTTTGCAAATTTGAGAAGGATCTTGAAAATTCAATTTTTCAAAGAGGTAAGTGTCAAATTTAAGTGGTTTGGAAGGTCAAATTATGTCTACATTTGGAAAAATTAGATTTTTTTTAATCAATTTCTTTCTTTAATCGTTTATAATTTAGATCCTATAAACCATAATTAGAACCAAATTGTGATTAAAAAATTCCTAAAGACAACCCTATAATACTAAAGTCTCCCTCAATGCTTCCAATAAATCCTAGAAAAAGCCAAGATGATTTGATAGAGCATTTGTAAAAGAACTTCAATTTTTAGAATTAGTTTCAAAATTGAAGGCTTCAAAATCATACCCCCACCATAGATAACTTGCTTCATCATTTTCTAATCAATAATGAACAATATTGATATAATGACAAGTTAAATAAATTAATGGAGAATTTATAAAGGTTGATGTTTTGAATTTTATGAAAAAAAAAATTCCTACAAGGAAAAAAGAAAGACAGCAAAAGGAAATATTTGTGATATAAAGAACAAATATACCCTTTGCAATGAATTTCAATAAATTTATAATACATTGGTGTAATCATATACTGAAATAAAAAATAAGTTTTTTTATAGGTGGTGGATGGTCTTTCACCAACCTCCATGTAATAACCATGAGGTGCCATTGTATTTGTGAATTCCAATATACAACTAGCTAACAAGAGACAGAAAAACGAGGTTAGTCATGTTAGAAATCCCAAACAAAGCATTCCCTATGAGATTCTCAATCAAAAAAAGACAAGAACACATAAGCAAAACATGAAATAACACAAGATAAAAGCATTCAAACCTATCTAACTTGACTAAACCTCCATCCCATAGGGGGATTGGTGTCACTTTGATGTGGAAAGTGGCCCTTTCCCAATCCCTTTCACAATGAAAACAAGTGTATGAGATTGATTCCAAGTGTATGGGGAATGAATCCAAGTGTATGAGATTGATTTCAAATGACAATGAAAACAAGCTAAATGAGTGATGAAAATGAGTGTAAATGAGTGATTTCTATGAGTGAAAATTCCTATAGTGATATTGCATGAGATTGTGTATCCATTTCAAGTAGAAGAGGCTTCTACTTATAGGAGTGAAGGGTTGAAGAATGGATGAATTGGTGAATGTGGGATGAAAATGGGAGCCAATAAGAATGTGACACTTGTCACAAGACTAATGGATGGAGGTGGAGCACATTTTTGGAGAATGTGTAGAGTTAAGAGGGTGTAAGGGAATTAAATGAATATGGTTGAGGGTGTAAGAGAATGTTGTTGAGGATTTAAGAGAGTTTAATGAACTTGCAAAGACAAGATGGAATGTAAGAGGGATTAAATTCATTTGTAAGAGGTATTTATGAGTTTGTAAGAGGCTTTAAAAGCCTTTTGGGGGGAAATTAAATGAAGGGGTAGTCAGAAGGAATATTCCTAGGAATATGCATTCATGAGGAAAATAGGCTATTTAGTTAATTGAAAGAAATGAATTTCATGTGCAACTTGGTTAGTTGACCATGGGTTGATTTAACTTTAGTGGAGTTAAAAGCTAGAGAAATGGATAATGAGGGTTAGGGAGTGATTTAGAGTTAATTAATTTAGAATAAATCAAATTGACCATGGCTTCTTGTGCACTTCCTAGACATCAGATGGAGCGAGTTTGTGAGTTCCAGTGGCTTGCAGACATAGGGACCTCGATACACAAATCAAAAGTTTTCTTGTTTCTTATGCTTTTAGTGCATTTATTAGGGTCCAAATAGGTTGACCAAAAGTGGCTTGTTGGATTTTTTGGTTGTGTTGTTGATATATGGTTGTCATTGATGTCAACACTATTAACATTGATGTATTGAAGGCTATAGATGTCAAGGATATTGAGAAAATTGTTAAAGAAAAAGTTGCAAGTTTCTAGTGGAACAGTGAAGGTCATGAAGGTTTCTTGCTCAATACATTGATGATCAATCATTGTGGATTAAAGGGTATATTGCTGAGAATATCTAGTTTATCCACCAAAATTTTTAGAGGTCCTTGTGAAGATTTGATCATGTTATGAACAATTATGTTCTAATAGTTTTTCTATGGTTTTAGTTAGTATTCCTAAATGAGGCTTATGTGATTCTAGTAATTTCAGTTGCTACAAATGTTTCTCTATTGGTTCTTGTTTCTTGTGGGTGCTTCTAGATCACTCTCTATCTTTTTTGCACATCTGCGTTGATCAGTGTGCTCGTGGTCGAAGATTTTTCTCTTGTATGTTCGAGTTTTTATGTTCTTGGTTGACGTGATGGTTGTAACATGTTGTGGATCCTTGGAGATCAAAATTTGAATGTTTGGAATGCTCGAGGATGTTGTTTTGGGCCACAACATAATATTGGCCGATGATGTTTGATTCACATTGATAATTTATTTGTAAATTTAGGCCAACATTGTAAACATGTTTTATATTTTTGCCGACAAAGTTGTTGATGTAAATCCATGTTGTGGATATATAAGAGAAAATGTTTGTGAGAAGTTATGTATGTGTGTGGTGTGAATAACTACCAAAGAAAGTGCAAATGTAAGAATAGTGATCTAATCATTCGATTGCAGAGTAGAGTGTGAAGAAGTTTGAGCGAAGTGTGAAGGAATATTTTTGTGCTTAACTGGAATAGTAATCATGCTTTTGTAGTAGCTATTTTCTCAGTTCATACCCTACGTATCTAATCCATATCTTTGTAAGATAGTGTAACTTCTTTGAGAAGTGAGCCCTATTGTATTTGAGCAGTGAGCTCTAGGCAGTGTGCCTGAATGCATGTGCATTCCCATTATTCTTCTCTATAATTTTAATAGGGTATAATATTATGGACTAACATCCACCATGGTTTTTCCCCTAACAAGGTTTCCACGTAAAAAATCTTGGTGTTCTCTATGCTTTTGATGTGTTGATTTTTTATGGTTTATTGTTCATGCATCAAATCTAAGATTAAGTTAAGTTAATTTTGAAAAGTTTAAATAATTTGTGACAACTGATTCAACCCCCCTCTCAGTTGTTTGTCCTTGTTTTTCCAACAATTGGTAAAAGAGCAAGTTCCTCTAAAGAATTTTGAAAGCTTAAGGTGATCCGAGATGACATCATACAAGAAGGACAACCCTAGATTTGATGCAACAAACTACTCTCTACGGAAAGCTAGAATGGAGTGTAATTTGAGGTGTATTGGTGAACCCTTCTAGAAGATTACAAAAAATAGATATATTATTCATCAGAATGGCCCTTCCACTCTTGATGAGGTTAAAGAGGCTGAGATTAACATCAGGGATATTGAAGCTTTGCTGAGTGCTCTGACGGATTCAAAAATGAAAAATGTGATAGGTTTGAAGACAACTCATGATATTTGGATGAAACTGGTCACTTTGTATGAAGGATATGTGCATGTGAAGGTCGATAAGCTACAAAGTTTGAAAGAAAAGTATGAAAATTTGAAGATGGGTGAATATGAAAATATTTTTTCTTTTATGCAAAGAGTAAATGAACTTGTGATGGGTATAAGATATGCTAATGGTACCCTGGAAGAACAAGAAATTGTAGCTAAAGTGCTCAGATCATTGCTTCTCTCTTACAAGTCAAAGGCTCATGCTATTGAACAATTCAGATTAGTAACAAATGTGACAAGGGATATGTTGATTGGTAAACTTGCTTCCTTTGAGTTGAGTCAATTTGGTGATTCTGCCCCTAAAACTGAATCTACATTTAAGGCTTCTATATTCAGAAGAAACAAGCAAAGATATGATCTAGGAGAATGTTCAAGAAAGACATTCAAGTATGAGGAAGAGATGAAACAACTAGAAGCTGAAGAAATAGAGGTTGAAGAGCTAGAAGCACTTATTATAAAAAAAGAAGGCAGAGGACAAGGTAAGTATAAAGGAAAGTTTCTTATTAAATATTTCTCTTGTAGTAAAATAGGTCATTTTGCTTCAAGGTTTCCTGAAAGAGTTCCTAGGTCTAAACCTAACAAACCTAGATTTCAAAAGAAGTACTATTTTGCTAAAGAAGGTGTGACTAATGAAGAATCTGGTAAAGAAAATGGAAATGAAGATGAATGGGTTTTCATTGCTATCAAGAAAAATGGTTTGATGGTTACTAAATATACTAAAGTTGAGAAAAATCTTGCAGCCTGAATTGAAGAAAAGGATGAGTGGGTTATTGACAGTGGATGCTCACATCATATGACTGGTGACAAAAGAAAATTTGTAAGTCTAGATAAATATGATGGTGGGGTTGTAATATTTAGAGATAATAATGTTGGTGTTATTCATGGCAGAGAATCTATTTGTCTTGGTGGTAAACATAACACTGATGATGTCCTTTATGTTGAAGGCTTAAAGCATAACCTATTGAGTGTTGGGCAGATGGTAGAAAAGGGTTATGATCTTCCATTCAAAGATGGACGATGTAGGATACTTGGAAGTTATTGAAATATGATTGCTTCAGGTACAAAGACAACAGGTAATATTTTTCATCTGAGTGTTGTTAATGTAAGTCGTTTAATTGCTAAAGTAGATGAAAGCTGGTTATGGCATAGGAGGTTGTGTCATGTGAATTTTGATAACATTTTCAAGGTAAGCTCCACTCAAGTAGTAAGATATCTACCTAAGATAGTGAAGCCTGCTAATACAATATGCAAGGAATGTTAGATAGGTGAACAAACTAGAGTTTATTTTTTGAGTAAAAAGCATCATTCTAATGCAGTATTGGAGCTGGTGTGTATTGATCTATGTGGTCCTTCTAGAATCAAAAGTCTACAAGGAGAAAGGTATTTTATGTTGCTTATTGATGATTACTCTAGGATGATATGGGTTGCTTTCTTAAGAGAAAAATTTGAAGCATTAGAGAAGTTCAAAATTTTCAAAGCTATGGCAGAGAATGAGAAAGGTTTGAGGATAAATTGCCTACGGTCAGAAAGAGGTGGCGAATTCACCTCCAGGGAGTTCAATTCTTTCTGTGAAGAGCATGGAATCAAAAAAATAGTTATCTACTTCTTGAACCCCTCAATAGAATGGATTTATAGAGAGAAAGAACAAAACAATTCTGGATGCTACTAGGACAATGTTGATTGAAGGAAATGTTCCACACATCTATTGGAGAGAAGTTGTAAACACTTTTGTGTACACTTTAAATTGGGTAAATGTCAATGGTATTTCTGGTAAGACTCCTTTTGAGCTATGATTTGGTCATAAGCCTACTATTAAATACTTCAAGATTTTTGGAAGAAGGTGCTACATTAAGAGAGATGAGGACATACAAAATTTTGATGCAAGGAGCAATGAAGGAATTTTTCTAGGTTACTCTACGAAAAGCAAGGCTTACCAGTGCTGTAATAGAAGATTGAGAAAATGGGTTGAAAGTGAAAATTTCAGAGTTGATGAGGACTCTGCTAGATCATCTAGATACTGTGGATATGATTTAGATGACCAGCAAGATAGTTTAGACAAAGGGAAGAATGATCAAGCACAAAATCAAGTTTAAATTGTTCTGGTAAATCAAGAAATTCAGGAAGGAGAGACAAGTAGAAGTGAAAAAGAAAGAACAAAAGAACTAGAAGTGTGAGAGAATCCTAAAATTTTGAGGTATGTAAAGCTCAATCATTCTGAAAATCAAATTGTAGGAGACAAGAATAAAAGTGTGCAGACTAGAAGAAGGATTGCAGAAGAGTATTGCTTGATTTCCAAAACTGAGCCTAAAAATGTCAATGAAGCTTGCAATGATGAATACTAGATGGAAGCTATAAAGGAAGAACTGATCTAGATAGAAAAGAATGATACATGGATTCTTGTTCCAAGACCTATAGATAAAAATGTGATTGGTACTAAATGGGTCTTTCGGAATAAGCTAAATGAACAAGATGAAGTGGTCTAAAATAAAGCAAGATTGGTATGTAAAGGGTATTCACAAATGGAAATTGTATACACCTAAAAATGGCCTGGAGAATATAAATAATTAAATATAATTTATTTGATTAATTAATCTTTATTTCATCTACTATTAAATAAATAGAAATATTTATTTATATAGTTCATCTTAAATTCTTCAATCTTTATTCTATTATTTTCGTCTTAATTAAATAAACAAATTTCACTTTATTTAATTATCATAAATAAATTCATCTACTATTAAATAAATAGAAATATTTATTTAAATAGTTCACATTCTAATTCTTCTATTCTTCAATTTTAATTAAATATACAACTTCAATAGTTTCTGTTATTTAATTATCACATCATTCAATCTTAATTAATTAAACAAGGTTAAATACTTTGTTGTTTAATTATCATATTCCTTCTATATTTATTTAATAGACAAATTCTATAGTTTGTTTTATTAAATTATTTATCCCCTTTTACTAATTTGAATAAAATCATAAATTATTCAAATAAAGGCATAAAGGAATTTCCTCTATTCACTCACCAATAAAATTAGACTTTTCAAATCTAATTAATTCAACTAGCATCCATGGGAAAGCTTTAGGGACAAACTTGCAAGAAATCCTCTCAGTCTCCTTTCTCTAATTCTTCCTATCATCTGGCCTAATGTTTTAATGTGTGGGAACCATTCTCATAATCAGCTCAAGCTTCTCAATGTCTCATCACACAATTCTCTAGATTGAATCCAAGCCTTTGTTGTGCTGCCCCTGTGCAAATATGCTACCGTAAATCTATAAATACAACATTCTGAAGAAAGAATGGATCCCAATTTTATGCAAACTTACTCTGCAGGAATAGCAATCAAGCAATCAAGAAACCATAGCAATAGCAATAGCATCTTGAGCATCATAACAATCATAGCATCAGTAGAATCCATATCAAGGCAACATCTTAGTTTTATTGTAGCTTCCATTCATCAAGTTTCATGTCAGAATAGATTATAGTAGCATCAATATCATTTAGTTTTCATCATTTAGAGTTAAATCATTGCATTTAGCATCATTCCATTCTCTAGATGGGCATTTTAATAGTCACGGTGCTTACCAAATTTGAGAGCCCTATGTGATTTAATAAATCTTTGGAGATAGGAGACAATGAGAAAATTTCAAGTTTTATGTGCTTTAAATTGGTTTAATTCATGTTAAATATTGATATAATGTTTCATTAAGAAGTGTTTTAGTTGTTATTACATTTTTACTTATTCACACTTACAATTTGGGGCAGAAACCCATGCTTTTAACAAGTTTTTTCTGAAAAGTGTTCGTATAGGATTCTGACATGTTTCTTTTTGCACAATCAAAAGATTCTGCAACACATATGACCCAAACTATAGTGCTTCTGACTATTTTAGTGCTTCCAACGAAAACTATAGCACTTTTGAAGACTATTTTAGTGCTTCAACCAATAGCTTCCAACACAGAGACAGTTCCTGTTTAAATCCATTTTAGCGCATCTACCAAATTTTACAATGCTTCTAATGAATTCTACAATGCTTCTGCCAAATCCTACAGTGCTTCCAACAATTTCTACATCACATTTGAGCATTTCTATAGCGCTTCTAATCTTTGTTACATCGCTTTTGTAATTATTATCTAGATCTGATGTGACTATGACTAGTAACTTCATTTTTTCAATTGGATTTAAAATGAATCAATCCTAGGATAGTTACTTAAGTTAAAATATATCAATCTAGGGTAGTCACCAAACATTTCAATTTGGGATTAAAAAATGAATGCCATGTATTTTTGTGAAGCAATATCTTCACTTAAATAGCAAATTGTTGTTTGGGCTCTAAAATTGAACAATTGACTATTGTGGTTGTGTGGTGATAGGCATCTACTCTCCCCTTAACTAGGTGATCAAAATGCCAAACTCATCCTTTATTTTATGTATTTCTAGGTTTATTAAATCCTTTAGAAGTCCTATCGTAGTGGGAAAAAGTACTCACCCTATGAGAATGACCTGAGTGGGAACAACCAAAGCCAAGTTTTTCAACCCACTATAAAATAAAATTAAATCTAGAAAAATCCTCATTTACTGGAAGTGTGAAAGATACCCATCCCCAAAATCTTTGTTTTAAAGATTGGGAGGTCTCCTGAAGGATTTTATTATTGCCGCTCCAAATAGAAACCTTATCTACGAACCATAGTGTAGTATCCAACTTGTCAGTTTATGAACATTGTAATACTCAGGAGTGCCACATAAGGGAAGAATCTACCCCCAAGACAGTCACCATATAATTTCTAAGGACCATTTTCTCAAGGGATCAAAAAATCTAACCTTGAGTACACACTTGGAAAAGAAAAAAACACGGGCACCCTCTAAGGGGTGACATAGTTGTGTGAGTCGACATAATTTTAAGTTATGGGTTGATTGAGTATAACTATGACCTACTTGTCCTTAAGAGTGAAGTTTTCTGAAGTGTCTTTTTGTTAATAAACCTATGGAAATCAAGAAGGATCTATGTGATCCTTGAACATACACTCACTATGTAGATCTTAGGACTTAAAAACACTTGTTCTACAATTTCTTTTTGTGTCTTTGAATCATTAAATCAGATAAAGATCATCCAAAAATAACATAAAAAGTTGACAAGTCAGTCCATGAAAACTTATGATTAGGGATTGGAAGTCTGCAAAATTTGTCAAGAAACCCAAAAAACAACTTAGTCATAAGAAACTATTGGAATATCAAAATAGGAAAATCTTACTTCACCATAGAACCTTCATCCATATATTTCATGATTTTGTTGTTGGATACACCGATGATTATGCCATAGATCCCTTATATTCACAAGCCTACTTTCAAAGAAGAGCTCTTTCACAACAACATAATCATAGTCAACCTATTCATCCATCTTCCATTCCACAACCCTCGATAAAGTATTCTAACGGGCCAAATCAATTCATACAATAGAGGAAACATTTGAAACATTAGGGTTGTTATCAGAATTAGAAAATTTACCAACAAAAATACTTTGTCAAAGTTTCCCAAATTTCATCATCATTCCATTCATTGAGAAAAACTAGACAAACACTGAAAAATATTAAAACAACACATCTACAGTCTATTTTAGTGCTTCTGTCCACTGTTTTAGCAATTCTACAATCTGTTATAAACATCCATCAGTGCCAAAAAAATACTAGAAAGTTTAGTTCTTTTGACCACTATTTTAGCACATATGCATTGTGTGACAATGCTTTTACCATATCTTTAATTTCTTCCACAGTCTGTTATAGCGCATCTAACAAAAATCACAGTACATCTACAATCTGTCAAAAACAAAATTTTACTAGTCATCAAAAATCCTAGAAACTTTAGCACTTTTTCCTACTATTTTAGCGCATCTGCATTGTTTGACAACACTTCCACCAGATCATTGAGTACATACAATGTCTGTTTTAGCACTTTTTCCCTCTGTATTAGCGCATCCATTAGACCAAAAAATAGACAGCTATTAGAAACATCTATTAGATCATATACATTAGAAAATCAGGTTTTTACCAGTTAGAAATGTTTTCCACAGTCCCAACAGAGTCTTAAACCTAAATCAAATAAGATCATAAAAATCAAACCTTTTCAATTTGAACCTAGATCTTGGAAACTCTAAAATGTCCACAAAATCAAACACAAAATCTTGATTATTAGGTTGATTTTCTTAATCAGCATACTATCATCCTCCCATCATGAAACATAAGATAATAATTAGATTTTTTCTCATCACTAGGATATATCATCCTATTTGACTTTGTTAAAATCAATTTGACACTTATCCAAACTGAGAAGATCAAAGTTTAGGGAGAAAAAAAATATTTGTATGCCTATTTTGACAAGGTTACAAGGTCATAAACTTAGGGAAAAGGAAATTGAAACACCAAACATAATGGCTAAAGAAAACCCCTTTTATAGATTCCAACAACATGATACCAATGAGATAACTCAAGAGGATATACAAGATGCCCAACAGGATCCAATTTTTCATAAATTCATGGAAAAGGTCTTAGAAGAAGACATGGAAAAATATCTCTCAATGTTAGCAGAATTAGGTGCAAAACTTTTGAAATATTTTGACATGAATCGATTGAAGGAAACACCTAGAAATAATGAAATAGAACCATCCAACACGTGAGACACAGATCAAGTGGTTGCTCTAACCACTCAAATGTAAACTTTACAACAACAACTCTAGGGCATGTAAATAGGAACCACAAAGAGATACTTGTTACAAGACATTTTTCCTTGCCCTTTTCATCTATGTGTAGACATGATACCATTTCCAAGACATTGTGAGTTCCCCAAATATGACAAATACAATGGAAAATCCGATCCAATCGACCATGTAAGGGAATTCAGAATAATGATTCTAGAGTTTACACAAGAGGATACCTACCTAATGAGGTTATTTCCTAGAAGTTTAGGAGAAAACTATATGGAATGGTTCTCCAAACTACAACCAAGGATTTGATCCTTTGAAGAAATGGTCAACCGATTTATCACACAATTATCCTTCAACATTCAACATGACATAACCATAAAAGATTTGTACAACTTGAAACAAAAGAAGGGAGAGACATTCCTATCATTCTTACAACATTGGAAAAAGTTATTCACTATATATCCTTGATCTATACCTCAAGAGGAAAAGATTGAATCATTTATCAACAACTTAAATGATGACATGAGTTATAGACTGGAACTACAATGTCCCCTAAAATTTGAAAAGGTGATTGAAAACAAACCTAAAATCGAGGAAGCCTTAGTCAAAAGAGGAGTGATAAAACATTACAATGACACATCAAACAATGCCAGTTCCTCAAATCATCATGGAAACAATGACAAGCCTAAATTTTGGCAAAAAAATAGAAATACTAGAAATAATGATACTACAACTAACACCCAAAATACATAACCAGTATTCAATCTGATAGCAGCAACTGGGAAAAAAAATAAAAATGAAAACTAGAACAATCAAGGAACCACTCAAAACAATAATCCAAACAATTGGGGAATCTCGACAACCATCATATCAAAGACAACCCAATCGACGGAGATTTATGCCATTAGGACAAACTTTGGAATCAGCAATGAGGGAGCTTGTTGCCAACAGACTTATTACTCTACTAGAAGTGAGAAATTGGGAGCCAATGGTAAAACCCTCTTGGTGGAATGATGCTGACTATTGCAACTTTCATAAGAATAAATGACATAAAACAAATGACTATATGAAATTA
>VDFB02193867.1:376762487-376890211 GCA_007258455.2 Sequoia sempervirens | reverse complement strand
TATACATTCATTAGCTGATTTTTGAAAGCGTCATGTATATTATTTTGATGATATTACACATTGATCCCAATTTGTACCATGACATTCAATTTTTTTATTGATATATAAGAGATGTATTCAACGTGGCATTATATGATATGATTGTTCCTTTATTTCATGTGTTATGGATGTATGGATGCATATGATATGTACGGATGTGACTTATGATTATGATGTTTTATGATTTATGATATGAGGTATGAATTGCTATGGATGTATGACATGGATGCACATGTGATGTATGTTTGTACCTTTCTTTTTTATTATCTTTTCTATATGATGATGCAAGATGTATGTATGGATGTATTTTCTATTTATGATTATATGTTCATGAATTCGATGGGTGATTATGTCTATGAGATGCTTAGACTAACAGATCTATATTATGATGATAATGCAATATGTGATTATTTTAATATGCTTAAAATATAAAATCTATATTATCCTAAATAGATCAAATGATGATACAAGTGCTAAATGAGATGGACTAAGATGCTTAGAATAATAAATCTATATTATCCAAAACACCCTAGATGAATGATATTTTTGACTATGATGATATGTTATGAGTATGCAGGATGGATTTATGCTAAAATTTGTGGATGCACAATGGATGCATGTATATTTTTGTTGAATTTCATGGTACCATGTTAGTACAAGGAAAATATAGAAGAATGAGAGGGATCAACCCTTGATTCTAAGAAGATATAGAAGTCCAACAATTCTATGAGTTGTTCAGAATTTATTAGATATGATGATGAGTGATGATGTTTTTTTTCTTATCAGTGATTGGGGACATAAACGACACAACTTCCCTTATGTTTGATAACACACATAGATACGATGCATCAAGGTATAGACAACTAGGATAGTGTGGTATCTAGTGTGATGGAATTTGACTCAGTAAATAGATAAGAGTATCCTTGTTCACACCTGAAATATGAAACCTTGTTAGGATGTACTTAAGAATTTTTAAACACCTTAGACCAAAACATAGAAAGGAAAAATCTCTCAATGCAATAGTCAACATGACATCCAAAACATCCTCCCTACATACTTGACAAAGTGAGTATCGCCAAGGTTATTTTACAAGAACATCAAGCAAGCAAAATAAATGAAATACAATGATCAATGCTCCATTCCTTTCTCTCTAAATTGTTTTGATAGATATCATTGAGAGTTCATTGGAATGAGTGAAATAAGATAAATTACAAGAAAAGATCAAGTAAAAAAACAAGCCAATGTTCTTCATACCTTTAGCCAAGACTTAAACTATGGTGATGTCTGATGTTGATGTCCATTGTAGGAAAGATATATCCTAGGACATGATGTTATCAGATGATTTTGAAACTAACGGGATGATGGGCTATTGATACCAAGAGTTGACTAACTTGTTTACCTATTGACCTAGATGTGAGACCCTGACATTTAAGTTTACACTTTATACATTTTCCATAATTGTTTCTACTTGTTTTGCAAAAGGTTGAAGATGAAAATCAATTTATTGTGAGTGGATGTTTATTGCGGGTGAAAGTGAGATGGGATGGATGGTTTTGGGTTTTTCTAAAATATTTCAATGTTTTGGGTGTTTTCACAATATTATGAGGTCATTTTGGGATTTTTAATATTTTTTACAAATATTTTATTGGAATATGGTGTCTCAACTTGTTGGCTTGTATCTGTGTGAAGACTTGGCGGAGTTACTTTTGTCACTTGCAGTAGCGTATGACTTAGAGATTGAATAGATGAATGTGAAGACATCATTTCTTCATGGTGATCTTGAAGAAGAAATTTATATGTCCTACCCTGAGACTTTGTGGAAAAAGGTAAAGAAAATTTGGTTTGCAAGTTGAAAAAATATTTGTATGGATTAAAACTATCACCTAGAATGTGGTACCAAAAGTTTGACACGTTTGTTTTGTCATTGGGATTTGCAAGATCAAAATATGGTCATTTTGTATACTTCAAAGGTGAAAATGATCGTGTTCTTATTATTTCTCTCTATGTTGATGATATGTTGTTTATAGGCAATAGTAAGTTAATGATTTCTGATCTAAAATCTCAATTGTCTGCAAAGTTCAAAATGAAAGATCTTGGTGCAGCCAAGTATATTCTGGGAATGGAAATAACCAGGGGCAGGAAGAGTAGAAAACTTTGGCTCAATCAGAATAAGTATATTAATACTATTCTGGAGATATTTTGTATGAATGAATGCAAGCAGCTAGTTGTTCCAGTTTTGCAGGGAACGAAGCTATCTGTTGAAGACTGTCCAAAATCTCCTACTAAGATGGAGGACATGACTAGAGTGCCTTATGCTAGTGCAGTTGGTAGTTTAATGTATGCAATGGTCTGTACAAGGCTAGACATTTCCCAAGCAATGGGAGTACTTAGTCGTTTTATGGAAAATCCTAGAAGGACACATTGGGATGCTGTGAAAAGAGTGTTCAGATATCTGAAAGGCACTTTAGAATATGCTTTGTGTTACCATGGAAATTTGGCTGAATCACAGAGGACTCTCAGTATTTGAGGCTATGTGGATTCTTATTGGGTAGAGGAAATTGACAGCAGAAGATCCACTAGTGGATATATTTTCATGATGAGTTGTGGTGCAGTTAGTTGGATGAGTAAATAGAAGGTTGTAGTCACTTTTTCCACTACAGAGGCTGAATACATGGTAGAAACACATGCCTGTAAAGAAGTAATCTGGTTAAAAAAATTGTGTTCTAACATTGGGTTTGATGTAGGGAAAATTAAAATTTATTGTGACAGTTAGAGTGTTATTTGTTTGGAAAAAAATCCTACTTTCCATGCCAGGATGAAACACATTGATGTGCAGTGTCATTTTGTATGAGATATGGTGGAGGATGGAAAGGTTTCTTTAGAAAAAGTGAATACTCTGGAAAATGTTGTAGATGCATTGATGAAACTAGTGAGCACAGACAAGTACAGGTGGTGTGCTAGTTTTATGGGCCTTGGAGCCCATGACCTTCATTAACTTCAGGTTTGGAGGAAGCCAGTAAGTCTTTGTCAAGTGGGAGATTGTTGGAATATGGTGTCTCAACTTGCTGGTTTGTATCTATGTTAAGACTTGGTGGAGTTACCCTATGTTAAGTCTACATTATCGGTCAATCCCTGGAGTTGTTAACTTTGGAATCGTATCATAGAGTTTGGAAGTTATAGAATTTTTTGATAGATCAATGTCCTTCATTGTCGTGGAATTTGTGTCTTTTGTAAACTTGTTGAGGAGTTTGAAAGTTTTGAAATTTCCCACTTGACAGATTCTCTTTGGTTTAATCAGATGGGACACGTGGGAGTCACCCACGATATCGTGATCAACCAAAGCTTCATCGTGGGATAGCAGCCAACTATTGAGATATGATGGTCAACCAAACTCATCTCCTTCAGTGTCATCAAATGGGACACATGGCAGTCACCTGCGATATCATGATCAGCCAAAGTGTCATTGCGGGATAGCGGGCAACCTTTGAGATTGACTTTACCGATTAAGACAAGTGGTAGTCACCCGTGATATCACAATCAACCAAAGTGCCATCACAGGATAGCGGGGAACAACTGAGATTAAACAAGTTGATGGATGTGGGGACCACTTGGAGTGTTAGAAATGCACGAAGAGTGGACACGTCTCCTTGGTGGATGGTTTCATCGAAGAGACTCTTGGATGATGGGTTTGTGGTTTGTATAAACTCTTGTTGAGAGTGCAAGTCTCGCCGATAGGCTGGTGAATTTGATATGACTTCATAGGGTGTTGTTGATAGCAATAGTCTTGTCATCAGGTATTTTGGTATCAGGGAGACATGGCCTAGTGTCTCACTGACATGCGATTTTGTTTGAACTTCTATGATCGAACATCTATCCTTTGTGGTGTGTTTTGAGCCAATGAGAGAAGAAAAATGTAAACCATTAGAAGTTGAATAGTTGTGACTGTTCCTGTGTGAAGGATCAACAAACAATGAATAGGATGACAGTTGTGACTGTTCCTGTGTGAAGATCAACAGACCGTGAATAGGATAATATATACGTAACAGATGATAGTTGTGGGGTTTGGTTGATAAGATTCTATTCAATATTGAACACAGATTGATCTAAGTGAATTCATTATGTATTGTCTCAGAGCATTGTGAGATTAATGTTTCATACAAGATTGGTTAGTGAATGTTGTTGTTATTTTGACATCAAAAAGTAAAGTTCTATCTCTATATGTAATTTCCATTACTTTAATACAAAGAGGCTTTTCTTGGTGTGGTGGGTTTTTCTCCTATAAAGGTTTTCCCACATAAATCTAGTGTTCAATTGTGTATGAGTTATTTCTCTTTTCTGTTATTCATTTCATGTGTGCCTTATTGAACTGTAATTGTAAAATTTAAAGACATATCTGCATTCTTCCCTAAGTTTTTGACGTTAGGAGAGTTTGTTTCGCACCTAAGCTTTCCTTACATGTTTTGTGCTTTCTAATATTTTGACCAAGAACCTAACCTAAGGACCTATCGTAGGGGCCTCGGGGGTTATCAAAGATTAGCCTTTCCTATGTTATACACACAAAGACCATGTAGTTTGACTGACATAGACTCATTTATTGATGAGATATAAACAATTGGACTACCAATTTATTATGGTGGACACCTAAAGGACCTATCCTAGGGGCCTCAGGGGCTGATCAAAGATTATCCTTTCCTACATTATATACGTAGAATCTTGGTAGTTCGACATGACAACTATGTTTTTGAATTTTTCTGTTTTCGACCCATTTTTTGGATTTTTGATATGTTTTGGGTGTTTTTGGATTTTCTAATTTTATGCATGTTTTAGGATTTTTAGATGTTATGGGAGATGTCAAGGATATACATGAATTCAATCTAATGTAGGTATAAGGAATCTCACTAATGTGATGTGATAGACTACCTTGATATAGGTAGGACAAACTAACTTTTGGAGTGTTCCAAGTAGTACTAGGATGGAACATGATACATACACAAGATCAAGCCATGATGCAGATGTAGATGGGTGATGAAAAGAATAATGCAATGTAATGGGTGAATGCAATGGAAAGCAGTGTGAAGAAAGCCAAAGAGTCCATTGTGGATGAAAAGTGCTTTATTTACACAAGGCATCTGATTGCCATGTTTTCACCAAGGTATGTGCCCAAAGCACCACTGAAATGATTTTTTGATTTGATTTTTTGTATTGTTTTCAATCCTTTTTCTAATTTTTTGGATTTTATCTTTTTTTTTTGTATTTTGTATTTTGGATTTATACTTGCAAGTTTAGGCATAATTTTTTTTCAAATGGGAGCTATTCATGGGCTCTTGCAGAGGCTCACCTTCTAGTGTGGATATTTGATACACTCTTGACTAGTAGCTTTCTGTGATGATGAATGGTCCCAACCAATTGGGTTCAAATTTTCCTTTATTGTCTAGGTTTGGTACATTCTTATGATGTTCTTTCAATACGAGATCTTTGACTTGGAAGGATAGAATATTGGTATGTTTGTTATAGCTCCTTTCGAGAAATTTTTGGTAAACCCATAGATGGTTCAAAGTATCCATGCACTACTCATCTAGTAATTCTAGCTCATTCAATCGTGAAATCTGATGCTCCTCATTAGTGATGAGATTTTTCAATGATATTCTCAGGGATGGGAGCTCAAATTCAATAGGAAAGATGGCTTCTAATCTGTAGACCAAGGAGAAATGGGTTGTACTTGTAGGTGTGTGGATACTTGTTCGGTAGGCCCATAAGGAAGGATTTAGTTGTAGATGTCAGTCATGACCAGCTTTGTTGACCATTTTCTTTAGGATTTTTAGAATGGTCTTATTGGAAGCCTCAAATTGGTTGTTACCCTAGGGGTAATACGAGGTGGAGAAGCAATGTTGGATATTGAATTTTTGGCATAGCTCACAAATATCCTAGTTTTTGAAGGGTGTTCCATTATTAAAGATATGGGCTTTTTGTAACACCATAATGAAAAATGAGGTAATTTAGAATGAATTCTAGAAATCTACTTCCCCACGATATAGGTCATCAGGATAGCTTCGAGCCACTTTGTGAAGTATTTTGTGATGGTGATAATGAACTTGTGTCCACTAGATGAGGTTGATGTTATTTTCCCAATGAGATCAAATCCCCATTGTGAGAAGGGCCAAGGTGTGGTGATTAGTTGGAGATCGTACGCTAGTGCATGGATGAGGTCCCATGCTATTGGAATTGCATATATTTCCAGACATAGTCATAAGCTTCTTTCTCCATAGTGGGCCAGTAGTACCTCATCCACAATGGTTTCTTAGCCAAGGACATACCACTTGAGTGTGAACCAAAAATTTCATCGTGTACCTCTGTTAAGGTATTCAAAGCTTCCTCAAGGTTAAGGCATTGTAATAGGGTTCCTTCAATACTCCTACAATAAATGGTGTTTCCTAAGATGAAAAAACATCATGATTTTTTAATGAAGGTTTTCTTGCAATTCAAGGTGATGTTAGTGGGGAGGAATCCTATTTTTAAGTAGGTGAATTTATCATGGTACCAGGGATCACTAGGACCAACAAGTTCACACACGAACTCAAATTCTAGTACCTCAAAGGCTGGTATGAGAAGTTATTCTACCAAAAATTCATGTTTATGGACATTCCTCAAGATATCTAGCAATGGTCCAATTGTAGCCATAGCATTAGCTACTCTATTGTTTACCCTTAGTATTTTCTTGAATGTTATGTCAATGATCAACCCTTTGAGATCCTCAACCAAATTTTTGTATGTGATGAGTTTGTCATCCTTAGTTTGATATTCATCATTTACTTGATTGACAATTAACTATGAATCCCCATAGACCTTCAATGCCATGATTTTCCACTATACTGCTATTCAAAGTCCTATGATAAGTGCCTCATATTCTATAATGTTATTGGTGCAAGGGAAGGACTATGTTTATATGATTTTGGAATACAATTCCCTTGTGATGTGATGAAGAGGATTCCCATTCCTAACCCATATTGTGTGTAGGATCCTTCAAAGTATACTTTCCAAAGGTCTATGGTATTTAGGAGAAAGATTGACTCATCTGGAAACTCTAATACCAATGGATTGTCTGCATATATAGGTACTTCAACTAGTTGATTTGTGATCACTTGTCCTTTGATACCCTTGCATTCCAAATATTCAATGTCATATTCTATCAATATCATGACCCACTTGACCATCCATCTGATGAGTGTTTCCTTAGAGAGCAGATACTTGAGGGGATCTATCTTGGCGATGAGCTTAATCTGGTGGGCCAACATATAGTGCCTAAATTTCTACAAGGAAAACACTACTACAAGACAAGCCTTCTCAATGAATGTGTAGTTGAGCTCACGTCCTTTTAGGGTTCTACTAATGTAGTAGATGGCTCTCTCTTTCCCCATTTCATCATGCTAAGCCAAAAGAGCACCAAGAGCTAATATTGTAGCTAAGATTTAGAGAATCAATGGTTTGTGTGGGATTGGTGGTGTTAGAAAATATTCCTTGATTTGATTAAACACATGATCACATTTCTCATCCCACTTGTATGCTACCCCCTTGTGGAGTAGATGAGAATAGGGGATGGTTTTATTGGCCAACTATGCTATGAATCTTCTAATTGATTGAAGCCTTCCTTGTAAACCCCTTAATTGTTTCAGTGTCTATGGTGTTTCCATGTCAAAGATTGCTTTGAATTTTGTGGGATCAATCTCAATTCCCCTCATTGACACAATGTATTTCAAGAGCTTTCCTGAATTTATGCCAAAGAAACATTTCTTGGGATTAAGCCTTACCTTATACTTTTCCAACCTATCGAAGATTGGGCCTAGTGTTGCTATGTGGTCCTGATGCTTCCTTGATTTAGCTAATATGTCATCCACATAGTCCTCCATAGTTTTTTGGATCATGTAATGAAAGATCAAGGTCATAGCCCTTTGGTAAGTAGTTTTGAAATTATTTAGCCTGAAAAGCATCATATTCCAATAGTAAGTGGCTCATGGATAGTGGAAAGTTGTTTTATGTTGGTTGTCCTTTATGATCCTTGAAATTGGTGCAATTTTAGATGCCCCTAGTGGGCTTGGAGACAAGTACAAAGTTGGAAACCCATTCTGGATAATCAATGGGTCAGATGAATCTAGCATCAAGGATTTTTTATAGCTCAAATTTGACAAGTAGGGTGATTTGTGGATGCATCTTTCTCAATTTATGTCTTACAAGTTTTGCCTTAGGATTACACTACTAGCTGATGAACTACCACTTCGAGATCGAGGCCTAGAATATCTACATAGGTCCATGTGAATTTTCTCTTTCTTTCCTTCATAAATTCACCTCGATAGATTTTTTTCTAAGCTTCGAGTGATTATGCATAGAAGTTGATTTGTGGTGCCTCTTTGGTCCCAACATTCACTAGGTTGCACTTCTCTACTAGGACTGTTGATTTCTCTTAATGGATGGAAATAAGGGGAATATTGAATCCCTCATCCTTTGGCACCTCAAAGAGGTATTCACAATCAGATATGTCATTTATTTTTACTATTTTAGGATTACAAAGTGCCACAATGTGGTTTTCACTTAAGGATCGAGATACCACTCTTAGATTTTCAATTTTGTGACTAAGAGATTCAATCATTTCCCTATAGTATGCATATCTAGTTCAATTTCAAACCACACTTTGTGGTCTCCATGTGGTAGATTATCCCTTAGTCCCATCAATTTTGAGATATCCTCATCATTTTTAAATGTATCTAAGATCGATGGTCCTCATTGGTCACATTCAATAAGTTGGGAGTAGACGAGTTTAGCTTCGTGATTTGCTTACTTGACTTGAATGATATGGAGGTGATCATAAAAAGAGAGGAATCGTCAAATAGCATGGGTAGGTCAAAGAGGGGATCCTAAAAGGGATTACTAAGAAATACGGACCAAAGAGGAAGCTTTGACCATTTTAACAGGAGCACCTTTGCCAAGTATGGTTATCTTAATAGGGGTATGTCCAAGGCCAAGATTCTTAGGGCACTTCTTAGGAATGATAGGTTCTAATAGGCTATTGTCATTTTGTCTGAGTTTTTCATTTTTTTTGTATCCCTAGACAAACATTAACTATAGACCCTTGTCCTCATTCATTGGGAGAATGGTTTAGATCGATTATCTTGATATAGGAGACTTGAGACATATTCCTCGTTCACAACATTTTTTCTTAGGTCTCCCCACTTTTTGAAATTTTTAGTTTTTGCTTTGAAGGTTTCAAATGTTGTATCAATTGGTTGTGTCCTTTCATGAGATTTAGAAGATTGAGGTAACTCTCCTATTGCAAAGGCACTTTTTTTAAATTTATAGTTTCCACAACCATAATCTTAGATCGCAAAATTGATTTTCAGGTTGTTCTAGATTATGGGTGTCTTTGTCCTAGAAGTCGAGACTAAAGTAGATGGATCAGCATAGGGAGATGTGTGTCCATCATTTTTAGGAACTTGGGGGATCTTATAATATTTGGATTCTAAATTTTTGTAGTAATAGAAAGGTTGAAGGTCACCATGGATTGTGACTTCTTGATTTTGGTATAGGAATTTTATGCATTGATGGAAAGTAGATGTGATAGCTTGCATCCTATGAATCCATGGATTCCCTAGGAGAATATTATATGGAAGCTCAAGGTCAAGGACTTGGTAGGTGGTTTCCATGATTATTGACCCCACTTGGATGGGGAGTTGTATGTTTCCTTGGGACATCCACTCTTGGTCATCATAGGCCTTTTTAGTGATACATTTTCCTTTTTCAATGACATCTTCTAAGAATCCCAGATTCTTTATTAGCTCTAGGGTACAAATATTTAATCCTGCACCCACATCTGCCGAGACCCATTTCACTTTGTTCTTATGGACCAACACCTCAAGATGGAATGTGTGGTTATGTGATGGTTGCATCAGGAGGTCATGCTTAGAAAATGTTAGGAGATGTGGTGTAGTAATGTGTCTAACCATAGCTTGAAATTGGTCTACATCAATGTCCATAGGAACTGAGGATTTGTTTAAGGCTTTCTCTAGGATGTCCCTATTTGAGTAGGGGTTTTTTTTAGTTGTTCCAAGATGTTGTAACTGCTAGCATTCGATTTCACATTGGAAGGTGGTGCTCTTGGTTGTGGCAATGGTCCTAGGATAGAAATTTTTTTGCTACATGTGATGACTCCACACTCAACTCTAGGTCCTTTGATGTTGACAACCATTACAAATTCATCTAATTATGATACTACATGGTCATAGACATGGTTTAAATTGGTTTAATTCTTTTGTTTTCCTTTATTGTGATCCAACATCGAATTCATGTATATCTTGAGATCTTCATTTCATGTTGGTTGGTCAATGGTTATGACTTTAATGTCAATGAGGTCCTGGATAAGATTTTTGAGTCTCATAAAATTGGCTATCATGTGTCCCTTGATCTTGTGAAAAACACAAAGGTGCTTCTCATTATACCAAGGTTTTTTAACCTGAAGCTTTTGGTAATTTTCATAAATAGGGGCTATTATGAGTTTTGCTTGCACTAGTTGGTGCATGAAAAATTCAATGGGTTCCCCTAGTGGTGTATACTTGCATTTTGATGGATATTTGATCCTTGGGGGTGGTCCTCCTTGGTCATTCACATTTTTGACTATTTGATTATTCAACTATTGTTGTGATGGGTTTGTTTGTGGGGTGTTTTGATGAATGGGTTGTTGGGTGTTGACTTGATGAGTGTTTTTTTGTGGGTATGTTTGTCTATTTTTCCTCAGAGCACTAATAACAACTTTGGAATCAACAACACATCATTGGTAATATTTGTATTCTTGGCCCATGTGTGAGGTTTGTCATTATATCTTGTCAATAGTTTATTATCTTGGTATGCAAGTGTGCATCCTTGTGTGATAATGGCTCTCTCAATATTGAGAGCTTTAGGGATTATTTGGTCATATGTCATGATGCACTACATTTTCAGCTGGAAGGACAATTCCCCTTCAAGATTAGAGATGATGGTTCCAATCTATTGTTCCTTTGGCATAGACCATTTTCTTTTACTAGATCTAGATCTCTATCGTTGTAAGAAAGTTGCAAATGTCTCCCCCTTAGATTTTTTGAGGATGGATAGTTCCTCCAAGCCTACCTCCATTTATAGGTTAAATGATTAGTTTTCAATGAATAAGTCCATGATTTCTTGGAACTTTTTGATTCTGGGGGTAAGCAAGAGAACCATTCCATGGTTGGACCAACCAAGCTATAGGGCAAGAGTCGCAACAAATACAAATCATCATATGCCACTTCCATGCAATGAATGTGAAATTATCTAATACGGTCCTCAAGATTGCATCATCCTTGATATTTGTCAAATTTTGAATTTTGAAACTTGGTGGGAATGGAACCATAGTGATATTCCTATCAAATAGATAGGGGCACAAAGTGTGATTTCTTTGTCTTTCCTGATTGTATGTCATGTATTTGCTGCGAGAGAAACTTGACTTATGTGAAAAGGTCCAATTGTGGATTGAGTGGTGGAATGTATGTGTTTTGATATGATGGGGTGGCATGCATTCCTTGTGTGTTAAAGTTTGAAGTGTTGGGTTGTGCGTTCATTTAGTTTTGTTGAATATTCTACTTTTGTGTGAGCAATGCTCATTGGTATGCCTATTGTTGTTGGGCTTCTTGTTGTTGTTGTTTTTATGCTAATAGCACTTATTGTTGAACCTATTATTGCATTATTTTTTGTTGTTGTGTTATCCAGGCTTGTTTTTGTAGAGCTTGTGCTTGTGCTTGTTGTTGGGCTTGGTATTGTGCTTGCACCTGTGGTTGTTGGGCTGCTTGTGGTGCTTGTTGTTGTTGCAAGGCCTAGGCTTGTAATTGTTGTGCTTGTAGTTGTTTCTATTGTAACAAGGTCTGCACTTGTGCTTGGACTTGAGCTTGTGCCTGTACTTGATCTTGGGTTGCTTGGTGGGCTTGTTACACTTGGAATTGTTGTAATGCATTTTGATATGCTTGTTGTGTTGCTTGCAAGGTGATGTTGTATTGATTTGTTGTGTTGAGATTTTATATTGTGGTGGTGGATTTTGTTGAATGGTGTGAGAAGATATGTTGAGTGCTTGTTGGGGTGTTTATTGGGGTCTTTATTGTATGACAAGAGGTTGAGTAACTATTTTATTCAACACTTGTGAAAATTGATTTTGGGGTAGAGGTGGTATCGATGATGTAATCAATGGTTGTGATGTTTGATATGAGGCCTCTTGGTGTTACGATATCAGTGGCATGCTTGTAGGTGGTATGATGTTTTGATTTTTATTGTTGTGAGGATTGAGTTGATTTCGATGATTGGGGGGGAAAAGTGCTTAATGACATAATTTTCTTTAACCCATGGATTAGTGTAGGTGAGGGGGTTATGATGGGAGCTAGTGAATAGGATGATGATGTGTTTCAATGTAGGAGTGAGGATGAAGCATCAAAGGTCTCCACTTATTCAAATTAATCCATTTGTCCTTGTGGGACATTAAGAAGAGAGCTTTGTGTATCTAGGGTGTATGTCAGTGTTGCACGAAAGGTGGATGAGTTGTTTTTATCATATAAAATAAGTGGCACATTTTTTTGTTTAGGATCTTATGGGATAGTTTTTGGCATACCCAAGATTGTGTTGGATTCTAAGTTATGATTGTTGACAAGTGGGTTCCCTTGAAGGGCTTGAAGTAGTGAGCTCCCTTTGGTGGTTATGGTTTGACTTGGTGTGTATGATGATGATGGTTGGGAGATGGGTTGGACTATACTTGGAAATGACAGTATGAATGATGTTGATGGGACGTTCCCAATATTTTTTCAAAAATGGTGCTTATGTCAAAGTCATAAGGGAGTTTAGCCCCTTCTCTTCCCAATGCCAACATGTATTGGGTGGGATTTAGTTTCATGATTCTGTTGAAAAGTTTGTGGGTATCTAGATTTTCCACTAGTTCAAGCAATTCATCTTGATACATTTCCTTATAGTTATTCATGACATCCTCCACTTGACCTTCTTGAGAATTAGTGATGGTAGAGGTGGATTTGGTACAGTACTGGTAGGAGCCATTGGATCAAATTTTGTTTGGGTCAAATCACTCATGGTTGATGTTTCCTTGTTTTTCTCCATGCTCTTCTTGTATTGTGATCTTGATTGGACCATAATTTTGTTGGAAACAAGCTACACTAAGAGGGGGGTGAATCAGTGTACTACAAAAATTAACTTTATTATTTTGACCTTTAATCCACTTAGAACATTTAATCAAAAGTAGTATGCAGAAACAAAAACCAAGAAACCACACAACCATAGCACAAGGATTTTTACATGGAAACAATGTTAGAGGAAAAACCATGATGGATGGACAATCCACAATAATTTCTAAGTATACCCAAAAGAAGTATTACAAAATGGGAATGCACTTGCATTTAGGCTCACTACCTAGAGCTCACTACTCAAAAGGATGGGCTCGCTGCCCTTACAATGATTTGGATTAGATCCAAAAGAAAATGAACTGACTGGATAACATCTACTAATGTTGGATTATAGTTTTGGTTAAGCTTTGATGATAAATTTCTATCCTTATGAATGATATTGAACTTTTGCTTTGCTCTACTCAAGTTTGCACACAAAATCCTTATGCACAAGTGAAACTGTACATGATATCACTCAAATACTCCTTGGATGTGCACAACATACACCAATACTACTTATTCATCATTTAAAATGATGTGATGGATCATCTAAATATATCCACGACTGGGGATTTAATTGCTACAAGTCAACTCAATAAAACTTAAGAATATTTGTAACTTGGCCCAAAACATGAATAAATTCAATGCATATCCAAAAAAGTCAACTAGTCCATAGCCAAGACTAATAATTAAATATTTTAACATGAAAAAATCTTGAATAATTCCACTTGACACATCCACAGTGCACTACATTCCCTGAGTCTATTACAATAGACAAATAGACAGAAAAATGTCCTATCGGCCTCCTACCTCATACTGCAACAAATGCAACACCACAAAACTTGATAATAAGATAATCCACATGATTAACAAGCAATTCAAGATATCCACAACACAAAGAGATGATTCGGTAAAGCCATTTGATTGGATACCCTATTCCTCAAGTATTTTGCCGATAATACACACTATATCACTTTATCTACTAGTGTGACTAGATACTGAACTGTGGATCATGGGAACGACTTCAATTGCCATCAATGACAACACTAGAAGGCATATGCCAACAATATCCCCCTTTGGAATTGATGGCAACACTTAGTGAAAAATGACTAAGTGTCAAGACTGGTAAGTGCACTGCCAAAATGCAAAATACTACTCCCCCTAAGAATATCAAAGCATTTTTCACTTCACTCTCTCCCCCTTTGACATCAATGACAAAATTGAGGCACCCAAAATTTTCAAATCTATACAACCATATCCGGAGACTTACAAAAATTTGAAGACGTCTACAAAGAAATTCTTCAGTCCACTTAATTTTGAGTCCCACACACTTTTTAGACTCTCCAAAATAGTAATGTTACCACAAAGAAGATATGCCAAGGTTTCAAGAGCTTCAAGATTCATTGGGTCAAGAGCGGTCATAGCACTTTTAGATTCTTTTAGAGAATTCTCCATCATCTCAATCTTTGGACTTATTAGCCCCCTGAGTTCACTTACTTTTCCAATAATCCTTTCATTTTCAGCCTTTACATTCTTTATTTGATTGAGAAAAGATATTACCTAACTTTCTTGATGACAAATACTACCAACCAATGGGTCAAATGTGTTGGAAATAGTAACCAACTATTTCTCAATATATTTACTTGCTTCTCATTTGCTTCAGTCAATTTTGACAAGACTAAGCAGGACTTGTACACTTTTCCTCCTTCAGATATAGTACTTTGAATATTCTTAATGTAGGTTCCTAACAGATTTTTATCTTTGGCAATCAATTCTTTTAGGCTATTAGTCCTCTTCTCCTTGAACTCCTTCACTTTATCTTTGGAAATCAATTCTTTAGCCTATTTTTCAAAAGATTCAAAATGAGAATCTATATAGCTTATTAACTTTTTCAACTCATCGGAGGAGGAACCTGGTGGGTCCACAACATAAGTATGCATTATTTTATGTAGGACTCCAGATACAAGCTTTAAGAGTTCATTGTCCTCAATGTGAGATTTAAATATCTTTTCACTAGCTTTGGCTTGGGAAATTTTGGTGACCTTCATCATCTAAATTGGAGATAGAGTGGAAAGATTGACTATGTTTTCATCCAACTCAGGATCTAGCTCATCCTGCTGCTCCAACAAAGATTCCTTCACTTCCTCTATCATGATTCCTTGCTCCTTTTTCTTTTCAACTTGATATTCTACTTCAAGATTGGCTTTAGGCATTTCAATTTCTTCAGTATGAGACTCTTTTCCTTCATCGACCACCTCAGTTTGGACCTTGGATACAACACATGTGTCTCTGAGTTTTCTACATTTGGAGAGGTCAGATTATCCTCAAACACTAGAGGATCAGACACATTCATGTTTTCCTCATTCACATTCCCTTCTTCTATCACATTTACCTTCACATTTACTTCCTCAATTCCTTGAGCATGTTTTGAATTGATCTCCTCAATATTTAACTTTTCCCTTGACAAAAAATCTTCCAAAATTACTTTAGTTTCACTGATAACTGCATTAGTGTCACCAATCATGAGTTTATTTATTCTAGACTTGCTTTTGAATTTATTTTTGACCTTTAGAAGAAATAAATCCATTTCTTCAATTGACATTTCTGAGCATAAATCAGCTAGAACTCTTTTCCTCAGATTTTCTTCCTCAGTTCTGGCACTCTCTCTCCTAGATTCCAATGCATTATATAGGCTTGTAGGCAAGCCAGACATGATTTCAACAAGATTTTTATTGAAAACATTCAAGTGCTTAATAGTAGCTTTTTGAAGAATCTTCTTACCAGAATCATCAAAAGTCTCATACAGGTCATAGAGTGGTATGAGATTTCCATCATTTACTACTATATCTTCAACTTCCTCAACTGTCATGCTCAACTTGTCGACTTTGGACCTTTTCTTTGCTTCTTTACCTTTCCCGAAATGTTTTCTCTTGTTAAGTTTGATAGCATGAGTCCCAAAAGCTTTTAACTCTCTTACTACTTCTTCAAAGTCAATTTCTTCCTCTTCATCTTCCAATATAGCTTTGTAAGTTCTTGAGCTTTTATTTTTCTTCCTTCTTCTGGAGGTTTCGACTTGATTAGACTATCCTACAAGGGAACTCCTAGTTTTTCTAGCAGAAGATGTTCCCAGAGTAGCTAATGTTGCCTTTTCCTTCTTTTCAGCTGCTTCAACTTCACCTCTTTATCTCCTTATTTCTTTTAGTTTTTCAACTAGAAGACCAATTTTCTCTGTAAATATTTTTGTCTCCTTTCTTACCTTTCTGATTGACATTGGCTTTCTCAAATCAAAATGAACTTGTAGGCTTTTCTCTGCATATGAACCAAAATTTTCTTCATTAGGGTCTAGTGGTGAATTTAGCAAATTTTCAACATACATCCTCAAAAAATTTCCACCTACTTCATACCCCATCAGCATGATCCAAATAGTTCTAGGATCAACAGCTTCCATGTGACACTAGTCAATGTCTATCATAAAGCATATAGTGTCTTTATATTGTTCTACTATTGTGGTAGGAATTCTCTCTCTGGCGTGCATCAAGCTTTGGAAATTTTTAAAATGACCCCACAGGATTGTGTTGCAGGTATGTCAGTCACCAAGTGTGCATAATATATCACAAATCTAAATAGCTAACAACATATCATTTTTCCATTGAACCTTACCAACTCCCGGTATTTCACCAATGAAGTAGAAATATAGACAGATTAACAGGTTTCAAAATTTGAATACATTCTTCTTGTCCTTCTTGATTTTTCTCATATTCTCCAACATTTGACCTCTAAGCAACTCACATAGATCAAAATCTACATTATGTTTGATCATTTCATATGTTGTAGAGATGGTTGTGCCAGATACAAAATTCTCCCGGCTCGAGTGATAAATTTTGTAGCCTATGACCATGGATGCAAACTTTACATCAACTTCGGTGATATGATCAATAGTCATTTCCCTTCTATCCCAATGAGAGCCAGTTGCTTTGGTAACCTCATCATTCTTTACCAACTTCAAAACTGGAAGCCTGCCAGTGGAATTTAAGCCTATAACTGCACAAATAGCTTCTTTGGATATTTTGAAAGGCACATCTAACCACATGAATTCATCATGGACATGACTTAGAATATATTGAACCCACTCATCTTCTTTGAATATGGGAAATCTCATGAATTTCACAAATTTCTTGTCTTCTAGAGTTTTAAATTTTGGTTTCACAATAAAATCTTCTTGAATTATGTATTGAGAATACAATTCCAATAACTGTGAACTACCCAAATCTTCAATATTCACATGCACATATGCCCTAATATCTACTCTTTGATTTCTATTTTGGAAATAAAGTTATCAATTCTTTATATGATCAACATGATGACGAGAAAATTTTTCTATCTATTGACTAAGGAAGCAATATACATCATCATTTTCGTATCACTTTCATCAAAACACACATTCTATTTTTTTTACAAGATGCACTAATCTGTGGTCCCTATGTGCTAAAACTCATATGTGCTATTATTTTTCTTGGATGCGCTAAAACCCAAATGCACCATTCTTCACTTGCGATGTGCTAAAACAGTTCCCATATGTGTTATTTCCCTCTAAGTGCTAAAACTATAATCCTAAGCGCTAATTCATTTTCTGGATGTGTGATAACCCTATATGCGCTATTGTTTTCTCCAGGTGTGTTAAATTCCTAAATTTTCTTATGGCACCCTATATTTTCTACTCTTTTCATTGAATGCGCTAAACTAGTTTCTATGGTAAACATGCTAAATCTACCCTAGATGCTCTATTATTTTCATCGTAAGCACTAAAATATCTATTGAAAGTGCTAAAACTTTTCTAAAAGTGCTAAAACACAATTTCCAAACCTAAAATCCATAGAAAAACATGAAAAATTTACTCAAAATGGAAAATTTTGAAATCACAAGTGATTTGATCGACTCACCAGTGGTCCATACACA
Source organism: Sequoia sempervirens (assembly GCA_007258455.2). Taxonomy (NCBI): domain Eukaryota; kingdom Viridiplantae; phylum Streptophyta; class Pinopsida; order Cupressales; family Cupressaceae; genus Sequoia; species Sequoia sempervirens. Next base: position 376,872,008 of record VDFB02193867.1, on the reverse strand, counting down.
ATTGGCCTTTGGTATCAGCGAGATTGCTCGAATATGTGATGGTGATACATAATCTCCATGTCGCTAGGTCACTGTTAGAGCTACAAGATTCAAAAAGTCAAAAAGTGTAAATGACTTGTCCTTTTCTACCTTTTTACCTTTTAAAGGTCAACCACAGGTAAGTTTTGTTGCATTTTTATCTTTTTCTCCAAATTTGACTTTATTTTTCACATTGGGGCATCTTTTTACATCATTTTTTGCTAGCTAAATCAATGAATTCACATCAACAAAAAACTCTCCTCATCAAATCAAACAGTATCAACAATTCATATCATCATCAATGATTTACCTCCTAAGGGGGCATCATTAACACTAGCAGCATTTTTTTTTTATTAGAAACACATCAGAATCAGATCAAGGGCATATTTTTTTGGAAAAAAGGGTAGAATCGAACACAACAAATTTTGAAAGCACGAATATTTTCTTTGAAGCAATGCATTTCACACATCACTTCAAAGAGGGGCAAAATGGAGATGCATAAAATTCGTCATATTTAATTAATCTTGGCATTTAATTAAATATTTATTATTTAATTAATTTTTCTAAAGTCTTCTACATATAATTAAATTTAACTAATTTAATTATATTGTTCATTCATGTTATTCTTCCCTCATAATTAAATAAATCAACTTTTATTTAATTATTTCACATCCATATGTTTACTTAATTAATTAAATAAATACACTTTATTTATTTTAATTAATTATCACTTTTGAATTTAATTAAGTCTTTTTTATTTAATTAAATTTAATTAATTGTTTTCAAATCTTTCTTCTAGTTAATTAAATATCTCATTTAATTAATCTCATCAACATACCATTTCTTAAAGGTTTAATTGAATATCTTCCATATCTTCTCATAATCATGATTAAATATTCTATTTAATTGTGAAAATCTTCTGTTATTTTTCAAATCCATGGTAAATATTCTATTTTAAGAAGAATCTTTGTGTCACCCAAAAATAAATAATTGAATTCAATAATTCATTATTTATCTTCTTTAAAATCTTCCCATAATCTCATAAAAGATGATTTTTTACAAGTCATCTTCATCATCTTATCTTACCACTTTTACAAAAAAAGAAAACAAATCTTGCTTTCTGCTTTCTTCTATTTTTCTTCAGTCTTATCCATCCTTAACCATTTGATCTGCTAGGAATTTTCACACTCGTTGATCATATCAACCAATCAGAAGCTTTTGAAAAACTCTATAAATAGCACAGCCAATCCAAGCAAGGTTTACACAACACACACATATCAGAGGAATTAGAGATTAATTGCATTCTAGCATTAATTTTCATTCTTAGCACTATAGCATTATATTTTTAGCATCTTCAATAATCTTTCATTTTCAACAATCATGTCTTAGCTTAAGCATTATTTGCATTTCATACTCAAATCTTGTTCTTTGGGAAGACTGTTCATTGAGCCCAACATACAATCTGAGAGCCAGCTAGAATCAAAGAAAATACTAGAGATAGAGGATGATAGGATGTTGTCACTAACATAATTCTAAGTTTGCAAAATCTCTATTATTTTTAATATTATGTTTTTGATATAATTTCTTATTGGTGTGATTGATTCTTTTTTTTTTACATATTTAACGTTCACAAAATAGACCATACAAGTTCATAATTTGGAATTTTGAGATCAAAATACAAGTGTCATACATGTGACAATATTAGCTCAATTAAGAGGCCTCCTAGTCCCTTCCTAAGAAAATATTTTAATGTATCACATGGATACTAGGGGTGGCACTGTTGGTATGGGACAAAAACACCAGCTGGTGAGGAATTTAGTCACCACTATTTCATTTATGTAGAAGACCAAAATGAAAGCACCACTTTGGGTTGTTCCCTCTCACAAGTTGGAAGGGAGGCCCTTCTAAAGGTAACACTTTGAAATGAAAAAAATGTGTGAAAAGAATCAAGATGTTTTTCGTCACCCATGATCACCAAAAAATGCGAGGGGAGAGGATACACACATCAAATTCACAAAGCAAGAAAATAACACTTGAGTGTTTCTCGTCACCCAAGATTGCACTAAGCGCAAGAGGAGAGGATACACACTTGAAGTGTGTCAAAGGAAATATAATTCATGCTTAAGTACTTGTTTTTTTTATCCTTCAAAGCAATAGTGAATTCATTTTAAGCACCAAATTGAGTGTGAAGTTTTTTTTTAATTTTACCCAAGATAACAATGTCTAGTAAGTTTATAAGTTTAATTTTAACTAAATTTGAAAGAAGCAATGATTAATTTTAAGCCCAAATTGAACTAGTTGGTCCTAAAACAAAAATGAAAGTAGAAATTGATGCCCTAGGCTATTACAATGAGCATTTAAAAATTATTTTGATTCTCCAAGTTAATTTTTCTCCTCAATCTGCAAAGGCAACGTTGGACATAAAGGAGATGTTATATCTACAACAAAGGTGGCACTAAAAGAAAAGGCGATGCTTTGATGAAAAGAAAAAGTAGTGCTCTATAGAAGATAGAGAGCACAAAGGTGGCACGGAAGAAAAGCAACAACTTGGTTGAGAATAGAAATTGACAATTTGACCGAGAAGATAGAAGCGACACTTTTGCAAAGGCAACATGAAAGAGAGTTGTGACAGTGGTGCAACATGACAAAGGCGCCGCTATATGTGGAAGCGGCACTATACTTGCAATCAAAGGTGGTGCTCTGTGGGTCTCAAGGCAGCACCTCCTTCCTATAGCTGCAAAAAAAGTTAAATATAAGCCAAAATATCAAATTTTAAAAAGGTTATCCCTCCTTCTAGCGCCAAAATGTGAATTCCAATATGTAAATAGTTATCAGGAGACAAACAAATGGGGTTAGTCAGGTTATAAATTCCAAAAAAATCATTCCCTATGAGATTCTCAATCAAACAAAGATAACAAAACATGAGCAAAACATGAAATAACACAAGATAAAAGCATGTAAACCTATCTAACTTGATCTTACCTCCATCCCATAGGGGGATTGGTGTCACTTTTATGTGGAAAGTGGCCCTTTCCCAATCCCTTTGATCATCTCTAAGATGTGAATGACTCCAAGTGTATGAGATTGATTCCAAATGAAAATGAAAACAAGCTAAATAAGTGATGAAATTGAGTGTAAATGAGTGATTGCTATGAGTGAAAATGCCTATACTAATATTGCATGAGATTGTAGATCTATTTCAAGTGGAAGAGGCTTCTACTTATAGGAGTGAAGGGTTAAAGAAAGGATGAATTGGTGAATGTGGGATTAAAATGGGAGCCAATAGGAATGTGACACTTGTAACAAGGCTAATGGATGGAGGTGAAGCATATTTGGGAGAATGTGTAGAGTTAGGAGGATGTAAGGGAATTAAATGAATATGGTTAAGGGTGTAAGAGAATATTGTTGAGGATGTAAGAGAGGTTAATGCCCTTGTAAGAGACAAGATGGCATGTAAGAGGGAATAAATGTCTTTGTAAGAGGTATTTATGAGTTTGTAAGAGGCTTTAAAAGCCTTTTGGAGGGAAATTGAATGAAGGGGTGGTTGGGAGGAATATTCCTAGGAATATAACTTTGTGAGGAAAATAGGCTATTTAGTTAATTGAAAAAAAAGAATTTCATGTGCAACTTGGTTAGTTGACCATGGGTTGATTTAACTTTAGTGGAGTTAAAAGCTAGAGAAATGGGTAACGAGGGTTAGGGAGTGATTTAGAGTTAATTAATTCAGAATGAATCAACTTTAGTGGGTTAGGGGATTTATAAAATTTGATTTATTTAATCAAATGAGAGAACTTAGCGATTTTAATTAAATAGTTTGATTTATTTAAATAAATTTGATGAACATTAGTCAGAATAAGGTGAATTAATCAAATAAAGTTAATTATTTGATTAATGGCATAAATTGATGAATTTAACTAAATAATAAAGATTATTTAATTAACTGGTTAGTTTGAAGTGACTTAAGAGGAAATGATGTTAATTAATTAGAATCAAATGCGTAATATCATTAAAGACTATTTAAGTGTCAACAATATTTTCTCAAAAAAATTACTGTAAAGTTTTTATTCATCAAATTCCCAATTATCTAGATATGAGGGATTTTTAAGGTAGAGGTGAAGGCTCTTCCCAAAATAGTCTAGGATCTCATTAGGTAGAAAATTGTTAACAAATACTAGTAGAACAAAAACCTATTTATCATATGAAAATTCCATTAGTCATCAAGGATACTATGGAGGTGCAATTTCTCCATGCAATTGTTCTCCTCATAGACACATTTATAGAGCATGGCACATAGATATCCCAATCTTTTGCTTTAGTGAATGATCTTGTAGTATGACCATCTAGTTCTAGTAATACTATCTCTTTGTTATGCTTGAACTATTATAATCTATTCTTTGGAAGAGAAAATGATCTAGAGGGTGCAAAGTGTGCTACCTCCCACAAGTGTACACATTGTCATCTTTGGTATTTTGGGAGCACATAGGGTGATCTAGTAGTACGAGGTGGTGCGTCAGATAATGTGGTGATGATTTATGAGATACTAAATGATTTTTTTTTGTGTTACTAAAAATATACTAATGTGCTATATCATATTTGAGAATAATATTTTTATAGATGGGAATAATAAAAACTATTCTCAAGATTCCTCTTCTCAAATACAAGAAAGAGAAATCTATCATTTTTTGGAAAGATAAACTTTTTTTGAAAGATAGTATCAAGATTTGTAAAAAATGTTCATTTTCTTAATAACATGTTGAAAAAATATGCTCATGTATATTAGACTCTAGAACAATTTTCCTTTCAAAATAGTTAAAATTTTTATTACTAACACTCTTATCTTGGGGCGTGTGCACTAAGTTGAGGAACAAAAAGGTGGTTAAAAGTGTCATTTTTGGATAAGCATGTATTTGATTTTTAAAATGAAAACAATGCTTAACACATGCATTCTATGGCTTGGAAATAACCAAGCTATAAAGTGTATGCATTATAACATGACATCATAAAAAAGGATAAAAAAATTATAACGTGTCATTTTAATATAACCTCCAACTTGAAAAGCCTTAAAAGGCTTTGGCCAAGATATAGAAGAATCTCACTAAGTTCCAAACCATCCACCATGACCACTAGCCCAAAAAAATATCCATCATGTGATAGTGTCATCAATCATCAAGGAGACTATGGAGGTGTAGACATTCCATGACATTACTACTATAACAAAAAAATATACAAAATGGAACACAAATATCTCAGTCTCATAGTTTAGACAATGCTCATGCAATGGGAACATATAGTTCTAGTGTCTTTGCGACCACTTCTATTAAAGGTTTTATGGTATCTACATTGTGTTGGCAAAACAAGGACATAAAATTGAGAGGGGGGGTGAATCAGTTGTCACAGAATATTTAAACTTTTCAACTTAACTTAATCTCAAATCTAATAAATGAACAATAAACCATAGACAATGAACACATCAGAAAAATAGAGAACACCAAGATTTTTTACATGGAAACCCTATTAGGGGAAAAACCATGGTGGATGTTAGTACACAATATTATACCCTATTAAAGTATAATGAAAATAATAATGGAAATGCACATGCATTCAGGCACACTGCCTACAGCTCATTGCTCAAATACAAGAGGGATCACTACCCAACAATACACAATAATTTGGATTGGATCCACATGGTGTGAACTGAGAAAACAACTTCTATAAAAGCTTGATTACAATTCCAGATAAGCACCAAAAACCTTCTTCACACTTTACTCAATCTTCTTCTCACTCTACTCTGCAATCGAATGAATAGATCAATGTTCACACACTTCCTCTTCTCTAGCTTTCCTTCACTTCACACACACACTAACTTCACTCAAATAATCACTCATATATATTTGCAAAATGAAATACATCAACAACTATGTCAGCCAAAAAGATAAAATGTATTTACAATGTTGGCCCAAATTTATAAATAAATTTGCAATGTGAATCAAACACCATTAGCCAATAATATGATGCAACCCAAAACAATATCCTTGAGCATGCCAAAAATTCAAATTTTAATCTTCAAGGATTTGCAACATGTTACAATCATCATGTTGGCCAAGAACATGAAAACCTAAACACACACAAGAAAAATCTTCAACCACGAGCACACCTATCAACACAGATATATAGAAAAGATAGAGTGTGATCTAGAAGCATCCACAAACAACAAGAACTAATAGAGGAACATCTACAACAACAAAAATTAGTAGAATCACATAATCTTCAATCAGGAACACTGATTGAAAGAACACATAGAAACACTGTCAAAACACAAATAATCATAACATGATCAAATCTTCACATAGACATCTAAAACTTCTAGTAGATGAACTAGATTCTCTCAACAATAAACCCTTTAGTCCACAACAACTAATCTTCAATGTATAGAACAAAACACCTTCTTGACCTTCACTGTTCCACTGGCAACCAACAACTCTTTCTTTAACAATTTTCTCAATATCCTTGACATATACAACCTTCAATACAGTAATGATAATAGTGTTGACATCAATGACAACCACATTAAAGAAATAAAACCACAACATCCAATAATCTCCCCCTTTGGCATTGATGGCAACACATCATGTGAAAAATACCATCAACACAACTACACTAACTCCCCCTTAGATTTTGACTCTTCTCCTCAACTTCTCTTCTCCCCAAAAATATTTTTCACATTGCTCTCCTCCACCTTTGACATCAATTGCAAAGGTAAGCATTAGCTTTCCACATACAAGCTTTGAACCACATAACTACACATCTAACTACTCCCCCTGAGTAGCAGCCATAGAAAAATCAATCTGAATTAGGAAATATCTATGAAGCACATAGATTGATGCAAGAAAATGCATTTGTAGGTCATATCAGGAGGGGTAATTACCCCTAGCATCCCTCTGAGATACTCAAAAGTATCCTTCAACAATGGCTTGGTGAAAATTTCTGCAACCCATTCTTTGGTAGGCACATACTCCAATCTGACTTCTTTCTCATTCACTTTCTCCCTCAAGAAGTGAAACTTGATTGATATATGCTTAGTCTTAGATTGTATCACCAGATTCTTTGATATGTTTATTGCACTTGAATTGTCACAGTATATGGCAGTAGGCACTTCATATACTACTTTGATCTCTTTTAGCATCTGTTTCAACCACATCACTTGAGTACAGTTGTTTGCAATAGCAATATACTCTGCCTCAGCAGTAGATAAAGAAATGGAATTCTTCTTCTTACTTAACCATGACACTAGATTCTACCATAGGAAGAAGGTACCACCACTAGTACTCTTCCTGTAATCTACATCTCCTACCCAATCTGCATCAGTATATGCACTCAAAGTGAGATCATCATCCATAGGATACCAAAGTCCAAAGTCAATTGTTCTTTTCAGATATTTGAAGATTCTCTTTACAATAGTCACATGAGACTCTTTTGGATCAGTCTAAAACCTAGAAACCATACATATAGAATTCTTAATGTTTGGTCTGGTCTAAGTTAAGTAGAGAAATCCACCAATCATTGACCTATATATTGTTTCATTTCCTTAGGAGAATCATCATTCTATGTTATCTTGCATTCAATTACCATTGGAGTACCAACAGGCTTTGATTCTTCCATGCCAAAATTTTTTAGTAGCTCTCTTACATATTTAGATTGAGATATGAAAATACCATTGTCTAATTAAGTAACTTGTAATCCCAGAAAGAACTTCATCTCTCCAATCATGCTCATCTCAAATTCACTTCATCAGCAAACTTCATACATAGATTATCATCTTTTCCAAAAATAATGTTATCAACAAAGACTTTAATAATCAACTATTTGTCATGATCCAACTTGAAATACAAGTTTCTATTAGTAGTACCTTTATTGAATCCAAGCTTCAGTAAATATTTATCCAGTCTAGCATACCAGGCTCAGTGGCCTTGCTTGAGACCATATAGAGCTTTCTTCAATCAGAAAACCATGTATTTCTTATCAGTCAGTTGAAATCCATCTGGCTGTTCAATTTATACTTCTTCTTCTAGCTCACCATTCATAAAAGTTGACTTCACATCCATTTAATGGTCCTTATAATTCTTATATGCAGCATAAGCAAGAAATAGTCTAACAAATTCAATTCTAGCAACAGGGGCAAAGGTTTCTTCAAAATCAATACCTTCCATTTGTGAATACCCTTTACATACCAATCTTGCTTTGTTCTAGACCACTTCACCTTGTTCATTCAGCTTATTTGAAAGACCCATTTAGTACCAATCACATTTGTATCTTTATGTCTGGGAACAAGTATCTATGTATCATTCTTTTCAATATGCATCAGTTCTTCCTTCATAGCTTCCATCTATTATTCATCTTTGCAAGCCTCATTGACATATTTAGGTTCAATCTTGCAAATCAGGAAATACACTTATGCTATCTTTCTTCTAGTTTGCACACCTTTATTCTTGTCTCCTATAATTTTAGTTTTAGAATTATTTAGCTTCACATACCTTGGAACCTTGGGACTGTCTCGAACTTTTGGTTCTTCTATTGTTTCTTCTGTGCTTGCACTTGTCACTACTTCCTGGCTTACTTGATTTATCAAAAAAAATTGAAGTTGTTTTACCAAAACATATGGCACAATTTGAAGTTTATTTTATGTCTAAGCATTCTTTCCTTTGTTTGTACTATCTTCATATGAATCATATCCACAATATCTGGATGATCTAGCAAAGTTCTCATCAACTCTGACATTTGCACTCTCAACCATTCTTCTCAGTCTTTTGTTATAGCACTGGCAGGCCTTGCTTTTAGTAGATTAAAATAGAAATATTCCTTCATCACTTCTTGCATAAAACTTTCCTATGTCCTCATCTCTCTTAATATAACACTTGCTTCCAAATATCTTGAAATATTTAACAATAGGTTGATAACCAAACCATAGTTCAAAAGGAATCTTACCAGAATTACCATTGACATATACCTGGTTTAAAGTTTACAAAACAACACTTACAACTTCACTCCAATAGATGTGAGGCACATTTTCTTCTATCATCATTGTTCTAGCAACATCCAATATTGTTCTATTATTTCTCTCTGCAACTCCATTATGTTGAGGGGTTCAAGGAGTAGGTAATTGTCTTCTGATTCCATGCTCTTCACAAAAAGAATTGAACTAACTGGAGGTGAACTCACCACCTCTATCTGACCTTAAGCATTTGATTTTTAGACCTTTCTCATTCTCTACCATAGCTTTGAAAATTTTGAAATTTTCTAATGCTTCACATTTTTCTCTTAAGAAAGAAACCCATATCATCCTAGAGTAATCATCAATAAGAAACATAAAGTACCTTTCTCCATGAAGACTTTTGACTCTAGAGGGACCACATAGATCAGTATGCACTAGATCCAACAATCCATTTGAATGATGTTGTTTACTCTAAAAAGAAACTCTAGTCTATTTTCCCATCTAACACTCCTTGCAAATTGTGTTAGTAAGCTTCACTAGCTTAGGTAGATATCTTACTACTTGAGTGGATCTTACTTTGAAAATGTTATCAAAATTCACATGACATATCCTTCTATGCCATAACCAACTTTCATCTACTTGAGCAATTAAACAACTTTCACTAGTAGCATTTAGGTGAAAAATATTACCTTTTGTCTTTTTACCTGAAGAAACCATATTTCCATAATTTCCAAGTATCTTGCATCTTCCATCTTTGAACTGAAGATCATAGCCCTTTTCCACCATTTTTCAAACACTCAACAGGTTGTGCTTCAAGCCTTCAACATAAAGGACATCATCAATGTTATGCTTACTAGCAAGACAAAAAGACCATTTACCATGAATCACACTAGCATTGTTATCTCTGAATCTTACAACCCCACTGTCATACTTTTCTAGACTTACAAATTTTCTTTTCTCACCAGTCATATGATGTGAGCATCCACTATTAATAACCCACTCATCCTTTTCTTCAATTCAGGTTGCAAAAGCTTTCTAAAATTTAGCAGATTCAGTAGCCACTAGACCATTTTCCTTGATAGCAAGGAACACCCATTCATCTTCCTTTCCATCATCTTTATCAGACTCTTCATCAATCACTCCTTCAGCATAGTAACATTTGTTTTGAAATCTAGGCTTGTTAGGCTTAGATCTAGGAACTATTTCAGTACACCTTGATGCAAAATGACCTATTTTATTGCAAGAGAAAAATTTAATAGGAAACACTCCTTTATACTTACCTTTTCCTCTGCCTTCTTTCTTCATAATCAGTGCTTCCAACTCTTCTACTTCTCTTTCTTCGTCTTCAATCTATTTCATTTCTTCCCCATACTTGAATGACTTCTTGGAACATTCTCATGGATCATGTCTTGCTTATTTCTTCCTAATACAATAGCCTTAAATGTAGATCTAGCCTTGGAACAGATTCACCAAATTCACTCAACTCAAAGGAAGCAAGTTTTCCAATTAGTGTATCTCTTGTCACATTTGGCACTTATCTAAATTCTTCAATAGCATGAGTCTTTTCTTTGTAGGATGGAGGCAATTATTTGAGCACCTTAGCAACAATTTCTTCCTCTTCTAGGGTACCATTGGCACATCTAATACCCATCACAATTTCATTTACTTTTTGCATAAAAGAAGAGATATTTTCATCTTAACCCATCTTCAAATTTTCATACTTTCCTTTCAAGCTCGATAGCTTAGCCATCTTCACATCTGCGTATCCTTCATACATATTTTCTATCTCCATCCAAATCTCATGAGTTGTCTTCAAACCTATCACATTTGTCATTTCCAAATTTGTTAGAGCACTCAACAAAGCTTCAATAGCCCTAATGTTATTCTCAACCTCTTTAATCTCATCAGCAGTGGAAGGACCATTCAAAGGAATAACATATATATTCTTTGTAATCTTCTAGTAGGGTTCACCAATAAACCTCAAATGACACTCCATCCTGGCTTTCCACAATGAGTAGTTTGTTCCATCAAATCTAGGACTATCCTTGTATGATGCCATCTTGAATCACCTTAAGCTTTTAAAATTCTTTAGAGGAACCTGCTCTGATACCAATTGTTGGAAAAACAAGGAAAAACAACTGAGTGGCGGGGTGAATTAGTTGTCACAAAATATTTAAAATTTTCAACTTAACTTAACTTAATCTTAGATCTGATGAATGAACAATAAACCATAAACAATCAAGACATCAGAAACACAAAGAAAACCAAGATTTTTTGTGGAAACCCTTTTAGGGGAAAAACCATGGTGGAAGTTAGTCCACAAGATTATACCCTGTTAATAGTACAATGAAAATAATAATGGGAATGTACATGCATTCAAGCACATTGCCTAGAGCTCACTGCTCAAATATAAGAGGGCTCACTGCCCAAAAATACACAAGAATTTGGATTAAATCCACAGGGTGTGAACTGAGAAAACAACTTCTACAAAAGCCCAATTACAGTTCTAGTTAAGCATAGAAAACCTTCTTCACACTTCACTCAATCTTCTTCTCACTCTGCTCTGCAATAGAATGAATAGATCAATGTTCACACACTTCCTCTTCTCTGGATTTCCTTCACTTCACACAAACACTAACTTTTCTCAAACAATCACTCATATATATCTGCAACATGAAATACATCAACAATTGCATCAACCAAAAATATAAAACATATTTACAATGTCGACCCAATTTTACAAATAAATTTTCAATGTGAATCAAACACCATCGACCAATAATATGATGCAACCCAAAACAATATCCTTGAGCATGCCAAACATTCAAATTTTAATCTTGAAGGATTTGCAACATGTTACAATCATCATGTCGGCCAAGAACATGAAAACCTGAACACACACGAGAAAAATCTTCAACCATGAGCACACCAATCAATGCGGACGTACAACAAAGATAGAGAATGATCTAGAAGAATCCACAAAAAACAAGAACTAACAAAGGAACATCTGTAGCAAAAAAAAAAATTAGAATCACATAATCTTCATTCAGGAACATTAATAGAACCCATAGTAACACTATCAAAACACAACTGATCATAACATGATCAAATCTTCATGTGGACCTCTGAAACTTTTGGTAGATGAACTAGATAATCTCAACAATAAACCCTTTAGTCCACGACAGTTGATCTTCAATGTACATAGCAAAACACCTTCTCTACCTTCACTGTTCCATTGGAAACCAAGAACTCTTTCTTTAATAATTTTCTCAATATCCTTGACATATACAACCTTCAATACAATAATGCTAATAGTGTTGACATAAATGACAACCACATATTAGCAACAAAACCACAACATCCAATATATTGGAGTAGAGTGTGATCCACATGATGACACCTCCTATGAGTGCACTCATTATAATTATACATGTATTAGGAGCTTCAAGGCTGATCCAACACCACAATTTGGAGAATCAAATATTATTATTGTTGTGCAGTTTTCACACACATGCCCCACTGAAAGCGGGGACCCTATTTTTCTTTCACTTTGGTTTTTGGGCCCTTGTTATGTTGAGGTTTTGTTACCTTTGCATGTGCTTGAATGCTTATCTTATTCATACAAATGCCCCGCTTCTAGGAAGCACTTTAAAAATCTTAATTTTTGAACAAAGTTTGGGTTTTTAATCCATTTCGGGATTTTCTGTTCCATCCGGATTCTCCTAGATTTCACTCAAAGTTCAGCAAAGGGAATACCCTATAGTTTGGGAAATTGAGGACTTCACAGAATTCCGCACTGACCAGATTTTTCTAAAATTTTGTTTTACTGTCGAGTTTCTGAATTTCTTCATCCTATCTTGTCAACGGTATTAATGCACCTAGGTATGCTCTCTACTACATGAGTGTGATCAAATTAAAGGGGATTTTGCATCATTTTCTCTCATCCTTCACTATGTATCACTCTTGCATATGAGATTTGGTGATTTGGACATTCGAATTTCTTGATTTGCTTGCTGAGGTGCTTGGATTTCTTACATTTAGTTTGATTTGGTCATTGGGGCATCCGAGTTCACCACTCATTTTCCTCGTAGTTGAATTTGATTTACTTATGGTATGTAACTATGGTCCTTGCCTTTGAAATGTTAATGATTGGCTATCCACAACCATTTTATGTCCATTTGGGAGCTCAATTTGGCATGTTTGACAGTTAAATGCTTCAAATTGGGGTTACCTTTTGATATTTGAGGATTCTTAATGTCTATCTTATATTCCACCCTAGTTAACCAGTTGGATTTTAGTGGTGTTCTACATTCTCTAATGGTTCCCATGCTTTTCCCTATAAGTTAATGTTTTAGTTTGATTCAGGTCAAGGTTTAATGGAGTCTAGTCCAAATTGGAGTGCTCTGGGTTAGTTCATGAGTTTCACTTTTGGTTTATTGGTCAAGGATTTCTTAAGGATGATTCACAACTCATTATGAGCCTTGTTGAATGTGTCCAAGCTCAATCAAGGTTTAATCTGAGCTAGTTCTTGTTACCCATGGCGGAGGTTTCAACAGTCAGATCTAGGGCATTATTGATTTGTTATGAACATTCATCATTTAACACCTTAAGTAGCCTTGATCCAAAGGGGTTGATAGGAAACATGAATTAGATTCAAGTCAAGCTTAGGAGATTTGAGATTCATGGGAATTTGATTGTATCAAAGAAAATCAAATGTAATAACAATTTTTTGGGATTCTAAGGACTTCACAAAATTTTTGTATCTCTGAATTTTCTTGGATTCCATTTAACCTTCAGTGTTTTGGGTGTGCATTGAAAATCTAGATTTTTGGGGACCTCACGGAATTCTGGTCTAGTCAGATTCTTCTAAATTCTATGGGAAGCTTTGTGGAACTTAGAAATTGGATGAAATGGATGAATTTAATGATGAATGCTTAACATTCCATGCTTTAAACTAATAGATTACATAATGTTATATGCATCCTTTCTTCATTTTGATGATCTATTGTTGATATTTATGCCTTCTTCAGGAAAATCCACCTGGTTTGGAATTTTCTAATGTTCCTCCTAAATTGGTTTTCCTTGGTTAGCTTGGAATCTCGAACTTCTCAGTTATGATGATTTATAGTTGATTTGATGGTTTTCTTATGATTTTGAACTAACACTTTGATAAATATGTTACCAACGATTAGATTTTTATGTTAGTAATTGATGGATGCAGGCTGAATCTAGCAAGGCAGTAGCTGGAAAGGCTAAAGGTGATATGGAGGGATCCTCTATCTCAGATTCAGAAAGGGTTAAATTGGACATAAATAGCAATATTCCAGAAAGTAAGATAGCCTTCGTCTGGTTTGAAGGTTCAAACACAAATGTGGGTCGATGGGACTATGAGGAGTTTAAGGCAAGGATGGCATAAGAAGATCTTCCAGTGCTAGCCAGGAGACTAATGGAATCAGGATTATCTCATGTAGCAGGATTTCCTCCCACGGTTCAGTGTTATGAGTTGGTATTGGAATGTGCCCGACACTATGATAGGCATTCATAAAGGACAGTTAGCCCTCAAGGGAGGGTATTGGCCAATCTTAACCTAGTCTCTATTGCATAGGCTTTTGACATGCCAGACAAGTCTCATGTAGTGGCTTTTAATATGGAGGTGGCTAAAAGTTACTATGAGGAGGATACTATTAAGTCACAACAGGTTATCAATTCTTGGCTTGAAAAGACAAAGTCTCATTTCTCAAAACTGCCTAGTAGTTGCATAGGGAAAAGTTTAAGAAAGGACTCTATGATGCCATCACATTATTTAGCCGGGTGGTAGGCCTAAAGAGTGCAGGTATATTCGATAATTGGATGTTCCATGTCATGTTATGAGGATGGAGTAGGAGATTACTAACTATCATTAGACAAGGATCATCAATGCCAAGATCCATAAGCAATTATGCAATGTGCTATAGACAAAGACATTCACCATGACTTCTTATTTAGTATATGCACTTGCAAGATTCCATCCCTATAAAGGTTTGAGCACAAGAGGAATATTTGGACAGGATGTAATTTATGAGGTTTATCCTCAATTGCAATTAGGAAGCTCAAGTTACAGGAGGTTCAATGTTGCATTCACCATGCACGTCACTAGATTGCTCCAAGGTGCAGAGCACGTGAGAATATTAGATGATGCTAAGGAGCTGATTAGAAGGTATGGGCTTGGTTCATATAGTTTCCACCTTCTCTTACATAAGAATTGATGGTTGTCAAAGGGCTCCATACAGGCTTCCAAGGTATCCCACATACCATGTCATACTTCTGGAGGTCACAAGGAAAATATGTGACTTTGATGCCATTGTAAAGAAAGATAAGCATAAAAATGGATTTGGTGGAGATTTTCATTTGAGGATAGGTACTGGCAAGGTATGCCCTTCAATTAATTCAACCTATTCTTCTAAGGAGGAAATGAGCACTCTTGGGTTGTCTTACCATTCCAAAAGGCCAGTTTTGATATCACTGGTGAAGCACAAAAGAAAGCTAGAAAGGAATACCACCACAAAGATGACATAGAGGACTACTAGGCCATTAGTAAGGATGAGTTTGGGGTAAGAAAGAAGAAATTCTCTGGACTTCCTGTTGATGTGGTCCGAATGTATAGTGTGAAAATGGTTCTCGATCAAGTGGAGGATGATGGAGAGTTAATCCAAAGTCATGATTATGAACCAATTAAGGACAAACTAATTGGAGAGGTAGTTTGGCTAGAAGAAGAAAAAAATGAATTAGAGCAAATCAAGGCCCCTGTGACAAAATACACCAAGTTATGGCTCAAACACAAGGTGTGGGAACTTGAAAGTGAGGGTGTTCCATATACTTATAATCTAATGGGGGATCTAAAATCCCATTCCACTTCTAAGGAGTTGGTTGAGGAAGATCATAAGAGTAAAACCAAGGTAGATTCTCCTTTTAAGATTAAGATCAAAGGTTCCCAAGGAGAATAGCAGGAGAAATGGAGGAAACCAAAAGCAAAGAAGAGGACTGCTGCTTCAAAGACAAAAAAAAATGTAGAGGAAGAACCCAGTGAAGGAGAAGAAAAGGACGGTACCCCAACACCTAAAAAGAGGAAAAAAACAAGGGGTTCAAGAAAGAAGGGTGGATCTTCCAAGGAGAAAAGTGAGATTGATCCTTCAATAGTGGTAAATATCTAAAGTTTAGGAGAGAAGACATAGGTATACACAAGAAGATCAAGAACTCCTTCTCCCAAGGACAGTGTGCCAAAGAAGGATATTCCTCCAGCAACCTCTGCTGCAAAAGAACATAAAGAGGCTTCTCCACCCCATGAACCACATGGCACATCAGAACAACTAGCAGATGTGGAGCACTCATCAAGTGAAGGCAGAGAAGAATTTCAAGAAGGTGAGCTTCATAGTGGGACTACAGAAATTAAGAAAATTCTATGGACCCCCTTGGTAACTTATGAGGATTCTCCTACTAGAAGTGAAGAAGACATACTTCCTCAGAGAGAGGAAACACCTATTAAGACTCCATCATCAATACATGAAGAAGAGGAGTATGACAAGGGAGAACATGATAAAGATGAAGAGTTTCCTAAGAAGCTAGAAGATACACCCAAGGGTCAGCAGGAAGAAGTGGGACAGAGTGAAATACAGTTAGAGTTTTTTGTTCCATGTTGGATTGATAGAGAAATAAAGAGAAAAAAAATGTTGTGGATGATACCCCTCCCAATTGGGATGGGCTACTGGTGAAAATAGGAAAAGGTAAAGGAAAGAAGAAGGCCAGGCTCATCTCCAAGATTGAAAGAGATGAAGCAAACAACAGAGTGGTCCACATTGCTACTCCTGCCACTAAAAAGAATAGAGATAAGGTTACTGGGAGTGATTACAACATGTAGACTATCAACCTAGGACCCACTTCCATGGAACAAGATATTGAAGAATATGAGGGTTCAAGTGTTGTGATCCTAGGAAGATTGAGGAAAGAAGCACAAACTAAAAAGGAGTTGAAGAATGAGAATGAAATACTTAAGAAATATTTGGAAGATTTGATGAAGCCCTTGCAATCCATTTGCTCCTCATCTTCTACTGCGAGTTTCCTACCACAAGACACCATAACTGAGCTGGAGAGAATGAAGGTTGCTACTCTTGCCACAACAAACTGGTTACAGGGGGTGAAAAATAAGGGAGATAATGCTATCAAAGACATCCTTTCAATTGGAGGAGATGCAATAAGGGCAATAGATTGGTTGAAAGATGTATTGGCTCAAGATAAAGAGGATGTAGATCTCCTGTTGCAGAAGACCAAGACTATCATGGAATACACTAAGGATAGGCTAGTGAGTGATGAAATTCTCCCTTCCTCTAGAGCTGTAGAATCTTGGGAATGGTTTGAAGCTTTGAAAATAAGGCAGAATTTTTTTAAGAAGATATATAAGCAGAGGAGGCAAATTGAGGATATCCTAACTGGTATCCATGATAGATGCATTTCTTTCTTCAAGGTGATGAAAGGGAGAAGGAATTTTGCACCAAAGCATTTGAGCTTGGAGCAGTTGAGAAAATGGTGGCAAGATGTATATTCCCCAGTCAGTGAGGATCCAATTACTGATCATTAGTTGGAAGATGCAACCACCTATATTGTAGTTATTGATAAATATCAAACTAGTAGGGTTGAGTGGGATAAGTTAGTGGAGCAATCAAGAGAAAATATTAAATCCATCAAAAGGAGAATTAAGGTTTTACCTTTTCCACCTATAGCCGACTTGGACATGCTACTTTTGATGGTGCATGATAGGGTGGATCGAAATAAAGACAAAGGGGAAGGCAGTTAATGTAAGGTTACACAGGAATTTGTGATTCCCTATTATTTTGCATGCATTGGTCTGAGCTATATTGGAGATCCTAAGCTGACCTGGATGGAGTTCATGCATTTAATGCATATTCTATCTTATTTCGAATTCCTCTTGGCCGACTTGTTTTATGGCCATTTATTATTATTGTAAATTTTGATTAGGCCAACATGCCTTGGGGGGTTTTCTATTAATATGGAATTCTACACCATTTGTAAGATATAGATAGAGAATTTTGATACTAGAGCAAATTAATCAGTAGAGCAAGAGTTAGAAGTTAGAAGTTAGTTCATTTTGACCAAGTGTTCTAACATAGAACACTGGAATTGTTGCTATTATTGGATGATTCAATACAATTGGAGACATTGTGCTTTTGGTGAATTCTCTTGTGTTGATTTATCTTGCATGGTTATTGTTGTTATCTCTTTTATATTGCTTGGGAAGTATTAGATAATATGCTAGATTTAGAATTAGACATGATTCAATGGTGTTTATGGTTTGATGCTTGAAGTGTTTGCAACAATCCCTGGTCCATACTTTTTGCAGCTAGCTAATTGTTAGTTGCTTTGTAAAGTTAGCCTAGACCTTACATTTATTGTACTTAGTTCAATTGTGAAGGTTTATCCATTTCGATTGCAATAGGGTTATCTTGGATGAGTGTTCATGATCTAAAAATATTTAATACCTTAGAAGATTTCACTATTCTGTGAGATTGCAGATTCATCTGGGTCGAGCAGGAATTAGTTTATGAGGGATTGGTCCATTTCAAATATTTGATCATTTGCATTGTTACTATTAGGAGTAGTTTTAATCTAGGAATCTCTCTGAAACCCTTATCTTTTGTTATTTCTTTTATCATTTGGGTTAGATTTAAGATTGATGTATCATCATATTGCTAGATCTGATAAATTGAAGATTCAGTATCTACTTGTAGTAAGGTCCTTTTGTGATTACCAACATTTTCACATTTATCATTGAGTTATTTATGCATTGTCAAGACTTGATGTTAGATACCTTGGGGTTATCTCTTGAGGCTTGCTGATAGATATTTACCTTTCAAGAGAGATAGGATATTATATTTTGTCTAAGTTGCTGCTGTGTAGAAAACATCATCAACAATTATCATGACTAACAAGCTAGTGCATGATTTGTTTGGTTGTCATGTAGAGATAGTTTAAAATAAAATTTTAATATGGTTGTGTGCATGAAAATGGTGTACAATTAGTTACCCAAATAACCAATTTTTCACATCACCTACCCATGTTATGTTCAATTTCACGTGAGAAAATCATGTTGTGGATTGTTAAACACCAATCCATAAAATGACCACATTTTTTCCTTATAAAATGGAAGTATATATCATTTTTTACAAAAAAATGAGTGCATTTTGTATACCACAAAATGAAAGCATTTTTTGTGAGCAACAAAACATGATCATGTTTTGTGGCTCATAAATGCTCTTGTATTTTTTAGCAAGTATAAAGTGATAAAGATAGGAAGGTTGAGGGAGTGAGAGTGAGGGAGAAGAGATAAAGAGAGAGGGAGGATACAAAGATAGAGAGATAGAGAGGAAGAGAGAGGGAGAGATAGAGAAAGAAAGGTAGAGGGAGAGATAGAGAGATGGAGAGAGACAAAGATGGTGTGATATATAAAGATAGTTAGGAAGAGAGTGAGAGAGAGGATAGAGAAATATAGATAGAGAGGGAGAGAGAGATATAGGGATGTATGGGGAGAGAGAGATATAGAGATAGAGAGGAATAGACCAGGAGCCTAAGGCCTCATTGATGTCAAATCCTATTAGCTGGTGTCTAGCTATTGGATTGAAATTACTAATGGTTGTCAATCGATCAAACTATTAGTTGGCAAGTTGTAGGCCATGGGGGTTTTGTGGACATCCCTCGAATTTTTTAATTAATTTTTTAATAATAATTTTAAAACTTTATCCATAGGTTTTTAATTTTTATTTTATTTCAATTACCTCTACATACTGACTATACAAACATATAGTCAAGGCTATTGGGGTAAACAAATTGCATTTTTTAAATGACCAAAACAAGGAAAATTTAATATCAATTTTTTTTCTTGGCTAGATCCAATGGTTAAGGAGGGATGGAATCAAATTCTTGACATGCTTACTCCTTTGAATATGAAATCTTGTAGAGCTAGAATATTTGACCCTGAGGGATTTATTGGTGCTCTAAGAATAAGAATTAGTAGACCAAAATACTAGCATGGAATGGATTATGTTGAAATCTACACTGAAATGCTTCTCAATACTACCAAAAACAACATCCTCCTTTGTAATTAGTGCTAGCACACCAGATTAACCAAAATTGGACTAACACTAACACATGACCATAAACACACATCTCCAAGTCTAGAAACATCTTGTGGACCACAAAAAATGTTCCACAACATCTAAGAATATACCACATCATTAGAATATTCACCACTTCTACTACAACCACCTAAAACTAAAGTATAATTTCATTTTGTGCAACCAAACACACTGACACAAACATCTAACTCACTAAAAAAACCTTGTGAAACGCTTCAAAACCTAAAAAACTTCAAGGAAAGGTAGATACAGAAAATATAAGCATCTTCCCAAATCCACAACACTAGAACCTTTATTGCATAGAAATGTAGAGAATTCTTATTTCTCTTAGACACCTATTTCATAAACAAACATACTATCAAACACATCTCCCATTGTAGTACGATATAGAACCTGAAACTTTGGATATAACACCTTTGAACACCTCTTATCATCACATCCAAACTATACAAGCATATCTTCAACCATTAATAAATGTAGAGAAAAACATTGAGCACACCTCTATCACATTGAACTCTCTCTTATCCAAATTTTCTCAAAAGCACTTGGAAACCAAGTGACCCAACTTCATGAACAACACTACTAACACCTCTTCAAAAAAATTACAACATTTTCAACACTCTATATCATATCCAACAATCTCCTCAAACACACAAGAAATGCTTCTAACAATCTCTACAACTATACTAAAGTGAGACACTAATGACAGCAACAACAACATTGTGTTGACATCAATACCAACAACTCCAATCCTAGGGGTTAACACAATGGGTTGACATCAATGAAAAAACCCAAAAAAACCACAAAAAATTCAAGCTTCCAACATGTTTACCATAGAAAATTTAAACCCAAGTAAAAATTCAAATGTGAATTCCACGATTTTTCCTTCCTTGTGTCACCTTTATTTTGTAACATCGCCATTGTTTGGCTCCCCATGATCCTACATAGACCCACTGGTCAAACATGTAGAAATTTTCCAAGTTAACTTGTGATTCAAACATGTATTTAAAGTTATCAATCTAGTGTGAAAGGTCATATCAATTAGTAAAATTGAGAACAACTCAATTTATAAACTAGGCTGTAACCTAGGTCTAGTTTCCCTAGTAAGTTATTTTTTCAAAAGAAATGATTAATAGTTATCTAGCACATACTACCTCACACAAATAAATTTCACTTATATTGTCATAAAAATTAAAAAAATTATATAACCATATAAAGAAGATCTAATTAATATGGACTACTTCATTAGAGGTGTTGTAATCAAGTTATTCAATAACTTAAATTGTCCTTATTTTATGAAACTTAAAACATAGTTGAGCCATCTAGGTCTAGTCAGTAACTTGCTATAATTTAGAGTTATATGTTGATTTGAATGTACCATTTGATCTAATGTTCACCCATCAAGTAATCAAGTTCCACTTCACCAATCCTATTTTACCAATTATAAACCAGGTGAACTACTTGGCCAACTACGAACCCCTGCATCAATCAATTGTCACTAGAATTTATAGTATGACTAACTTAATAGTTTTAGGTCAATTATTTGAACATAATATACATAATTAATAATTTTCTAGATGGATAGAAAGTTGCAACTATGCAAACATATAGAAAGGTGCCAAGTTAACATGTGATTCAAATATGTAGTTTAAGGTATCAAGTTAGTGCGACAGGTCATATCGATTAGTAAAATTGATAACAACTAGATTGATGAACTAGGTTGTAACCTAGGTCTAGTTGCTCTAGTAAGTTATGATTTTTCAAAAGAAATGATTAATAGTTATCTAGCACATGCTACCTCACACAAATCAAGTTCACTTTTAATATCATTAAAAATAAAAAATTATAACCATATAAAGTAGCTCTAATTAATATGGACTACTTCATTAGGGTATTGTAGTACATCTATCCAATCACTTAAAGTGACCTTATTTTATGAAACTTAAAACACACTTGACCCATTTAGGTTTAGTCACTAAATTTTTATAATTTAAGGTTCCACATTGATCTGAAAGTATCATTTGATCTAATATTCACCCATTAAGGAATCAAGTGCCACTTCACCAATCCATTTTATCAATTCTAAACCAAGTGAAATACTTGTCCAAATACAAACCCTTTCATCAATCAAGTGTCACTAGGATCTAGATTATGACTAACTTAATAGTTTTGGGTCAATTTTTTTATTATAATATACACAATTAATATTTGTCAAGATGGGTACAAAGTTGCAACTAGTCAAACATGTTAAAAAGTGCCAAGTTAACTTGTAATTCAAAAAAGTAGTTCATGGTATCAATTTAGTGTGATAGGTCATATTGATTATAAAATTGTGAACTCAACTTTTTAGCTAGGTTGTAACCTAGGTCAAGTTGCTCTAGTAATTTATGTTTTTTTTCAAGAGAAATGATTAATAATTATCTAGCACATACTACCTCACACAAATAAAGTTTACTTCTATTATCATCAAAAATAAAAAATAATAACCATACAAACAAGATCTAATTAATATGGACCACTTAATTAGAGGTTTTATAGTCAATTTATTTGATCACTTAAATTGACCTTATTTTATAAAACTTAAAACATACTTGATCCATCTAAATATAGTCACTAACTTGTTATAATTTAGAGTTCCATGTTGATACGAAGTATCATTTGATCTAATGTTCACCAATCAAGGAATCAAGTGTCACTTCACAAATCACATTTTACCAATTCTAAACCAAGTGAACTACTTGATCAACTACAAACCCTTGCATCAATTAAGTGTCACTAGAATCTAGATTATGACTAACCTAATAGTTTTAGGTAATTAATTGATTATAATATACACAATTAATATTTGTTTAGATGGATAAAAAAGTGTAACTAGTCAAACACGTAGGAAGGTACCAAGTTAACTTGTGATTTAAACATGTAGTTCAAGGTATTAAGGTATGTGATAGGTCATATTGATTAGTAAATGTAAGATCAACTCACTCTATGAGCTAGGCTTTAACTTAGGTCCAGAGTTGTTCTAGTAAGAAGCTATTTTTTTTAAAAGAAACGATTAATCTATTAGATGCCATACATAGGGGGAATCCAAAGATTCCATGTAAGGCATACTTTAACAATTTCCAAACATATTATGATGGGTGTAAAAGAGAATTAGATGTGGACGGATAAAGTTTAATTGAAATATAATCTTGGACTATCTCTATTAGGTAGTGTGCAAAAGCATATTGGAAGAAGAGAACTTTCATCTTTTAAATTGAAGTTTCTAGTTTAACTAGTTGAGTAGTCAAACAAGCAGTTTCATTTGCATCCATGGGTTTGACTAGTCATAATGACCATCAT
The DNA here is from genome assembly GCA_007258455.2 of Sequoia sempervirens. Classification (NCBI taxonomy): domain Eukaryota; kingdom Viridiplantae; phylum Streptophyta; class Pinopsida; order Cupressales; family Cupressaceae; genus Sequoia; species Sequoia sempervirens. The sequence continues at coordinate 376,848,479 of VDFB02193867.1, read as the reverse complement.
TTCGATGCCTCATTTCGGATCCCATAGTTTTGGTGAAACCATGTGTTTTCCCAAATAGAAAAACTCTATAAATACAAGCCTTAATATTTTGGGTAGATATATTAGTTTGTATAGTATTGTAGGTATTCAATGTTTTGTATTTGATGTTAATTATCAACATGATGTGGAAGTTTTAAAATAGAGACTAAAATATTTGAAGGATGTTATATATTATAATGCTTGTCTTAAGTTAATACTTTGAAATAAACATTTAAGGCTAGGTTTTTCACTCAAAATGGTTTTTATTTTTTTTAAATGGTAAAATTCGTGTTGGGTTGAAATTAGATATGAAAATTAGGTTTGTTGCATATGAATGACAATGGTTGTTTCAACTAGGGTTTTAATTAGAGAAAAAAATGTAAACCATAATTTGTAAATAAAAACATTAAATGTACATAGCCAAGAAAACATAAAGAAGGAAAAAAACCTAACTTGGAGGTCACTAAAGCTTGCATGGTTGATAAGAGGTGATGGTGGGTGATTTTTGGTGGTGGCAGGATGTGCAAATGCGAGTACCTATTCTTGTTTGTCATTGTTCACTTGCCATTGCTGGGAAAAATGACCCATACCCATTTCTTAGAAATAAATATTTTTAATAAATGGGTACCCATTTAGGATGGTATCCCAAAGAATAACAAGTACATGTTCTAAATAGAGACTGAGATACATGTTCCTAAATGAGTACTCATTCTTGTCAAAATTTTCCCTTTGCAAAAAGCTTCCCCTCTTTGTGGACCCAACTTCTTACGAGTGCCCTCATCTCAAAAATAATATCTAATACCATCCAATGGACCAAATATATTATTTTGTTTTTTATTATGATATTGGGCACATATTAGAACTAGCTCTGATGATTGCACAAACACTGTAGTTGCTTCTACCAATCTTGACATTGTTGAGGATTGAGTCAAGTTAGTCCTATATCCTTCTTTGTGTACCCTATGTAAGAATTATTCAAGATTCACATGTCCCAGATTAGTTTCTCCAATCTCATTGTTTGGATATAATATTTTAGTAGTGTGATAGTCTTTAAACTCGTACTTCATTTTTACTTGCTCACCTTGAATATTTCCTACAAAATATAAACACATGTCACCATTAGGTTTTGTTTAAGAGAGGCATAAAAGTCCATAAAAATATCACTTAAAGTCTATAATAAAAATTCAAATAAGCTTCATTATCAAGTTTCAAGGATCAACCATATCTCATGTCAATTGATGTCAAAATCTCATAATCCATAATTAAGAAAATTCAAATGATCTTGTCAGGGATCGAGTTTTGGGTGTAACACTTATCACATAGGGGAGATGCCCCAATATCTGATAGGGCTATGTTCACACAATCATACAATTCAAACTATATGTCGAATTGACAAAAAAATTATGGGTTTTATTCACTCATGAGTTAATAGCTTATAGTTATTGTTTTGGCTTGTGGGCAATTCGGTCAAATGCAGGAGTGTTCAATATATGCACAGGGATAAAAAAGTCACCTTTTAGAGGTTCCATCCACTCATCGCCACCTAACTTCTCGATTTTCGGCCACTATAACCACCAAAAAAATATAAAAAATATAAAAAATAACTAATTGTGTCACTATTAACTTGAAATTATAACAATTTTATCATTCAAATATTCTAAAAAATGAATGGGTCTAATTCAAAGGTTAACATTGGAGGTTTATTTTGGTGCCCATTACAATTTGCACCTACACATTAACCACAAACACTAACACCACACACCACCACACATTCACCCCATTTAATCTCCATTTCAGGTTTGATGATGGCATATTTCCCATGGTTTTGTAAGGTATTTAACACATTTCAATCATTTCACCACGCACTGGCTATAAGGTCCTCGACGATGATGGTTTCTCTCCATGGGTTGAGGTAATGAAGAACATCATTATCTTGTCAAAATGCAAATAATGGTACTCGTGAATCATTTTATTCTGCATCTTTGTGGACTTGTGAAGGGTTTCTTCGCTAATTGAAAAATGATTACTGCTTGTTTTACCTAGAAAATCATTCTTGTTCAAGGTCTTTTCGCCATGTGTTGTATGAATTTTTCGGGTCTAGTGGTGGATTATTTCCCATGGTTTTTTTGGGGTAAATGATTATATCCTTCTCTCCATTTTACCATATGCTCATGGTCTAGTGAACCCTCCATTTTTCATGATTTTGTCTACAAAAATGATGAGGAACCTCATGGGTTTAACCACATGTCTGCATAAAAAAATGTATTTTTCTACTTTGACATTTTTCTTAAAAACCCATGTGAATATGGGCATAAATCAACAAGCCAATTTATTTTTCCCCATTTATTTGAAAACCCTTGCTTGGTTCTTTCCAAATATGTGTGCTTAATGAATTAATCTCATGAAACGCTTGTCTAGTTTTTTTGACATATATCTAAAAATCCATTTTTGTACTCATGTGACTAAGGAATTGTTATCATGAAACCCTTGCTTGCTTTTTTGCACATATTTCTAAAAACCCAATTTTGTAATCATTTTACCTCTATTGAAATTTCTATCATATGGTTGTCGAATACATCACAAATTCCTTCATTACTATAAAATGTGTTAGTAATTATTGTTAAATATTTTTCCCATGTTGAAATATCAATACTTAGTATCATATGTTCTTTACTTCACAGCTTATGTTTTCATTAATTGTGCATTCTACATTCTACTTATAGTTATTTTCATGAACTATGTATTTAAATGTTATATTTATGTAGTGTCTTTTAATTTGTTATTTTCATTAATTGTGCATTCTACATTCTACTTATAGTTATTTTCATGAACTATGTATTTAACAGTTATATTTATGCAGTGTCTTTTTATTTGTTATAAGTAAATAAGGGTCTTTTTGGTAATGAGTTATTCCTTACAAACCCCATTTACAAATTCAATAATTTTTGTGTTCATTTACTATTTTTGGTTATTTCTCAACTTGTATTTTCATTATATATGTATATACGTGTATATATGAGTGTCTATGTGTATATATACATACATACATACAAACACACTAATATATACATATATATATGTTTGTATGTTTATATATATGTGTTTGTATGTGTGTGTGTGTGTTTATATATATATGTGTGTGTGTGTGTGTGTGTGTGTGTGTGTGTGTGTGTGTGTGTGTGTACAAATTCATTTACAAATTCAATAAATTGTGTGTTCATTTACTAGCTAAATACAATAGAATACATCTTAATTATGGAGCTACTCTTGATATGTATCTACGTGTGTGTGTGTGTGTATGCATTTATACATATAAAAATGTATAGTGTGTATGAATGTGTTTATATATGCCAACTGAATATAGTAGAAAACATCTTCATTTTCGGCTATTTCTCAAGGTTTATATTTGTCATTTATTTAAAAAAGGCTCCTTTATATTTTGTGTCTCTTGTTTATTTAGAAAATTGATATAAGATTGTAGAATCATCCATTAGACTCCTTTATATTCAAAATAAGTGTACAAATCAGCTTGTATTTTCATTATATATATATGTGTGTGTGTGTGTGTGTGTGTGTGTGTGTGTGTGTGTGTGTATGTGTGTGTGTGTGTGTCTGTGTGTGTGTGTGATTATCCTTTGGTTGTCCAATATAATAGAATAGCATTCATTTATAGTAAAATGTGTTAGTAATTATTGTTAAATGTTTTATCTGTGTTGAAATCTCAATACTTTGTAGCATATATACATGTGTACATTTAAATACATATAACTATGTATTTATTTATATGTCTATATATATATAGACATATGTGTGTGTATGTGTGTGTGTATTTATATGTATATATATAATTTTACATATAATTACACACACATATACATATACATATACATATATCTATAAAGATATGTATATATATATATATATATATATATATCTATTTTTGTACATATATATGTAAACCCTCGACGATTTGTTTTTGTGTACTCTCCATGGTCTGAGGTAACGACCAAAATCATTCTTTTTTCAAAATGCAAACAATGTTACTCCTGAATCTTATTATTCAGCATTTTTATGGACCCTTGAAGGGTTTTGTTGTTGTTTGATATTTGTATACAAACAATAGAGCACCATACATATATCATATTACATTTTCATTGTACTGTTTGGAATTTGTATCCTCCATTCTTGACTTAACAACTCACAATTTCATTGTACTTTAATAGCTTACATTTTCATTGTACCGTCAAAATTTTTTGTCCCTATTAACCTTACTAAACAACTCACATTTTCATTGTACTTTTAGCTATTTCTTGGTTAACTAATGGAAGACTCCATTTTATATATCTTGCTTAATTCATAAAATCCAAGCATCCATTTTATGTCACTAAAGTGTATACTTAAACATGCAATTTAATTAAATATGTACGTATAAACATGTATATATGCGTGTGTGTGTGTGTGTGTATGTATGTATGTATGTATGTATGTATGTATGTATGTATGTGTATATATATGTATGTATATATGTATGTATATATATGTATATATATGTATGTATGCATATGTGTCTATACTTATGTGTGTGTGTATAATAATCAACATTTACCTTTGAAATGGGTAAGATTTCATCTATTATTATATCAAGTTTAATTCTGCTATTTCTTCCTCACACTCCCAACATCTTCAAATGTAGATGCTTTAAATTCTTCCAATTCTTCAATATCATCATAATAAGATGCTTCTTCTTCTTAAAAAAGGTCTTCCCCAAATCATGAAGGCAATAACAGAATCACAGATTGATCATCCATCAACATATCATAAGACCCACAAACCTTCCTCTGTCTCAAATGGTATATAATCAGTCTTAAGCTTTGAATGCTTCAATATCTTTGAAATGGGTAATATTTCTTCTTCATATGTATGACCACATATTAATATATTTGTATGTATATATACATACATACATATACATATGTATGTATGTATCTATACATACATATATGAATCTATCCACTATCTATGATTATCTGAATATTAATTCTACGATTACTTCCACACAATCCCAACATCTTCAAATTCAAAGGATTGACATTCTTCCAATTCTTTGGTATCATCATAATAGGATGCTTCTTCTTCTTGAAAAAGGTCTTCCCCAAATCATGAAGGAAATAATTGAATCATAGATCGATCATCCATCAACATATCATAAGACCCACAAACCTTCCTCTTCATCGAAAATGGCATATAATTAGTCTTAAGCTTTGAATTCTTCAATACCTTTGAAATGGGTAAGCTTTCTTCTTCATATGTATGACCACATATTAATATATTTGTATGTATACATACATACATGCATACATACATACATACATACATATACATACATATATGTACATATGTATATATGTATGTATCTATACATACATATATGAATTTTTCCACTATCTATGATTATTTGAATATTAATTCTTCCATTACTTCCACACACTCCCAACATCTTCAAATGCAAAGGCTTGACATTATTCCAATTCTTTGGTATCATCATAATAGGATGCTTTTTCTTCTCAAAAAAGTGCTTCCCCAAATCATGAAGGCAATAATGGAATCACAAATCGATCATCCATCAACATATCATAAGACCCACAAACCTTCCTCTTTGTCATAAATGGAATATAACTAGTATTAAGCTTTGAATGCTTCAATACCTTTGAAATGGGTAAGCTTTCTTCTTCATATGCATGCCTACATATTAATAGATTTATATGTATATATACATACATACATTTACATATGTATGTATGTATGTATCTATACATACCTATATGGATATGTCCACTATCTATGATTATTTGAATTTTAATTCTGTCATTTCTTCCACACACTCCCAACATCTTCAAATGAAAAGGATTGACATTCTTCCAATTATTCAGTATTATCATAATAGAATTCTTCTTATTCTTAAAAAAGGTCTTCCCCAGATCATGAAGGGAATAATGGAATCACAGATCAATCATCCATCAACATATCATAAGACCCACAAACTTTCCTCTTCATCTCGAATGGCATATAATCAGTCTTAAGATTTATATATTTATTATATTAAATATATGAATATAATATTAATATATATAATATATATTAATATATAGTATATATTAATATATATTAATGTAATATTAATATATATATACATAGTAAATATAAATAAATAATAAATACATATCATATGTCAAAATAAATCATAATTCTTAAAGTTCAAATAACGGATATCTGTTTTGTGTATTAGTGGGTTATACACTTGGGCGAGCAACAAAATATATTAATATTAATATATAATAATTAATATTAATATATATATTAATATATCATATATATTAACATCTAATATATAATATTATATATATTATACATTAAAATATAATATATAATGTATATTAATATATAGTATATATTATATATTGATATATAATATATATTATATAACATATGACATTGTAATAATGCTAGAGGTGACAGATATCCATCTACCATAATAGATGGATATTCGTTTTGTGTATTAGTGGGTTATACTCTTGGATGAGCAACAATATATATTAATATTAATATAGTATTAATATATAATATATAATATATAACATATATTAATATAAAATATATAATATATATATATAAATTTAATATATAATATATATTATATAACATATGACATTGTAATAACACTAGAGGTGACAGATATCCATTTTGTAAGTTATATAAAAAACCAAAAAAGGGACCGTTTTGAGTATTTCAATGGTCCCTACATTCTTTCTGTCATGAAATTCTCGTCTTTTCTTTCTGCAATAGATGAAATTCAACTTTTCAAATATTCTCCTACACTTTTTTTAGAATTCCAATCATTTGTGTGTGTTTTTTTGTTTGTACAATGGGGAGCAGTAGTTGGTGTAAGAGAAAAGGTAAAAGGAAACTTACAACAGATCAAATTGAAGCATATAGATCAAAAGATCGAGAAATTCATAGGAAAAGAAGACAAGGTATGCAAAATATTCAAATTGAAGCTTCTTCTGAACAATTGAATGTTAATTCAAGTGAAGATGAAATAGGAATTGAAAATAATGAACAAAATATTCAAATTGAAAATGAAAACATTGAAATTGAAAATATGGAAATTGAAAATGAAAATGTTAAGAACATTGAGAATGAAAATGTTGTTGAAAATGTTATTGAAAATGAAATTATTATTGAAAATGAAAATGTGGTTAAAAATGAAATTGTTTTTGACAATGAAAATGTTGTTCAAAATGATATTATTATTGAAAATGTTGGAAATGAACCTTATGCAACACCTAATTACAAAAGAACCCCTAAATGGTTGGTTGAAATAGATGAGAACATAATTGATAATCTTCAAGGAAAAAGGTCACAACGAACGGTTCATTTGTGGGCTACGAAATTGTTCAATGAATTCTTTTCCAATAAGACATTAACCGAACAATTCCAAATTTTTGTGCAATTACTTAAGATTTACAAAATGAGACCATTATTAAAAAAATTGAAGATTCGTCTAACAAAAAAATTAGAAAAAAATAGTCTTATTGTAAAAAATATTTTTAATGCTCTAAACTCTATTGGAAAGACTATTAAGGAAAAAGATAAAAGGGTTGCTCGAAGAGTGATCACAACCTCACTAGTAAGCCATCATTTGAAAAATGTTCATTTAATGAGACAAACTTGTATTGATTTTAACTTAAATTGTAAAACATTGATAGAGCACTATCAAGAAGAGGAAGACTCGATAGTGCTCTTCAAAATGATACGTGAGCTTTTAGTGGGAGGCTTCCATGTGTTGATAAAAAGCTAACTGATAATATAAAGATGCAAATTGAACAATATTGGAATTCTCACTCTAGATTATCACTGAATGTAAAGTATGTTTTAAAGTTACGAATTGGTAATTGAGATTGTACACCGCATCCTAAATATTTTTTGGAATGTAGCAAAATAATTTTGTACAAACAATTTTGTCAAGAACATCCACATTTGCAAATCTCGCAAAGGGATTTTGAGTCTTACAACCCATTTTATTGTGTTCCTATTAAGGTTCATAATACATGTTGTAAATACCATGTTGAGTTTTCTATGTATCATGAATTGTTATGCCATATTCATTCTACTATGCATATTGATGAAATGTTGTAGGGGTGTCATGTAGTGCAACTTCCCAAGTCATCCAGGGAGTTGTTAGATTCATTTTTATGCATTAGAGGTAATGGTTTATTATTTTATAAAAATGATTGTTTAAATGAAATGTGTTTACAATGTGGTGGTTTATCGAAGTTTGTAGCATGCTTTCATGAGGGAAGTGATCATTATTTTGGTAACAAAATTGTTGAGAAAAACAAGTATGAGAAAGTGAAATACACTGAAGAGTGGAGGTGAGGGTTCTAGATGTGATTTGGTTGTAAGAGAGGTAAGTATTGTTGATTTTATTTCAGATTTTAAGAAAAATATTTTCTATAAGTATGCAAGGCATAGCCACACGTCATAGTGGTTGGATAGACAATTTAGGATGTGTAAGGAATCTTTCCCCATTGGAACTATTGTATCTATAGTTGATTTTGCTGAAAATTACACATTGCAACCACAAAATAAAGTTCAATCACAATATTATAATTCTATTCAAATTGCTATTTTTGTACACATAACATATAGGCATGCCCTTGATAGTACAAAAGAGGATAAGAAGATAATCAAGGAGTAACATTTTTACATAAGTGATGATAGATCTCATTCATATGATTTTGTACAACATTGTTTGGAAAACCTTTTTGGGTTCTTACAAGAAAAAGGAATTACAATGGGTCAACATTTGATTTCATCCTGGATAACTGCATAGGGAAATTCAAGAATGCTCGCATGTTTTATTGGTTGAATAGGATGCATATAGAGAGGGGTGTACCACATATTTGGAGTTTTTTCAAAGCTGGGCATGGAAAAGGTGAGCATGAAGGTGTAGGTGCATGTGCGAAGAGAGCTTTGATTAAGGAACAAATGAAGATTAGAGGTGGTATAACATTCAGTGATGCACATTCTATTGTGGATTGGTGTACTTATGCACTATCATGAGGCAAGACACTTGATTCAAAAGTCTGCAGGTTCTTTTGGTTGGTTGAGGAGGGCACAATGGGAGACAAAATGGAATTTCAAACAATTAGAGATTCTTGAAAGATGCATTTAGTTCGAAGTTCAGATGCCAGTGTATAGACAATATGGACACGCGAGATGGCTTGTTTTTGTTAGAATTGTATTTAGTATGATTGGGATCAGTGTGAGTCAAGTGAATGGGTAGATACATGGATTCCACAGTACCTAAACCATTTATATGTATCACAATCCTCATTACAAGATGTAATGGAAAGTTCACTTGACTACGATCATCTTTCAGATCTTATACAACCAAGACATGTATATGCAGTTGTAGCACCACAAGGGAATGAAGAGGGATCAGACTATTGGTTGACATGATGTGTACAAGGAAAGAAAAATCTAACAAAACTGATGATAGATGATGATGGCTTCATGTATCCTACAGTTTTTTTTTTCTCAAACTTGGTTGCATTACCATTTCACCATCGTTTAGGTTGTTCACAATAAAATAGATTTGTTATTCTAAGTATATTTAGATGTTGATAAAAGAGTTATGATCACACATGTTCAGTTGTTGTTTTCAGAACTTGGTTGTGAACATATATGATTAGAAAGAATGGTGTACCTACATTTGAAGACTATGAGAAACACAAAACCATTCTGATGTATTCACACCTTGTTATAGCAACAAATTTTAAGTTATTGAGACATCATGCTAGACCAAAAATAAAAGAACTATGGAAAATTAGTAGTGTTGATCATGAAGCATTACTGGAAACTTTGAAGGTAAGAGATGACCCTGCAGGGACACTTGAGTAGCAGATCATTTGTTGTATGGGACATGTATGATATTATTAATCACATTTTGATATTTTTTATCTACTAAGGTTCATTATTTAGGTTGTTTAGAATAATATAGACTAGTTATTCTAAGCATCTTTTATAGTTTGCATTACCAATTCATCATCATTCAGGTTGTTTAGAATAATCTAGATTTGTTGGTCTAAGAATCTTTTCTATTGTGACAGTATAGATATCTCATTTGAAGTATATTGTGATTTTCCTAGCATGATAGATCATGGACCTGCTGCAACAATAGCCAACTCTGATCCTTTGGGAGAGGTATGCAACATATTAGAATAATATAGATTTGTTATTCAAAGCATCTTTCATAGTTTGCATTACCATTTCATCATCATTTAGGTTGTTTAGAATAATATATATTTGTTAGTCTAAGCTTCTTTTCTATTATGACAATATAGATTTCTCATTTGAATTATATTGTGATGTTCCTAGCATGATAGATCATGGACCTGCTACAACAATAGCCAACTCTGATCCTTTGGGAGAGGTATGCGAAAGATTAGAATAATATAGATTGGTTATTCTAAGCATCTTTTATAGTTTGCATTACCATTTCATCATCAATTAGGATGTTTAGAATAATATATGTTTTTTATTCTAAGCATCTTTTCTATTGTACGTAGTTTGAATGCTACCTTAATGGTTTGCACAGGTGGTTCACTCTAGAATGTCAACATGTTGCTCTTGTGGAAGACTGTGCCAACTACGAAGGCAATGCAAGCTCTATTTCCTTCCCCTACTAGGAAATGAGTATGTATTAAGGTCATTTGTTGTATTCCTACGTGGCATTTTGTAAATCCTATAGTTGATAGCAATTATTGAATGATAATATCATGCATATTGTGTACACTTGACATGTATTCAAGTGTATACAACTTATGTGTATACTTTATCACTTATGACTATTGCAATGTATACTTTATGAACTAGATGTTTTAATGCATATACTTTCTATTTATGTGTGTATTTCATGAATTAAGTGTATTTGAAAAAATGAATCACTTTTTCACTTACTGACAAGGAACAAAACAAACCCTAAACCCCTTTGCACCTTTACATCGCATCCATCTAACCCTTTTTCCATCAACTAAAAACTTGTCACTGCGATAAAATGCCTCTGAGATAGAAAAAATAGAAAAAGGTTATTATAGAGGGTCCCAACATGATCTTATAGCCTTAGATAGAGATTCTGTAGGTATCACAATTTCTAAGAAATAGAGATTCAAAGATTGTTGTCTTTTAGCACTTTCGACTCTTAAGGGAAATCATTGATTCAAAGTAGCTCAGAGTGATTCAGCATATTTGGGTGCAAAAGAGGACCATCCCTAGTGTAAATGTACCCATCTAGATGTGTTGGAATAGTCTGTTTGGTTCTATGAGTTGCAGAACAAAAGTTTCACCACTTTGTAACTTTACACTGCTTGCATCTAATAACTTTCTCCATCAACTAAAAACTCATCACCATCGGAAAACACCTCTAAGATAACAAAAACGTAGAGAGGTTATTGTAGATGGTCCCAACATGATCTCATAGCCTTAGATGTAGCTTTTGTAGGCATCATAGTTTTTGAGAAATAGAGATTCAAATATTGTTACTTTTTAGCACTTTAGACTCTTAAGGGAAATTATCAATCCAATGTAGCTCAAAGTGATTTGACATCTTTGGGTGAAAAAGAGGAGAATCACTAGTGTAAGCATACCCATTTGGATGTGTTGGAATAGTCTGTTTGGTTCTACGAGTTGCAGAACAAAAGTTGCACCACTTTGCAACTTTACACTACTTACATCTAACAACTTTTTCCTCAACTGAAAACTCGTTACTGTGGGAAAATGCCTTTGAGATAGAAAAAATTGAGATAGGTTATTGTAGAGGGTCCGAACACAATCCCATAGCCTGATACAAAGAGTCTATAGGCATCACGGTTTCTAAGAAATAGCCCTTCAAAGATGGTTGTCTTTTAGCACTTTGGACTCTTAAGGGAAATCGCTGGTCCAATGTAGTTCAGACTAAATTGGCATATTTGGGTGCAAAAGAGGACCATACCTAGCATAAATATACCCATCCGTACATGTTGGAACAATCCATTTGGTCCTACGAGTTGCAAAATGAAAGTTGCACCACTTTGCAACTTTACACTACTTGTATTTGATAACTTTTTCCTCAACTGAAAACTCGTCACCGCAGGAAAACACCTTTGAGATAGAAAAAACCAAGAGAGGCTATTGTAGAGGGTCCCAACATGATCCCATAGCCTTAGAAAAAGAGTTTTTAGGCATCATTGTTTCTAAGAAATAGCCCTTCAAAGATTATTTCCTTTTAGCAGTTTGGACTCTTTAAGGGAAATCATCGATCCAATGTAGCTCAAAGTGATTCGGCATATTTGGGTGCAAAAGAGGAATATCCCTAGTTTAAAAATACCCATACGGATGTGTTGGAATAAATTTTTTGGTCCTATGAATTATAGAATGAAAGTTACACCACTTTGCAACTTTACATTGCTTGCATCTGACAACTTTTTCCTCAACTAAAAAATCATCACCGCGAGAAAATGCCTTTAATATAGAAAAACCTAAGAGAGGTTATTCTAGAGGGTCCCAACATGATTCCATAGCCTTAGATGAAAAGTTTGTAGGAATCATGGTTTCCAAGAAATAGCCCTTCAAAGATTGCTTCCTTTTAGCACTTTGGACTCTTAAGGGAAATCGTCGGTCCAATGTAGCTTTGAGTGATTTAGTGTATTTAGGCAAAAAATATGACCATCCATAGTGTAAACGTACCCATTTAGACATGTTGGAATAGTTTGTTTGGTCCTACGAGTTGCAGAACGAAAGTTACACCACTTTGCAACTTTACATTGCTTGCATCTGGCAACTTTTTCCTCAACTAGAAACTCTTCAACGCAAGAAAATGCCTCTAAGAAAAAATGGAGAGAGGTTATTGTAGAGGGTCCCAACATAATCCCATAGCCTTAAATAGAGAGTTTGTAGGCTTCACGATTTCTGAGAAATAGCCCTTCAAAGATTGCTACCTTTTAACACTTTTGACTCTTAAGGGAAATCACCAGTCCAATGTATCTCAGGGTGATTCAACATATTTGGATGAAAAAGAGGACCATACCTAGTGTAAACATACCCATTTTTGTCCTACAAGTTGCAGAACAAAAATTGCACTACTTTGCAAATTTACACTCCTTGTCAAAATTGTAACTTATTGTCAAATGATGGAAGTTAAAGAGAAATCTTGTTGTAGTTCATTGGAAAATAGTTGGAAGTTGTTTGGTCATGTCCCAATTAGGTAGGAATTAGATGCTAGAAGGGTTTGGGAGAGAAAAGGAGGTCAATTGAGGTTTGGGCATGATGCCCTAGATGAGAAAAGTGTGGTTTTTGAGTAAAAATTGCAGGTTTAAGGGTGTTAGTGATTGAAATCAGATAGGGAAGCAATTTATAAAGGTGTATTAAGCATATGCAGACTTCTATAAATATTTTTGAGGTGTTGTTTGAGTGAGATAAGTGTAGAAATGCATACTTTCAATAAACCCCCTTATAATCTAGGCAAAATGAGGATTTCATGATTGAGTGACTTAGATGGAATTTACAAGGATGATATTTGTGGAATTTGTATGTTTATAGTCTGGTGAGATAGTGTCCAAAGGAATCTTGGAGGGGCAGCAGTTTTAAAGAGGAGTTGTTTTGCAAATTTGAGCTAATTGGAGCCATGTTCAGCATAATAGTTCAATTTCAATGGGGTTGTTCCAAAACAAGCACATTAGGTTTTGAGATATGTTAAAGAAAAAGGTAATGGGTGTCTCTCACAAATTTTTTTAAGGCCCTCCCTTCATGCAACTATTATAACTCTCTTATTTTATACTTTGGATAGTTATGACATTAGTTTATTACATATGATTGTGCTAATTGTTAAGGTATCATTTTATTCCTATAATATAATTAGAATTGTTTTTTTTTTTCAAATTTAGGTGTGTTTCTTTAATGAGGATAAGTTTCCTATACTTAAGGACTTCCAGGAGGAAGTCCAATGCAAGGGGGGGGAGGATGTAAGGCCCCTAGTCATTTCTCCATAATTCTTCTAGGGATCTTCAGATGGCTAGTAATAATGTACCTAGTAAGAATAAATTTCATAATTCAAATAATATAAGTAGATGTGTAACTTATTTCATAATTACGATGAAGTATTTCAGCCATTTGGAATATTATCATAAATTTACTACTTCAAATAGTATTCATTTAAAAATTTATTTTTTAATATAAATATTAATTAAATTATTACCATTAATTTAATTGTGAACCATTAGTTTTGATAATATTACATTAATCACTGCTTGAATTAGATTATTCGTGACAATTAATTATAAATATTCTAATGTAATTCCTAGTTCAATTTTTCAAGATTGTTATTAATTATTTATCACTAGTATTGTAAGTGACACTCATGTTTTCAATGATATTAGGTGTAAGAGTTAATAAGTTATCATTTTATAATATATAATATTTGTTGATCTTATGTTCATAGAAATTAAATAAGTTATTAACTAAATATCTAGTAGTAATGTGAAGATTGTTTTGACTATGTGATTAGATAAATTTAATTACATATAATTGTTATCCATGTCTTATAATTAGATTTCACCCCTCAATAGTTATTCTTTGTCTTTTATAATATATTAGATAACCTAACATGTTAGCGTGATACATAATTAAACCTTACAGTCAGCATATACTATGATAGTTATGTAATAAGCATATTATTTATTTAAGCTATTAAATATTGGAATCTTGCATAAGATTTATTTAAAAGCATTTATCCATATAAATTTATTTATATTGCAAAGATGCATGAAAGGTTGAAGGAACAATTTTAAGTATCTCATCCTTCCCGCAATGAATGCTTTGCATGAACATTCTTTTGACCTTCCAACTCATCTAAGTCATTGTGACTTCTTCACCTTGTTCACATCAACGTCATTTCAAAAAGTCACCTACACTCCTCAAGGCTACCTCATAACAACCCTTATATTTCTAAGTTAAATAATATTTATTGGTCTATGTGTCGACTTTCCTTTTTTTGCACATCTAGGGAGATAAGTACCATCAAATATGTTTGGAGTGGATAGATTTATCTTATCACTATCTTTTTGAATGAAATATGCTTTTAACTAAAAAAAAAAAGAAACAAAAAAGAAGAAAGGATCCTGAATAAATCACATGCATTTCAGGAAAAAGAAAAACATGCAATAAAATTGTTAAAAAAAAAGGCAACAATCTCATCCCTTGAAATCAAGAATTATATAAGATGTTTTCATAGGTCGATTGGAGGAATGGATAAGGATCATCATAACTCTTGGTTAGACCATATGTTAGGGAGTCGCTTTAAAATTAGAGAGGGAGATAAAAGTGGACTTCTATATATAGTGGAAGTCGTGGAAAATTAAGGGGGGATTTTTCAGTGATAATTTAAAAGAGGGGTAAGCACGCAATGGGGGGAATTTTTCTGATCTTTGACCCACAAGAAGAAATATATTGCCAAGAAATTTTGAAGTCGTAGGATCAGTATAATGGATTCTGCAAAGATATAGTGATTGAGTAATCCATGAACATTATGTGGTGTTTTCCTCACAACCAACAAAGATCTATATAGTATAGATTGGAAAGAACTCCTATGTAATCAATTTTAAATCAATGTAATGAGGAGGGTAGCTATTGTTTCATTCAATTCACAATGAATACAAAGAAAAATTAAAAATATTGGAGTGATAGAGCTATCAAATTTTTGAGCTTGAGACAAGGTACTCTTCATAGTCTCAATCGGTGACTATCATGACTGTAAAGGAAGCACAAAGTGTTTGAAAAAATTGACTCTTTAGGAGACATTGAGAATATGGAGATTGATCTTATAATCCTAGAGGAAAAGAATACAACGAAGGATTAATCAACATCAAACATAGAGTTGAAAAATTGGGAGAGAACTTGGGTAGAAAGAGATGCAAATAAGAATGGACTTAGCGGAAATTACAAGTAGATCTAGTTCCATCCTTATTTCAATTACATAGAGAAACTTGTAGTAGTATTTAAAATGATTAAAGAATTGAATTTGTAAATATAATTAAAGAACTTGATGTTTTTCTTCTTTTTTCATGATTTTCTTTGAGTAGAAATTAAGTGATCAATTGCCTAGTGATAGTTCAAAATGATATTAGTTCAATCTTTGTGCAAGATAGTTCTCACATTGTGTATAATAATCTTTATGCTAAACTAGTAATATTAATAAATGGATTCTTGCCATTTACCAATCCATAGAAGAAACTTACAAGGAAATCTGTAAAGAAAATTACACGCCCTATCTGTGCATCCACATTAGCATGGTAACAAATCCATTTTAGGCAGACTCTACAATCCTTGCAATAAATTTCTGCTCAAATCATGTAGCACTCTCAGCTGCACCTTCTTCATAAAATCTAAAAGATCTATATTTTAACATTAATCTACTTAATTTGAAATGGATTTTCGTCTGATTTCCCATTGCATTACCAAGGTTCTCTCTAAACTTATGTGTAAAATGATCTATAATTTGTAGTGCTCCGGTAGCTAGAAAAATATGTTGAATATGAACAAAAAATTGATTTTCATTTTTACTTTTATAATATGAACACAAAAATTATTTTTATGTCTTTATAATAATGAAGTGAGGTATATTTAGAGAGGTTCTAATTAAGTGAGTTGATTGTTTGATTTAATTTTATAATTTATGTCTCCCACGCATATGTTTACACTATTTATTTCTGTTTAAGTATATTTTTATATATGTTGTAGATGTCTACAAAATAGTTAGGTAATGGTCTTTGTTGTGATTTCCATGTAAATATAAGTAGTTCAATTAAATTCCATGCACACTCGCATTACCAAAAATTTGCATGATAGTAATGTGATCTTAGTTTGTAGTTGACAATTGGAAGCATTTAAAAGAATGATCTCTGCTTTAAAGATGAACTTCATATTTGCTATTAGAATTTAAGTTTTGGACTGTGAAATGTTTGATGATACCATCACAATTAATTTCTTGTTTGAAACTATTTCCTTTGGGTTCTCCCTTCATTAAGTGATTGCTATATGCTTGACTTCGAATTTGTGAGCATTATTTATACTCTTTACAATTTTGTTCTAAAGAAGTATTATATAATTGAAGTAGTTTTATGGCATAATTCTTATTACATTTAGTAAGCCATTTTATGGATGATGGTGTCATTTAAACAACTTGTGCATTTATAGAAATTATATTGGTATTTAGTCTAATGTGTTAAAAATTATGAAGTTGTTAAATCTTCTAAAATTAGTTGACTAATTTGCAAAAAAAAATGCTCATACATGTTTGAGATTCATGCTAAACTATTTTTGGGTTTTATTCCTTTATTTTTCCCCTTTCTAAAAAATATTAAAGTTTTAAATTTGGCCAAGGGATGATAGAGTTATTTATATTTTAGTTTGGTCCTATTTTGTTTAAAATCGACATGTTATAGGATTCTAGTGTGTTTTGTTGCAGACCAATCTACTTTTGATTGATTAGGTTTTATGCAATGGTATTTATGGATTTTGTTCACCATTCCTTCCCCTTTTTAGATCACATTAATTCTTAAATTTTGGGTTTAGTATCCTGAGAGCTATTGCCATTTTAATGTTGCCTTTCTTCTCTGTAATCATCAAACTTGTAGTTGTAGAACAACTTTATGCTTGAATTATTATTAATAATTTGAGAGAGAGTCAAACATGATTAAGGTGTATTCGTATTGGTCAATTAAATATAAGTTCGAGTAAACTCAATGTGTCGAACTATGATTCCTCTGTGAATTATATACATAGGCAAGGCCATCAGATATGAGCCCCTGAGGAATTAGGTCTAGCCCCTTTGGTTCCCCCTGACTTGTTTGAAAACAAACCTATGTGTGTGTGTTAGTTTTAAAGTTTGAGGTTGAAATTTTGGTATTTGTGTTGTCTTTAGTTGAGTTTGTGTTAGTAAGTTTTGGGCATTACATTTTGTAGTACCCCTCCGTTTATGCTTATGCTTTCTATTGATACTTTCTCATACTGTTGGACTTGTGTTGTTTTGTTGGATACTTTGATCGCTGGTTTTGAGCGATGGTGGATTATTCTGTGACATGATGATACTTTGTGTGATGTTTATTGCTTTCAGACATGATATGATTTAGTGTAGATGTTCATTTTCAGTTGTTTATGGATATGCACATGTTTATGATGGACTAACAACATTTATTGAGTCAATTTTCTGTGAGTGTATTGGTGTGGAGAACATAATCGCATCACTCACTTGCGAGTGCCCTGCGATATCTATGATTTTCTCCGCACGGTGTGTTTGTTTTAATGCTTTGTATATATATACATGTATGCTTGTTGTTTTCTTGGTTGCAGGATTGCATGTACATGACACTGACTCCACCTATGTAATCAGGTCTGAGCGTGTCAAGACTCAACAGAAATGTTGAACGGGAGATAGTAGTTAGGTTTATCCTAGTCCAATCTCTAACCTTAGTATTAGTACGTTGTCAGTTTTTAGTTTGGGTCATAGGTTGTTTTGTATTGTGTTTCTGTTGGTTAAATCATTTTTGAAAAGGTAAATTTGCTTATGTTTAATGTTAATTATTGTGTTTTATTTATTGTTATAAAATTAATATTTAAATATGATTGAAATTTATTTACTGGATTATTTAATACATTAGTTAGTTTATTTAGTTAAATAGTGACTGAAGCTCATAGAGCTCCGTATTCAGCTCATCCAGGTGTCAAGAAAATGCATGCCGATCTTAGGCAATTGTATTTCTAGCCTGGTATGAAACATGATATTGTTGATTATGTATCGAGATGTCTTGAATGCCAGCGAGTTAAAGCTGAGCATCATCATCCTGCTGGATTATTGCAGCCACATCTCATTCCCGAATGGAAATGGGATATTATATCCATCGATTTTATTGTGGGGTTACCTACGTCATCATGTCGACATGATGCCATTATGGTAACTGTTGACCGTTTGACTAAAGTAGCTCACTTTTCACTTGTACGTTCATCTTATAACGCTTCATCTGTAGCTAGGATATTCATGGAGGACATTGTTAGATTGCATTGGATTCCTCATAGGATCATATCGGATAGAGATCCTGTATTCACTTCAGCCTTATGGAATTCCTTGCAACGTGCATTAGGTACACAGTTGAACTTTAGTTCAGCCTATCATCCTCAAACCGATGGTCAAACTGAAAGAGTTAACCAAATATTAGAGGATATGCTTAGGATGTACGTAATGGACCAACAATCACGTTGGGAGGATTACTTGTAATTAGTAGAATTCGCTTACAACAACGGATATCAAAGTTCTATAGGTATGCCACCATATCAGGCATTATACGGTCGTCCTTGTCGAACTCCTTTGAGTTGGGATCGACTATAGGATAGAGTGTTACTTGGACCTGAGATGCTTCGAGATATGAAGCAACAGGTTGATCATATTAGAGAGCATTTGATTGCAGCTCAGGATAGGCAAAAGAAATATGACGATGCGCATAGGATTGATTGACAATTCACTGTTGGTGATAGAGTGTTTCTTCGAGTGCGACCGTGAAAGAGTCCAATCCATTATGGAAAAGGCTCTAAGCTTGCACCTTGATTTGTAGGACCATTCGAGATCTTAGAGAGAATTGGTCCTGTGGCATATTGACTCGCCTTACCACCCAGTTTATCTTGTATTCATGATGTTTTTCATGTGTCAGTACTTAGACCATATCATTCTGACATATCTCATGTACTTGATTGGAATGTGTTATAGGTAGAGGACGGGCAGCTAGCTTTGGAACCCGTGGCCATTCTTCAGCACCGGACGCTCAGTCTCAGGGGTCGAGACGTTGATCAGGTGAGGGTCCAATGGGATCCTAGCCACGAGGCTTCAGCTACCTGGGAGGATGCGACACATATGAGGGAACTTTATCCCCATCTATTCGCAGGCTTTCAGGAGCAAGCCTGATCCTAGGGGGGAGGATGTAGTACCCCTCCGTTTATGCTTATGCTTTATGTTGATACTTTCTCATACTGTTGGACTTGTGTTGTTTTGTTGGATACTTTGATCGCTGGTTTTGAGCGATGGTGGATTATTCTGTGACATGATGATACTTTGTGTGATGTTTATTGCTTTCAGACATGATATGATTTAGTGTAGATGTTCATTTTCAATTGTTTATGGATATGCACATGTTTATGATGGACTAACAACATTTATTGAGTCATTTTTCTGTGAGTGTATTGGTGTGGAGAACAGAATCGCATCACTCACTTGCGAGTGCCCTGCAATATCTGAGATTTTCTCTGCATGGTGTGTTTGTTTTAATGCTTTGTATATATATACATGTATGCTTGTTGTTTGCTCAGTTGCAGGATTGCAGGTACATGACACCGACTCCACCTGTATAATCAGGTCTGAGCGTGTCAAGACTCAACGAAAATGTTGAACGGGAGATAGTAGTTAGGTTTATCCTAGTCCAATCTCTAACCTTAGTATTAGTACATTGTCAGTTTTTAGTTTGGGTCATAGGTTGTTTTGTATTGTGTTTCTGTTGGTTAAATCGTTTTTGAAAAGGTAAATTTGCTTATGTTTAATGTTAATTGTTGTGTTTTATTTATTGTTATAAAATTAATATTTAAATATGATTAAAATTTATTTTCTAGATTATTTAATACATTAGTTAGTTTATTTAGTTAAATAGTTGATCTGTAAAAGGATTTAACTATTTTAATTAAATAAATAAATTAATTAAATTAAATTATTTAGTGTATAAATTATATTGTATTTGAATAAATTAGAAAATTAGAAAATAAATTAAAATAATTCGTATGTAAATTAAATTGTGTTTGGAAATTTATTTTTAGTATTTAAATTCGATAAATAGATTATTTGCATGCAATTGGAAAATTGAATTTTAATTTTAAATTTAATAAAATTAAATAAATGGCATGCAAGTATTTGAATGGCAAAACTGCCGAGAAGTGGAGAAGATATTTTCTCAACAACTTCTCGACAAGTGTGAGAGTGCCATAATTGAAAATGGTTGTTGAGATTTTCTTACAGAGGTTATTGAGGATCTCGGAAAATTGCATGGGGTTATTCAATTGCCTCGGGAAAATTTTCTTGGGACTGGCGAAATTATTTCTCTGTGTGTAAAAATTCTAAAATTCTTAGGAATTTGTTATCTTTCTGGTTTTGGAGTTGTTATTTCTTGTGAAAGATCCTTCAAGGATCTTGGTGGTTGGTGATTCTGGATTTGGTTTCTCGGGAAGGATTTGGTGGTTACAGGAAACAGAGGCTTCAAAGGCTATAGAGAATTTCACCATCAGTCAGGAAAGGAATTTAGGTATTGTTCTGTACTTGTTAATTTGTGAAAATTGTCTTGAAATAGTTTTATTTTAAAGAAAATTCTGTGTTTATTTTATGTCAAATTTGGTTCAAATAAGGGGGTTTTGTTATGTAACCCTGTAGATGAATTATTGTTTGAATTGTTGCACAGAATAAGAATTTAATTCTGTTCCCTATTGAAAACTTTTTCCCAGAAAATAAATTCTGTATGTAAATTTTGAAATTGTTGACTTTTTTTTTTTATATATTTCAACTTATTTATATATATATGGCTGAGATTTTCCTTATGATATTAGCAAACCCCAGATTTACCATATAGGTGGACTTTTAAATAAGCTATTAATCTCTGTATTCAAAAGAAATTACCAGGGAATCGCCGAAATGCGTTTCGTATTTTTGTATTGATATTATTTTGTTCTAAAAAAAAAATTATTTAAAATTTCCTTAGGGTCGAAATCCCCACCCATGTATATGGGTGGCGCAACCATCCCCATGGCTGCGCACAGCAGCCACGGGCTACTGGGCGCAGCCCTGGGAAGGGTCGCGCACTTCCCATTGGAGCCACGGCAGGGCTGCGGCCGGCCCAAATAAAACCCTTTTTTGTTTAACAGTCTTCAATGCGTATTTTTAACTGTTTGTTATAAAATCCAAAAATTTCAATTTCAAGTTTTATATATATTAAGTTTCAAACGCGATTTTGTATTTGAAACATTTTATTTAAAAAAAATCGTGATTTTTCAATATTAATTTATATAGATACAAATTTAGTATACATATATTTGTATACTAGTTTACTTATATATGTATTAGTCTTCAATATATTTTTCTGGGAATTAAAACAACTATTTATATATTAATATTTATATACAAGCATATATTCTTATATGTTTGTATATTTATAATAATTAATAAGATTGTGAAAATTATTGGTTAGAGGAATAATTTCGATATTTTATAATTTCCATGTAAATTTTATGATTGAGTATTATGAAGATAGTTTAAATGAAAGAGAAATTTCTTTATACATTTTTATGTGAATTTGAAATTAGATCTTTATTAAAATTATATATATAAACATGATGTTTCCAACAAAAAAACACATATGGATTTAGAATATCCAAATGGTAGGAGTGTATTTGATCTATTGGTTTAAATTTTGTATTGCACAAATGGGAATTGTTTATTTTATGTGTTATTAAAAGTCTTCCAGATGTAGTTCTTTCTTGGGAAGTTAGATAAACTATGGTTTCTTGTGTTTGAACAATCTAGGGTAGAGCACTGAATTTGTAAACGAAATTGAGACCTTTATTGTGGTAAATTTTGGCAGTTATATGTTGATCTTTTGTGCACTTTGTAAACCCTAGTTTTGTAAACTTAGATTCCTATGTTATGTCTAGGGGAGTGGCTATTTGTAAGGGCCGACACACAAAGTGGTGTCAGGGTAACTTACAGATAGTTAGTAACTCAGTGAAAATTAAAGTACATATTAGATAGTTTAAAACATGTAATAAGATGATTATGCCTCTCTTATGACTCTTGAGCTTCCTTAGTCATGAGTATAAGTTGAGAAGGCCTGGAATGGAAAATCGGTGTCTCGTTTCCTTAAGGGACATTTGATTCCGCAACTGAATGCAATAGGGGCCATGTTTCGTAAGAGGTTACCAGGGTAACCCAAGGATTGGGGGCCGGAACCTAGGAAGAAACACCAGGGTAACCATTGCATCGTTGTGATGACACTCCACCTAGAATAACAGTTAAACCTTGTATTTGTGTTTCAAATCAATTGACAAATCTGGAAGCAATGTAACCAATAGATTGTATGTACTAGTGTCTAGGGTTAGTAGATTAGGTCTAGGTAGCCTTGTTACTATCTCCTAGCACGGAGGGTGGACCTACGGGTACCACATGGTTGGGTGGAATGTGCACCTTACTCCGTTGGGTCCCCAGTTCGATTGTAGCATTGAGTGCTTCATGGATGGAGAGCTCACACTTGGACTTCCTTTATTCTTTCATCATTGTATATTGTAAACTTGAAATGTAAAAACATCCCTCAATTGTATAAGAGGTGATTATTTGTAAAATTGTATCTATTATTTGAACAACCTCATCAGATGGATGAGTATTGTAATATTATATCATTGCAATGTATGGAAATGTATTTGTACTTTATTATATCTTGAATGGGAATTTAAATTATTATGCAATGTTTATTTTATGTTATGAATTATTAAGTGCAATGTGAAATACTTAAGTCGCTTATGGACAACTTAAAGTAGTGTAACGTTGTTTAACCTAAGAATGTATGCAACCAATTAACATAATATTAATACTAAAAAAAAAAAATTATTACATTTTTGTATTACTTTTGCAACATTCTTAGGTTATTTAGACGGGGCATTACACATTTGGTATCAGAGCACGGTTGGAGCAATGGGATCTCTTATTAGTGTTGCCCGTGTGGTGTTGGTGGTTTGAATTTACCTTTCCTACTTATCTTCTTGTTGTGATTGAGTGTCAAAATGACCTTACGAGGTCCTAGCCTTGCTTTCATCATTCTTTGATAATTGTGATTCTTAAAATAATAATTAAAAAGGGAATAATTATGTTGTTAGTTTTGATTAAGTACTATTTTACTTATGTGGATGATGCTTTTGGTTATGAAAGAAATGATATTATTCTTGTATGCTTGAAGTGGAAAAAGAGTAGTGAAGTGACAATGATTTCTTCAAATCTGAATCTTATGATTATGTGTTTTAAGTATGATTGTATAATGAGGTTTTTTATCTATGTACTTTGTGTTGATTTGAAAATACAATTACCTTCTAGTGTGTGAATAAATCAAGTGATTTGATAATAGTACATTTCTGATGGAAATTGATTGAATGCATGTTTTGCATAATTTGTCTTCTAAATATAAAGTTTTGGGAAAAAGATCTTAGTCCCAATTAGAATTGAGTAAGTCTATGTTCTTCTGTCACTACATGATATGCTTGAAATGGAAATGCCAACTCATTATATCTTGATTTGAGATGCAATTATTAAATGTATGACTAAGTGTAATTATAGTGAAAAGAATATTGATCTTATAGTGCGCATAAATTGGACTATGTTAGCCTTATTTATGAAAATATTTATTGAAGTGTTTCATTAGTTAGCAAATTTTGAATTCTGGTATCATGTTAAAACCCAATGGAATGTTAGTCTATTAGATAAGGTGTTATGTAATTGTGTGTGTTTGAGTGTGTGTTAAATTACACCGCCCTTTGAATAATGATGAAATTCATGTATCCCACATAGTTTAGTATATTTTTGTGTGTAATTGAGATAAATTAGAATGTGTGGTGATGCATTCAATTTTATATCTATGAGTATATTTTGTATATATTTGAAAGAGTAATCTTGGTGTATAGTTCTCAAAAGGTTTATGGAAGCATGGTTAATTATGGGTAAGGAAATGGTCCTATTGCATAAAAGGGGAATATGGAAATTTCTTAAATTTGTAATCTTTGTGGAAGTGAATACCCCGTAATGGTGTTTATGTGGTGTATTGTGGCGAGTTTTGTGATAGAACAAGTTGTAAGAGTTAATGTAAGTGGTGAATGTTTGGCTCATGTGGTAAGAAGTGATAAAAATTCTTGATAAGTTAATGTGATTTGACATAATTGAATGTTCTTTTCTATGGTATGGTGTTGTATTCCCTAACATCAATCCACCTATTTAGGTGTGAGTATATTAATGTAATTAGGGGTTGAGAGATGGAGAACCTCCATTGAAATCTTAGGATTTTTTAATGGACATTAGTTCCCATAAGTCTCCCCAACACCCTTGGATCACACTTGTTGATTCATTATGCAAGCCTGATTCCTTTATGATTACCTATGGATTGAGGATGGACCTTTGTGTACCTTGGAGATACATTATTGGTGATTTAGTTATTAATTGAGTTCTATGTGGTTTGAGACCACCATTTTTTTTCAACATGCTATTATATACTGTGGGTTGAGACCATCATTCCCCTCCTCCCCATTAGGTGACTTATTTAAAGTCACATGGTGATTGTGATGTGAAATTTGTGCAATTTTTGGACACATTTAATTTATCTATTATTGAGAATTTTTATTTGATTGATTAAGCTAGTAGTTTTTAAATTCTTAAAGTTATTTGATTGATTGAATTCTTAAATTTTCCCTTTTTTCTTCAAGGAAATATTAAATTTCGCTTTGAAATTAAGATTTGGATGTTGCAATGTAGCTACAATTAAATTTTATCTTTCTTTCTTTTTTTCCTTTTTATGGGACATTTGTTGAAATCTTTGGTTTGATCTTTTACTCGGTTTGAGGCCTTGCTTGTTATTGTGCACACTAGTAGCATATGTAGTAATGTAACTATCATACTCTTGAGGGGTCCTTGACAGGTTGTATGGGGGGAGTAGATGGCCTAGGAAATTATTGGTAAAGGGGTTAATAAGGCCGGTATGGGATGGTTATAAACTATTTCCCCTCGATGTATCTCATTTTTTTGTGGCACTATGATACTATGCATTCTTAGAGGAGAATCTTGGACACTGGTCATCCTCATCCTCAGCTCATTTTGTGTGAGTTCACGATGTGTTTAAAGTGATTTAATGGAGTATAACAGATATGCAAGTATTGAGATTTATTGTTGAGCATTGAAATATGTATGAGTACATTGAGATATGTTGTGGAAAACTATAAAAAAAATTGATAAATGAGGATTTAGATATCTTGTTAAAGTATTCAATATTGTGCAAAGAATGTGATGTGATACGGTATTTAAGGATGTGATATTTGATAAAAAAACACACGTAGAAAAATAAGTGAGATGTTTTGTAGTATGTAAATTGAAACCAATATGGTTGTCTATAACTCTTGTTTCTTGCAAGAATTATGTTGAATGATAAAATATTTAGTTTGATTTTTATTTATACATGTGTAACTCTATTTAGAATAACATGTTTGTTACTTTTATTGCTAGATGGGTAATATTGAAACCCTTGTATCAAAATTTTATAATGATCGATGTACTATGTGTTTGACTTTTTCTCAGTTCCGTCAAAATTTTTATCTTGTAGGATAATCATTGTTCTATAAGTTTTATTGTGTGAGATGTGAGAATTCATTACCAAATCTTAGTAACTTCCAAGAGGAAGTTTAAACTAAGGGGAGATGAAATGTAAGGCCCTCCCTTCATGCAACTTTTATAAATCTCTTATTTTATAGTTTGGATAGTTATCACATTATTTTATTACATATGATTGAGCTAATTGTTAATGTATCATTTTATTCCTATACTATAATTAGAATGTTTTTTTTCAAATTTAGGCATGTTTCTTTAATAAGGTTAAGTTTCCTATTCTTAAGGACTTCTAGGAGGAAGTGTAATGCAAGGGGGGGATGTAAGGCCCCTAGTCATTTCTCCATAATACTTCTAGGGATCTTCAGATGGCTAGTAATAATGTACCTAGTAAGAATCAATTTAAAATTCTAATGATATAAGTGGATGTGTAACTTAATTCATAATTACAATGAACTATTTCAGCCATTTCAAATATTATCATAAATTTACTACTTCAAATAGTATTCATTTTAAAATTTATATTTTAATATAAATATTAATTAAATTATTACCATTAATTTTGATGATCTTACATTATCACTGCTTGAATTAGATTATTTGTGACAATTAACTATACATATTCTAATCTAATTCCTAGTTCAATATCATAACATTATTATTAATTATTTATCATTGGTATTGTAAGTGACACTCATGTTTTCAACAATATTAGGTGTAAGAGTTAACAAGTTATCATTTTATAATATATATTATTTGTTGATCTTATGTTCATAGAAATTAAATAAGTTATTAACTAAATATCTAGTAGTAATGTGAAGATCATTTTTTCTATGTGACGAGATATATTTAATTACATATAATTTCTATCCATTTCTTATAATTAGATTTCACCCCTCAATAGTTATTCTTTATCTTTTATAATATATTAGATAACCCAACATGTTAGCGTGATACATAATTAAACCTTACGATCAACATATACTCTGATTGTTATGTAATAAGCATATTAAGTATTTAAGCTACTAAATATTGGAATCTTGCATAGGATTTATTTAAAAGAAATTATCCATGAAAATTTATTTATATTGCAAAGAGGCATGAAAGGTTGAAGGCACAATTTTAAGGATCTCATCCTTCCCACAATGAATGCTTTGCATGAACATTCTTTTGACCTTCCAACTCATCTAACTCATTGTGACTTCTTCACCTTGTTCACATCAATGTCTTTTCAAGAAGTCACCTCCACTCCTCGAGGCTACCTCATATCAACCATTCAATTTCTATGTTAAATATTATTTATTTGTCTATGTGTCGACTTTCCTTTTTTTACATGTATGGGGAGATAAGTACCATCAAATATTTTTAGAGTGGATAGATTTATCTTATCACTATCTTTTTGAATGAAAGCTACTTTTAACTAAAAACAAAAAATAAAGAAAAAAGAAGAAAGGATCCTGAATAAATCACATGCATTGCAGGAAAAAGAAAAAAATACAATAAGATTGTAAAAAAACAAAGGCAGTGATCTCATCCCTTGAAATCGGGAATTATAGAAGATGTTTTCATAGGTTGATTGGAGGAATGGATAAGGATCATCATAACTCTTGATTAGACCATATGTTAGGGAGTCGCTTTAAACTTAGAGAGGGAGATAAAAATGGAGTTCTATATATAGTGGAAGTCGTGGAAAATTAAGGGAGGATTTTTCAAAGATAATTTAAAAGAGGGGTAAGCATGAGATGGGGGGAATTTTTCTGAACTTTGACCCACTAGAAGAAATATATTGCCAAGAAATTTTGAATTTGTAGGATCGGTATAAAGCATTCTAGAAAGATAAGGTGATTGAGTAATCCATGAACATGATGTGGTGTTTTTCTCACAACTGACAAAGATCTATTTAGTATAGATTGGAAAGGGCTCCTATGTAATCAATTTGAAATCAGTGTAACGAGGAGGGTAGTTTTTATTTCATTCAATTCATAATGAATGAAAAGAATATTTAAAAATATTGGAGTAATAGAGCTATTAGATTTTTGAGCTTGAGACAAGGTACTCTTCTTAGTCTCAATCGATTACTATCATGACTAGAAAGGAAGCACAAAATGTTTGAAAAAATTGACTCTTGAGCATACATTGAGAATATGGAGATTGATCCTATAATCTTAGAGAAAAACAATACAATGAACGATTAATCAACATCAAACATAAAGTTAAAAAATTGGGAGAGTACTTGGGGAGAAATAGGTGCAAATAAGAATGGACCGAGAGGAAATTACAAGTAAATCTGGGTCCATCCTTATTTCAATTACATAGAGAAACTTCCAGCAGGATTTAAAATGATTAAAGAATTGAATTTGTAAATATAATTAAAGAACTTGATGTTTTTCTTCTTTTTCATGATTTTTTTTTAGTAGGAATTAAGTGATTACCTAGTGATAGTTTAGAATGATATTTATTCAATCTTTGAGTAAGATAGTTCTCACATTGTGTATGCTAATCTATATGCTAAACTAGTGATATTAATAAATGGATTTCTACCCTTTACCAATCCATAGAAGAAACTTACAAGGAAATCTGCCAGGAAAATTACATGCCCTATTTGTGCATCCACATTAGCATGGTAACAAATCCATTTTAGGTAGACTCTACAATCCTTGCAATAAATTTCTGCTCAAAACATGTAGCACACCCAACTGCACCTTCTATATCAAATCTAATAGATATGTATTTTAACATAAATTTGCTTAATTTGAAATAGGTTTTCATCTGATTTCCCATTGCATTACAAAGGTTCTCTCCAAACTTATGTGAAAAATGATCTATAATTTGTAGTGCTCCAGTAGTTGGAAAAATACGTTGAATATGAACAAAAAATTGATTTTCATTTTTACTTTTATAATATGATCAGAAAATTGATTTTTATTTGTTTATAATAATGAAATGAGGTATATTTAGAGGGGCTATGATTAATTGAGTTGATTTTTTTATTTAATTTTATAATTTATGTTTCCCACACATATATTTACACTATTTATTTATGCTTAAGTATACTTTTATATATGTTGTAGATGTCTACAAAATAGTTAAGTAACGATCTTTGTTGTGATTTCTATGTAAATATAAGTAGTTCACTTAAATTCCATGTACACTGGTATTACCAAAACTTTGCATGATAGTAATGTGATCTTAGTTTGTAGTTCACAATTGGAAGCATTTAAAAGAATGCTCTCTGCTTTAAAGATCATCTTCATTTTCACTATTAGAATTTAATTTTTGGACCATGAAATGTTTGATGATACCATCACAATTACTTTCTTGTTTGAAACTATTTCCTTTAGGTTCTTCCTTCATTAAGTGATTGCTATATGCTTGACTTAGAATTTGCACGAGCATTATTTATACTCTTTACAATTTTGTTCTGAGGAAGTATTATATAATTGAATTAGTTTTATGGCATAATGCTTATTACATTTAGCAAGCCATGTTATGGATGATGTTGTAATTTAATTAACTTGTGCATTTATAGAAATTATATTTGTATTTAGTCTAATGTGTTAAAAATTATGAAGTTAAATCTTCTAAAATTAGTGGACTAAGTTGCACAAAAAACTACTCATACACTTTTGAGATTCATGCTAAACTATTTTTGGGTTTTATTCCTTGATTTCCCCCTTTCTGAAACATATTAAAGTTTTAAATTTGGCCATGGGATGGTAGAGTTATCTATATTTTAGTTCGTCCCTCTTGTTTAAAATCAGCATCTTATAGGATTCTAGTGTGTTTAGTTGCAAACCAAACTACTTTTGATTGATTGGGTTTTATGCAATGGTATTTATGGGTTTTGTTCACCATTCCTTCCCCTTTTTAGATCACATTAATTCTTAAATTTTGGGTTTACTATTGTGAGATTTATCACCATCTTAACGCTTCCTTTTTTTTGCCATAATCATCAAACTCATAGTTGTAGAACAACTTTATGTTTGAATTATTATTAATAATTTGAGAGAGAGTCAAACATGATTAAGGTGTATTCGTATTGGTCAATTAAATATAATTTTGAGTAAACTCAATGTTTCAAACTACAATTCCTCTACAAATTATATATGTAGGCAAGGCCATCAAAGACGAGCCCCCAAGGAATTAGGTCTAGCCCCTTAGGTTCCCTCACACTTGTTTGAAAACAAACCTCTGTGTGTGTGCTAGTTTAAAAGTTTGAGGTTGAAATTTTGGTATTTGTGTTATGTCTTTAGCTGAGTTTGTGTTGGTAAGTCTTGGGCATTACACCTTTTGTTTTGCGGGTTTGAGTTGATTTTCTGAAGATATTGATTCTTACTCAATATGATTTTATACCTTTTACATGTTATTATGCTTCAATGAACATTAAGTGAAATTGATTTTTATCAAGATGATTATATTACTTTCGAATGAATGCTATAACATGAAATGTATTTCATTAAATTGTATCCATTTTTCATTAATTTTAACTTCTTTTAAAATAAAAATCAGCTACACATTTTATTACATGAGTTAAAAAAACAAAATAATGTCAAATGTAAATTCATTCAACAGAGCTTGAAATCATGGGTATTCTCAAAATGAGTGTTTGATAAAAATGTATCGGTAGACATGTATGAAAAATGTGGTACAATAGAAAAGGAAATTCATTGTTTGAAAAATCTCCTCAAAGAAATAGATGGATTACCAATTGTAATTCATAAGTTCTATTAAAATGTTATTTCGTTAATCTATAACATACATTATCAATCATAAATTTAAACAACTCTAAGATAATTATACATTCCATTTTGAAAATTCAAAGTAGAAAGACATGCACATGAGGAACAAATTAGATCAAATATCAATTCTTATGTATCAAACTGTAGAATAATTGTGTTTGTGCATATACAAATTTGGCATATTCCTACTCAAAACAAGTTTTACAAATTGTGGCATATATGCCATCTCAAGACCTATCAAACCCTAAGTACATGTCAATCTATATCATGTCCCAATCCTATGCTAGACCATCAAAATCGAGCCTCCTCAAAGAATTTAGATGCTCTGAAGTTTCCTACACAATAACATTTCAAACCACAAATTAGATTATGTGAATGGTTTACAAGATAGACTAGTAAATAGAAAATTATATACCATCATTTATAAATTAAAAATTTAATATCAAAATCAATATACATGTACTATACTATATCATTTTTTAAAAAGGAACTGATGGCTCCACGCAGCGTCTGGGTGAGAGCTAGGTCCCACGTGCCCTAGCTCTTCTTTTTTGCGTGCTATCTATGCTTGGCGGATGAGTTGGTGGTGCATTCACAGGGGGGTGTTTGCTTGTGTTTAGGGGTGCATGGGTCAGATTGGGGGTATGACCTTTGTCTAGCTTGTGGGCAGACTTTGTTCCTACATTTTTTTTTGCTTTGCTTGGCATTTCCTTAGTGGGTGTGTATAGTGATTTGAGATTGTGGGTCTTCTGCCCCGTCTCTCTCCTTTTTGGTGGGGTGCTGCTATTCGGTCCATGGAGAATCAGGGTTTTTTTCTGTCTAAGATTTCCTCTGGGGATTTGGAGATGGTAGAGCCGTCTTCTTCATTGCAGGCCAGTGGTAAGGATCAGATGGGTAAACCCCAATCTGGGGATGGGGTCTCCTCTTCAAAAGGGATGTTTCGAATTAAAAAAGTAAACGGATGTTTGGAGAGATCCGAGGATTGACCAATTTTGGTTATTCAACCTGAGCAAGTCTTAGAGGATGTAGAATATTGGTGTAATCATGCCCTTATTTGCAAATTTTTGGGCCTTCGTCTTTCTCTAGCTGTGTTGGATTCCTGGGCTCATCGAGTTTGGAACCTAGAAGGTGATATAGAGATTGTTTTGGCAGCTAATAATTATTTTTTGGTTATCTTCTCAACCATGTCAGATAGGAATAGGGCTTTTGAAGGTGGCTCTTATTTCTTCAACTAGGTGGGGCTCTTCATTAAGCCTTGGCACATGGGCTTCAACTATGCTAAAGAGATCCCCTCGCGAGTTCCTGTGTGGGTTCGTTTGCTGAGGCTTCCTTTGGAATTCTGTAGGGAAGATATTCTTCACCCAATCTCATTGCTTCTTGTAAAACTTGTGGGATCGGCTTCAAAAACTCAAGATCATAAGGTAATTTCTTTTGCTCGTATTTGCGTAGAAGTTGATTTAAATAACCTGTTACCAGATTCTATGGAAATTTGCTTGGGATCATCTTCTTGGATCCAACAACTGGATTATGAGACCCTACCTTTTAGATGCAAAATTTGTCATGAATATGGTCATTTACACTGCAAATGCCCCAGAAATAAATCCTCCCCCTTGGATACCTCTCGATCTCCTAGGGGGGACAAGGGAAAGGCTCCTTTGTCCAATGAACCTATAGATAAGGAGGGTTTTATTCAAGTTAAGTCTCGTAACAAAGGCGAGGGCAAGAAGAGAACCTGGTTGGATAGACAGAATGATGGCACTTTTAATAGGTTTGATGTTCATGAGGATTTGGTCCAAGAGGAATGTATTCCAGTTGAGCTCTCTTATGGGGCTAAGGGTCTACATGAGGTTCAGGATGAGGATGCAAAGAAAGAAGATCATATTTTATCTCCAGAGGACCATTAGGTTGTATAGTTGGCTATGGATTTGCCTTCCTAGGTTCAAGATATTAGGGATCTTCAGGGGGTCACAGGCTTCGAAGGGTTCTGTGGTGGTGGCTCCTGATCCTCCTACTCCTAAGGGGGCCTCAGATTCTATGAAGGGTAACAAATCTCCTCCTAGTTTAGGTTTACAACATAAATCCTTTAAAAAGAGGCCACTTGATAAACCATCAAGGAGTGGAAGAAAGACTTATCAAGAGAAGGTCAAGATTATGGGTGATACTTTGGTTGAGTTTGGGTCTATGAAACCCATTGATTCCCACTTCTCCCACCCCCATAAATGATTGTTTTATCATGGAATGTAAGGGGGTTGAACAACATCCCTAAACAAAAGGTTGTTGGAAGACTAATTGAATCTCAGTCTCCTGATGTGGTCTTTATTCAGGAAACTAAGCTTATAGTGGATGGTTTGGATAATTGTGCTTCATGTATCTAGCCCCAAGGCAATTGGTAGGGGGTAGGTGCTTTGAAAATTTCAGGGAGGTTGGCTTGCTTCTGGAACCCAAGGAAAGTTTTCCCCTTATGGTGGATTTCTAGTCAGTCTTCCATTTCTCTGGTTGTCTCTAGTTTTGAGACTGGAGAAATGTGTCTTTTATCCAATATTTATGCTCCTACTGATCTTTCAGGTAAGTCAAATCTTTGGGATCACATCAGATTCATTCGGGCCCTATACCTATTTCTCCCATGGATTATGGCTAGTGATTTTAATGTTGTTACTTGTTTGGATGAAAAATGCAGTGGGTTAGCTAGGATTGACCCTTCTGCAAATTTTCTCAGGGATATGATTGCTTCCTTGAATCTTATTGATGTGAAGCCTTCCAATGGTGTCTTTACATGGAACAATAGGAGATGTGGTGTTGATGCTATCTCAGAAAGGCTTGATAGATTTCTGGTTTCCTTCTATTGGATGAATAGTAGGCTGATCACTAGTTCAAAAATTCTCGATTGGAGGGGCTCTGATCACTGGCCTATCAAGCTCTTTGTCACCACTTATGGAGTCACCAAAAATCCTTCTTTCAAATTTTAGTTGATGTGGTTAAGAGATTAGTCTCTACATGATCTTATGTGGGATTGGTGGTATGAGGGGATGCCTGCCCATGGGACGACCATGTTCACTTTCAGTAAGAGGCTTCAACATGTGAAGTATAGGCTTAAGAGATGGAATAAAAAATGTTTTGGGAACCTGCATGCTCAGAAGATGGCTGCTCAGTCCAAGTTGGATAATATCACTCATCAGTTTCGCGACCAAGGGTTGACCTCTGATTTAAGTAAAGTTGAGTCCTTGGCTCTAAAGGGTTTAGAAGAGTGGGAGCTTTGGGAGGAGATCTTCTGGAAGCAGAAATCTCATGTTGATTAGCTTCAGGAGGGGGATAGGAACACTGCATTCTTTCATAATTCGGTTAAGGCTAGGAGGCAGGGGAATTCTATCTCCTCTCTTGTTTCGCCTAAGGGGGCTTAGCTCTCTTCTTGTGCTAATATTTCTAGGGAAGCAGTCAACTATTTTTCAAACCTATTTTCCAAGGAGGATCTTGCTGCTAGGGCTAAGGAGAGGGCTATCTTGGACTATATTCCCCACCTAGTCTCTGTTGAGATGAATGGGGCTCTCTTATGTCCTATCTTGCTACCCGAATTAGAGAAAGTGGTGTTTAATGTGAAAAAAGGTAAGGCTCCTGGCCTGGATGGGTTTCTGATTGAGTTCTTTCAGGAGTTCTGGGAAATAATAAAGTTTGATCTCCTTAAGGTGGTTCAGGAATCACATAGGAAAAAGCAGATGCTCAAGTCCATGAATTCTACTTTCTTGGCTCTCATACCTAAGAAGGAGGGGGCTAATCAGCTAGATCAATTCAGGCCTATTACTTTATGTAATGTTGTTAACAAGATCATCACCAAATTGATTGCGGAGAGACTCAAACCACTCCTTGGTACTTTGATCTCTGTTGAGCAGGGTGGTTTTATCGAAGGAAGACAAATTTTGGATGGTGTTGTGATAGCAATGGAAGCTATTCATTCTATGGCTAACTCTAAGAAGAAGGCTATTTTTATTAAACTTGACATGGCTAAAGCTTATGATTGGGTGAGCTTGGAGTTCTTATAGAAAATTCTCATGGATTTTGGCTTCGATGAGGAGTGGGTGAATTGGGTTCTTACCTATGTGACCTTGTCCTCCTTCTCAGTTCTCATTAATGGCGAACCTTCAGTTTTGTTTAGTGCTTCTCGGGGACTCCGAAAAGGGGACCATTTATCTCCCTATTTATTCATTATCATGGCGGAGGGTCATGGAAGATTTATTAAATCTCAAGTGAGGTAGGGTCTTCTCCAAGGTTGGAGCTGGAACAATTTTCTTCCTTCCTACTCTCATCTTCAGTTTGTGGATGATACTAGGTTGATGGGCATGGCTAGGATTAATGAGGCTGTGAACTTCAAGAGATCCTTAATCATCTATTTGAAGGCTTCAGGTCAGTGTATTAATGATAAAAAATCTTCCATTTATTTCTTTAATACCCTCAGCTTATTCAGAGCAGGATTGCTAGGATCCTTAGATTTCAAATCAATTATCTTCCCTTGATGTACCTTGGGATCCCTTTGGCTTTGGGATCTCAACATAGGGACTATTGGCAGGGGATTTTGGATAAATTTTTGAGTAAGGTTAGTCATTGAACTTATAGATGGTTATCTTTTGCTAGGAGAGTGGTTCTTCTAAAGACTGCGGTGCAGTATCTCCCCATTTATAGGTGTTGTGTGCAAGTCCCCCCTTCCACCTTTGTGAGGGATTTTGATGCTCTATCTCGGCAATTTCTTTGTTCAGGCATCCTTCTTTCCTCGAAGTGGTGTCAAGTCAAGTGGGAGTTTTTTTGCGGGATGAAGCATGCTATGGGCCTTGGTCTTAG
This sequence comes from Sequoia sempervirens, assembly GCA_007258455.2. Classification (NCBI taxonomy): domain Eukaryota; kingdom Viridiplantae; phylum Streptophyta; class Pinopsida; order Cupressales; family Cupressaceae; genus Sequoia; species Sequoia sempervirens. The sequence goes on along the minus strand of VDFB02193867.1, from coordinate 376,812,371 downwards.
GTGTGTGGCTCTTGTTGTCATGACCTTGGCTGCCAAGTTGTACTAGAGGTGGTGTAACAATCAAGATTAGGATTGGGCCAAGATTCTTGCCCACAAGTGTCTTCCTGTGGCTGATAGCCTTGATGTGCCACGGCTTGCTTTGTTGGGTAAAGGTTCTTGTATTTGGGATACCCTTAAGAAGGGATCTCAATCAATTAAGGAGGGTCTCTTCTGGATCTGTAATAGAGGCTCTGATGCTTTTTTTTGGTAGGACTCTTGGGATGGCTATCCTCCCATTCTTTCTAGCTTCCCTCAACTTCAACCTCTTTACCATATTTTTTCTTATGCTAAATGGATTAAGGTGGAACATTTTAAAACAATCAAGTGTATTGGTCAGGCAGTGGTGGCTTGTTGTAAGGACCCGCAGGAGTGGCCCATGGGTGGTTCTGATGAGGATCGTGCTATTCTTACTAAAGTTTTGAAGGGCAGGCTCTGTAGCTCCCTTAATGAGAGGGACATGTTGCCCTGGAGTCCTAGTCCAAAATGTAAATTTATTGTGGCTCAAGGCTATGCTATGCTTGATAGGAACTTACATGGTCCAGCTGAGGTGCATTGGTGGAAGAAGGTTTGGGACAACTTTTCTTGGCCCAAATGCAATTTTTTCTTATGGTTGGTTGCTCAGAAGAAGTGCCTCACTTGGGAAAATCTTCGCAAGCGAGGTTTTCAGGGACCTTTTATTTTCTTCCTTTGTTTGCATAGTGAGGAATGTAACTCCCACTTGTTCTTTCTTTTCCCCTTTTCTAGAGAGATATGGCATAGATGGTGGGAGGCTTGGAATCATGGTTATATTCATGCTACCTCTCTAATTGATTTTTGGGAGAGTTTGGGCAGGCCTCCAGTGAAGACTTCTTTCCTGCAGGTGGCCTGGTCTATTGGGCCTATTCTCATTCTCTGAAACCTTTGGCTGGAGAGGAACCGTAGAGTTTTTTGTGGATCCAAATTGGGAAGTTTTCAATTGTGGAAGAAGATAACTAGCAGGCTTCAGGAGACTATTTCTGCTAAGTGTGAGATGTCTGAAAATACTAATCCTGGTGATCTTGCTATTTTGAGGAATTTGAACCTGGGGGATAGTAGAAGGGGAAGCATTTCTGGAAGAAGACCCCGTCATGTCAGGAAATGGGTCTGTTGGGATGGGAGGTGGACACCTCCCCTGGTGGGGGTCCTAAAGATTAATACTGATGGCTCTTCTCGTGGGAACACTAGTCATGCTAGTGTTGGGGGTATTGGTAGAGGTAATGAGGGTGGTGCAGTTTTTTTCTTTTCTATTTACAAAGGCCAACACTCTAATAATCTGATGGAGGCCCTAGCTATTAAGATTGTTGTGGAGCATGGATGTTCTTTAGGATGGAGGAGGATCATTTGTGAGTCTAATTCTCATATTGTTGTGGATATGCTGAACAACTAGAGGATGGATGATGTTAGTTGGCAATTAGCCTCTATGGTTAGACAGATTCTGAGTCTATGCAGTTCCTTGGATTCTATCTACTTTTGTCATATCCCTAGAGAATGGAAAAAAGTGGTTGATTGTCTGGCGAAGTGGGCCTCTTAGAATGTGGATGGCTGGGATATTAGTGGAAGGGAGGGGTTACCTTCTAATTATCTTGGGACCCTAGAGAGGTTATTAGTGGAAGACAGGAATATGTAATGTTGTTATTGGTTGTTCTGGTGGCGGTGTTGGTCTAGTGGGCCTCTGGCCTATGCCTTGTACTTTGGATTTGATTGATTAAAATGTGTACCCCTTCTCTTTTTAAAAATTAAATATACATGTACTATATTATATCAATAATCCAATTTTTGTTTACCTCAAATCTTGCTCTCTTTTTTGCAAGATGTTCTACATATGATTGTCCCTTAGGATGACCAAGAGTCCCCGTATAAAGTAATGGTCTCTCACTCATCACAATGTTGAGTTGAACAGATGACTATAGAAAATAAAATAAAAATGATACAAATTAACATATAATTGTTGAAAAATAATCATATCTACTAATCACATATCTATTCCTATCTAAACATAAATGATATCTGCAATATAAAATAAACACATACCTGCTATGATGCTATGACACTAGATGGGCTCATAGTGGATGGATCAGCTAAGATGGTTTCCTATATAAAAAACGACAAGAATGTAAATGCACATGCACATATAATTAAAATGTCGACAACCAAAAAAAGATATACCTATTGTGCAACTTCATCCAATGGGTCAGACCCAGTCAACAAGGTTGTATAAGAACTAGGTTGCTGCATAAAAAGACAAGACTACATTAGACTATCAATATATGTAGTACATGTATTTAAACATAATAGATTTAAAAGGTTAACATCTAAAATAAAAATTTAAATAATTTATCGTGTAATGATTATCTAAGGAAAATGAAATGGCAGTATGTGTAGCCTGCTACACTTTCGACATTTGCTCCTCTGTCAACAACTGTTAAAGATTTCAGCACATAAACATATATTAGACACAAATCTTTCATAAAATATGAAAGAATTTACAGAAAAAAACACTATTAAATTTCTTTAAGACTTATTGGTCCTCACATATCATCCCTGGTAGTGAATGCCTCTCTTGAAAATTCTCCACTCCATGCTCTATCAACTGCTACATCTAACATATCATGAACCTCAAATTTAGATGTGTCTATGGGAGCCTTAGTGGACCGTCATAGAGGACCGAAACATAAATTGTTGCATGTCATGCAATGATGAGGCACACAAAGATGTCCCAAAGAGGATGGTGTACCAGTGGGATTTGATGGCTATGTACTAGTGGGCATTGCTGCAACATGTGCACCACCATCATGCTGTGATGTATTAGGTGCAACACCACCATGATGGGATGCACTATCAAATGGTTGCGCAACATGATGGATTTGTATGACCAAATGATCACTCAATGAATGTAATGCATAAATGCTCAAAGTCCTTGCATCTACAACAATCTTAGGGTAAGGTAGTGGAATTAGAGCAACAATAGGTGGAGGAGGATGAACTAGGGTGACTCGATGTGCCCTAGGTCTATCATGTGGCATCCTTCTCCAAAACCTTGGAAATCTCACATGTCAAAGTAATTGACATGTTTCCCTAGGACAAACTCAACATATAATTTTTGGAGAAAATACTGAGGGACATCAAAAATTTTGTTGGGTGGTTTTTCAAAAACCATCCACCAATGTCTCCAAAAATTATTTAATATGCCTCTATGGGTGCACCATTTAATTAAAAATTTTGGTTTCCACACATTAATAGGCTATCCAATTCTCTGATCGATGAATAACTGGGCTAATTGGGCTTTCTCAGTATCAAGAGCCTTCACCTCATCATATGATAACCCATCAACATAAAATTGTCTTTGTTCCTCTCGCCACTGTGCAAATCTATTGTGCTAAGTTGCTAAATTTTGAACATTTAAAATGATTATTTCCAAAAAAAAATTCATGTCTGATAGTTCATCAAGTGTCTCACAGATTTGACATACTTTTCTTAACTGATCTAAATTTCTATGAATAGACTTGTGTATTGTTGGCACATTTTCATTTGGAAACAATGGTTGCAGTGGAGGATTTGGAGGGTACTCATTTTCTGTAGGATTAGGGTTTTCATTTTGATCCGTTTTAAACCTATTAATTGATAAAAAAATTAAAATTAACAATAGTTTTAACGTAATAAAAAATCTATCAAATATACCCTATTTTTGACTAAAAAAAAAAGAAGCAAAATGAATAAAAATTGAAAAAATCAAACATGTCTTACAAATTTGATAATTTTTTTAGCAATTTCACCTCTCCCGAACGGATATCTAAGTCACAATGTTGAAACCAATGCACAAGCACAGTAAAAATATAGCTCTTGGGTTTTTTTCAAGTCTTTTTATAGCACGAGAAATAACTATCTGTTTATAATGGATATCCATTTCCTAATTTACAACCTTTTTAATAAAATGGTTGGGTCTAGGACCCGACCATATTTAACTGCGCGAGGTTTTTTTTGAAATATTTAATATTTAATATAATATAATATAATATCAATATATTATAATATGATATTATATTATATTATAATATGATATTATATTATATTATAATATTATATTATATTATAATATTATATTATATTATAATATAATATAGTATAATATAATATAATATCATATTATATTATATTGATATTATATTATATTATATTATATTATAATATCATATTATATAATATGACCTCTCAGGGGTTTTTTTAAATTATAACACAAAGAACAAATATCCATTTTTTGATTCACAAACTTTTTAATAAAATGGTTGAGTCTAGGACTCAACCATCTTTAACTGCATGTGGTTTTTATGAAATATTTAATATAATATAATATATATTATATTATAATATAACATATATTATATTAATTTTAATATAATACATATTATTATACATAATATATATTATATTATTTATAATATAATATATATAATATAATATAATATCAAAGAAAAACAAAACAGAGCCCCTATTCGTAGAAAAATATTTCTTGAGAGGGGTCTTCAATTAGCAGAGAGATTAGAAGGGTAAGATGAAAATTCAATTAATGGGGGGTCATTGAAAAGATGAAATTGTTTAATGGGTTTTTTCAAATTTTGTTGGGGCTTTAAACTTGCAATTAGTGAGTTGAGGTCACATTCCACGGGTATTCCTTTTTGGTAAACTCTCATTTAATGGGCTTTCGGGGTGGGTGTTTTGGGGTTCTCAGTGTTTTGTGTTCTCAAAACGCCATATAATCTTCAGTATTGTACAAAATTGAACAAACTTGTAGTTTATTTTTGGGCTATAATTAGAGGTTTTCTTACTAGTTTTTTCCTGCTAGTATGCCCATTGAACCAGTATATGTAATATCTATCTATATAATATAATATTATAAGTGATTCACCCCTTTTCGCTTCAATATATATATATATAATATAATATTATCTTACAATATTATATTATATTATATTATATTATAATATATAATAATACATATATTATATTATAATATAATATAATATAATATCATATTATATTATATTGATATTATATTATATAATATGACCTTTCGGGGTTTTTTTAATTATAACACAAAGAACGGATATTCGTTCCTAATGGATATTCATTTTGGTTTGGTATTACCAAACCAAAATGGATATTGTACTTGGGCCTACAAAAAGTCAAAGGCACGAATTTCATGTTTTTGGACGTGTTAAAAATGTCTTCTTTTCACATCACCTCTTTTTGGACCCCCATGATCTTGCATAGACCCAATTATTTGTGAGATAAGGGAGATGTCCTGGTTACCGCCCCCCATCTAGTTACCGCGAGCACTCCATGCTCACTTAACCTCCCAAAAAAATTCACTTTGACCTATTAAAAAACTTTATTTTATCAAATAAAAATTTGTAAAAACACCAATGCTTGCTCATAACACAATGTGTAACTAACTAGTGTAGGTAGGAAACTATACATGCATTTGTATTTATAATTCAAGTCTACTTGCACACAAAAAGGCTTATTTATAATTTATTTAAACCTTTTATTGTTACAAATACCCCCACTTACAAAAGGTGCCACCCTCAATACATATTATATTAATAAAAACTCATGCACACTTAATGGTGCTTTACATGACATAATCACAATCTCCTATCAACTTTATGGGATTTGAAATGTATATTCTTCCACACTCTCCTTGGCAGCTACATGTATTAACTTCATTCCCTATAGGTACTTGCATAATTAAATACTAGTGCAAGGTTCCCCAAATAAATATCAAATCCAAATATAATGTAGAATTTCATTAATTCACCTTTAAAAACCCACATAACTAGCATCTACAAGTTCAAATCATCAAAAAAATTCAAATTTGAAACAAAACAAGTAAATTGAATGCATTCAATTGTCATATTTGAATTCCTAAATATGAGGGGGAAAACAGCCTGTGGCATTCACAATTATTGGAGTGAAGAATATTATTCTCTACAAACTATAGAGCATCGAAATGGATCCTCTACACATTCCTCCAATATCCCCAATTTTTTAGGTTGGTACATTCTACATTCTACTTATAGTTATTTTCATGAACTATACATTTAACATTTGTATTTATGAGTGTCTTTTTATTTGTTATAAGTAAATGAGGTCCTTTTTGGTAATGGGTTTTTCCTTACAAACCCTATTTACAAATTCAACAATCTATGTGTTCATTTACTATTTTTGATCATTTCTTAGGGTTTATATTTGTCATTTATTTCATAAAAGGCTCCTTTATATTTTGTGTCTTATGTTCTCTTTGCAAATCAATAAAATCATCTTGAATCATCTGTTAGACTCATTTATATTTGAAATAAGTGTACACATCAACTTGCATTTTTATTATATATGTATATACATGTATATATGAGTTTGGACCTATATATATATATAGTGTGTGTGTGTGTGTGTGTGTCTCTTGTTCATTTAGGAAATTGATATAAGCATGTTGAATCATCTGTTAGACTCTTTAGATTCAATATAAGTGTACACATCAGCTGTAATTTTCATTATATATGTATATACGTGTATATATATTTGTGTATGTATATATATATATATATATATATATATATATATATATATATATATATGTCTATATATGTCTATATATTTATATTATTATATATGTGCATATATGTGTATTATGTACTTAAAAACATATACTGTACAAATATATATACATATACATACATACAAATACATACATATAAATACATATATACATACACACACACATATAGCTATATAAATATATTCATACATACATCTGAATGCCACTCTCTTCTTTGGTGTGGTTAAGGAATTATTCTCATGAAACCCTTGCTTGGTTTTTTCAGCATATATTTGAAAACCCATGTCTGTTTTTGTTTGACTAAGGAATTATTATCATTAAACCCTTGCTTACTTTTTTGGGCATATATCTGAAAACCCAAGTTTGTATTCATTTTAAACCTTTGTTTAAATTTCTATTGTTTGGATATCCAATACAACAAACTAGCATTCGTTTAATATAAAATGTGTTACTATTTTTCTACATTCCATTGCACATACAGTAGGCCACCATGCATATATTTATCATTTATTTCATAAAAGGCTCCTTTATATTCTGTGTCTCTTGCTCATTCAACAAATCGATATATATGTATGTGTATCCTTTGGCTGGCCAATACAACAGAGTAGCATCATTTAATGTAAAATGTGTTACTAAATATTGTTAATTGTTTTATCTATGTTGAAATATCAATACTTTGTATCATATATTCTTTACCTCACAACTTACATTTTCATTATACTCTTATATATTCACATATACATATATATCTTTACATATATACATGTATACATATAAATATTGTGAATGGTGATCCTAGATCCACACAAACACAAAGAAAAAACACATTATTACTCCAATATGCAAGTTAGAAACAACATTTCCCATAAGATTCATTTGAAATATCAAGAATAAGAAATAAATGAATAACATGAATAAAAACTATCTAATCTTGCTCAAAATAAACAAACTCTCAATCCCATGGGGGAATTGATGCCATTTTGATGTGGAAAATGGCACTTTCCCAATTCCTTGCAAGCTTGATGATCAATGGTGAAGATTTGATGCTCCTTGATGAAATCTCTCGATAACCTAGCTATGAAATCATGAAAATGGATGAATATGGATGAACTTTGTTCAAGAACTTGAAGCTAATTCAAATGCATAAACTTGTGGATGAAAATTCCTAAGATTGTGGATCCAAATGAGCATGGTGATCTTACATGGATTATGGATGATCAAATACAATAGAGGAGGCCTACATTTATAACAAAGAAGGATGGAGGATTGAAGAATAGGATGAATGTGAGATTTAAAGATGGACCAATGGCATTGTGCCACTTGTCAAGATGCTAATGGAAGGAGGTTGAACACATTTTGATCAATGTGCATGCATTTGAAATTTGAATTTGAAGAAGTGACATGTTTAAGGAGGATGTAAGAAGAGTTAAATGCCACTTGGCTCAAGGAAAAGGACATGTAAGAGGCTTTTAATGCCTTGTTGGAGAGGACAAGTCCTTTTGGAGGGACATTTTGAATTTGAGGAATATTCCATCTTTTATGCCTTTTTTGAATGAAAATTTAGATTTAGTAAATCAAATAAATTGATTTATTGTGCAAGTTGTAAAATCTAGAGGATTTGAGCGATTAAGATTAAGATTAATTAGGATTTGATTAATTTTGATGAAGATTAGCTGATTTGACAATTTGATTTAGATTTTAGGATTTAAATAAATCAAAATGAGAGGAATAATGATTTTAGACTTAATTAAATAAAGTTTGATTTATTTAATTAAAGGGAATGGTGTTAGTTTTAAATCAACTAAATATAAATTATTTAATTTAAATGAGATGAACTTAGAGATTAATTAAATAAAATGAATTATTTAATGAGAAGAGGGACTATAGGATTAATTAAAAAATGATTTATTTAATTAATAGGAGATGACGAATTAATCAAATAAAATTGATTTATTTAATTAAAAGATGAAATGTGATGAATTTAATTGAATAAAGATTATTTAATTAAATGAATAGCAAAGGAGATGATTTAGGATGAACTGGTGTTAGTAATCAGGATTAGGCGCACGGTATCAATCTGTATATTTTTTCGTGTCTATATTTTTGCCCCTCTTTGAAGCAATGTACTTGCTGTGTTGGTTCAAAGAATAAAGTGTTGCAATCAAAATTTAAAAAAAAATCAATTTTTCTGGATGCCCCAATGGAAAGAAGTATATTGGTACACTGCCCCATCGAGAGACTGAGCGAAAAGTTTGATTTGAGGGTCGATCTCACGATAAAGAGATTCAAGATCAGTTTAGCTCAAAGAGGAATAGAAAGCTTGAATATTTGATGTATATATAGATAGCCATTGACCATGGGTAGCCTCATGTATGTTTTGATATAATACACAGATCCGATTCTTGGATAGAAATGTTAGTAAAGATAGAAGAATAAGAAGAAAATGATGGATAAAAAGAGGATCCAACAAGTCCATGAGTCATCAAGGCTTTAGTAGATATGATGATGGATGATAATGATGATGTTTTTCTTATCAAAAATTAGGATTTTAAAAGGGCTACTTACCTTATGTTTGATAACACACATAGACACGATGCATCAAGGTATAAAGAACTAGGATGACGTTGCACCTAGTGTGATGGAATTTGACTCAACAAACAAATAGGAGTATTCTTGTTCACACCTAACATAAGAAAACCTTACTAGGATGTACTTCAGATATTTCAAAGATCTCAGACCAAAACATGGAAAGGAAAATCCTAACAATACAATAGTCAACAAGCTATCCAAAACACCTTCCATCCATACCTAATAAAGAAAGTATTCACCAAGGTTATATTACAAGAACGTCCAACGAGCACAGTAGACAAAAGATAATGATCATTACCCCATTCTTTTCTCTCTAAATCATTTTGATTAGACATCATCAAGAGGTCATTGGAATGAGCACAATATGTAAAACCCCATCCTACAACCTAGAGGACGATGCAACATTGTGGAAGCACAACTAATTTTTTTTCTTAAAAAGAGTAACAATGACAAGTAAAGTATCCTACTCTAACCACATACATCCTCTAGGCTACATAACGCATCTACATGTGAACACCATTACTTATAAAATTTAAACCAACCATATCATATGAATATTAAACTCAAGATACAACATGCAACAAAGCATTAACTATTGCAAGATAAATCTAACACATAGAAATGTATTGAACATATTTTCATAGATACAACACCACATAACATTCCATACACCATTAAATCCAATAATAAATAGATTAGAAATATTATTACAATTATATCACAAAGGTTCACCTCAATACAAATGATGTATTACAATAATACATAATGATCCATAGTTACAATGAAGAAAGAGAAGAACAACTCCAGAGAACCACATGAGCTCCTCGAACAAGAAGATCCCGCCATAACAAACAGGAAGAGAAACTCAATAGTGTAAGAAGCACGCCACCCAGCCATATGGTACTCGTAGGCCCAACCCCCATGCTAGGAGATAGTAACAGGTAACCAAGACAAACCTACAACATCTAGACATAGGAAATATACAAAACCACACTGTACCAGTAAACACAAAACAACACTGTACCAGTAAACACAAAACATAAGGTTATATTGATTCCAAAATTCACTGAATTAAGAACAACTATTATACAAAACAAACTGACTGTTGTCATAGGAGGAGTGTCATCACAAAGGTTGCATTGGTTGTCCAAATGAGATCTTCTTAGGTCCCGACCCCCCCTCTAGGGTTGTCTTGGTAACCTCTCACGAACCCGGCCCCACATGCACACCAATGTGGAATCGATTATCTTTTGAGAAGATGTCCAAGATAATGATTTTTCCATTCCATGCCTTCCTGACTCATCTCAAGTCTCATACAAGCCCTTGAGCCAATGAGTGAGGCTAATTATCTTGTTAATGTATAAAGCTACTCTATCCCTCATATAGGTTATTTAATTTCCACTAATTAAACAGAATTTCGCATGAGTTATCCTGGGACCCCTTTGTGTCCCAACCCTCATTGAAAGCCGCTCCCCTATCGACAACACATAACTCAAACTACATGCCAAGAGCAGACAATGCACTAAGAACTGACAACAATAACCAATACACCTCAAAAGGTAACACATCTCTACGGATGTCCAATACTGAAACCCAATATGTGCACTACCCAAGAAATCTCAAAAGGTGAACTAAAGTTACAACATCCCCTTTTCACAAAATACAACTCTAGAAGACTTTGATTCTTGTAATAAGAATTACTTTCCCCTAGTACACAATTACAGAAAACACGTGCTTTTATAAATACAACTTCAAGCAATTAACAAATGCTAACATTTAGATTTCCTAAATCCAAATCAATCAAAATCACATATTTAAAATAAACCTTTTTAAACATAATTACATTCAATAAATCCATAATGATTTAAAACAAAAGTTCAATTTTCAAATCCACAAATATAGATAAAACAAATCCCAATCTTACTAATAAAATCACTTCATTATAAAATAACAACTAGTGCTTGCATGCACTTACCCATTTAATATTTCATTAAAATAAATCATTTACTATCTTAAAAAAATAAAAAACTATATAACTATATAAATAAATATATCAATCTATCTATAATTATATATATAAATATATATATACAACTATACAACTATACATATAAATATAATAAACATATTATTTATAAATAATATAAAATACATTTAACTTTAAATGCATATATATCATATATAATATATATGATAAATCAAAATCCCAACAGTAAAACAAAACACAGCATAATAAACACACATGCACAGGGCACTGCCTTGGTTGCGGCCTCCCCATGCAAGGGTTTGCTGCTTGTGGGCAGCGCTTCCCCCACACAAGTGTGGGGAGCACTACACATAGCAGTGAACCCCTGTATGGGTGTGGCTAGGGCTTTCAACCCCTGGTGTAACGCCCGTCATGCAAACCCCAGAGAACACACACATAATGTGAATATTTTTGTTTTAAAGCAATTAGATTAAACATGTAATAACATTTAAACATAATCACATAACACATTACATAACATTAACATACTTAGTTCTCTGGGGCACGCGAGGTTACATCGCAACAACTAAACGAAAATAAAGATAACAATTACAACAATATTATTTATAATGATAACCAAGGATAAAGATACATCCAATAACCATGATGCGAGAATAATAAACATCTCATAATTACATCCATGATCCATATCTTAATAGAGTTACAAATGAGCCTAACTATTACATCATTGTTTCAATATTACATTACAATCTTTGATACTGACTTACATTGAACTTCCCAACATGGGGATTGATACAAGTATAATGAAATACAAGATGAATGCCGGTACAACTCCAACTGGAAATGCTGAGAAGCCAAGATGCTGATGGGGAACCCAACGGGTGCGGAGCACGTTCCACCCAACCATGTGAATTACAAGTAACTCACCCCCCGTGCTCAGAGGTGACGAGGAAGTGAACCCGACCAAGAATGACAAACCGACTCAACAACAACATGATACAAAACAAGTACAACTCAAGGCATACAATGAGAAACCATCAACGATCACATAACAAGTTAAACTAAGAAACTCATCACAATCACATGAAGTACCACCAATTAACAATCATGAAACACATTCCCTAGAATCCAAAGCATCATAAAGATATAATATCCAGAAAACACTTCCGAATAAAGCTAAAACAATAACCAGAATACAATTCCATATAAATATGAAACAACGATTCAATACATAATTCCAGAGGCAACAAGAAAATAGGCAAACATATGTTAAGTGGGAAGGATTGTCGCATAGCTCTCATGGGATCCCCTGGCACTTCCTCCAATCGAGGCGCCGGCACCCAACTATGGATCTCCTAGCCCTAAAATCAGAAACAACAAAGAGATTACAATATCCAGAAGCAACTACAAGCAAAGCACAAGGGTGTCAAGTGGAGAGGGTCATCACATAGCTTTCATGGGATCCCCTGGCACTTCCTCCTACTGAGGCGTCGACACCCACCTATGGATTCCCTAACCCTAAAATCAGAACAACATAAAATAACAATATCCAGAGGCAACAAGAAACAAGGACAACAAGGATGTCTAGTGGAGAGTGTCATCGCATAGCTCTCATGGGATCCCATGGCACTTCCTCCTAACCGAGGCGCCGACACCCATCTATGGATCACCTGGCCCTTCCTCCTACTGAGGCGCCGACACCATAGGGTAGCTAATGCGGAGCCGATAATCTCTCATGAAGACGAGACTATGACCTTGCCGACCACGGCCTACTCAGTCTATCACTAGTCTACGGTAGCCCTAATGCATAGACGAGGAATCCATTTTTCTTTATCTTGTATGTTTTACTACCCATCCCTCTAAATTCTATTTTTAGGTTATCACTTGTTTAACTACTCTTACGTGGGTTCCCCTGGCACTTCCTCTTACCCGAGGTGCCGACGCCCATGAAGAGCCACTCTCCCTATGACCCTTAACATTATCTCCAAACAGGCAAGGGTTGAACTAACATTAATAAAGCATAAAACAATCTAAACACACGAGGCATTAACCCTCTTGCAATTACTCAAAGTCAAAAGTCTTACCAAACCGTTCAACCCTTCCAACATAAACCAATAACGCTCAAAAGCATATACAAGAGGAGAATAACACTCTAAAACAACAAGCCTCTGGAACAAGGTTACAAACTCAACAACGGGTTCCCACATAGACATCACTAAACGACAAGAACACATAAAAGTAAAACTCACATTACATTTTGCAAGGTGGCACCATAAGTTGATTCCAAACCCAAATACATATCTAAATACAATTATCTCAGAAGAATTCACAATCACAACCAAAAGCTAATTCTTGTTAAAAAAAAGATTCGTTCAACTAAAACCATTAATAAAATAATGCCTTATTTAAATATACAAATACCCATACAAAACATTATTTAACATTTCAAATATATATACCAAAATTATATGTATATATATATATATATTTTAAAACCTACTACAACAATATTACAAAAAAAATAATTTATAAATATATATATTTTTAATAAACTAAATTATAATTATTATATTTAATAAATTAAATAAAATAATTATAATTATTAAATTTGACAAATTAAATATTCACCATTTAATAATAAATAAATTCATATATACTATATATATATAATCAAATAAATAAATAAATATAAATATATATATATATATATATATATATATTTATATATTATAAAAATAAAAATAAAACAAAAACACTAAAGGCCGCTCTGCTCAGCGTACAGGGTACGCGGACAGACAGCAGTCCCAAGGAACTGCGTGGACAACAGTCCCAAAGGACTGCAGACTGCCCAGCAGTCCTTAGGACTGCTGCGGCAGTCCTTTGGGCTGCCGTGTGCAGGAGAGGGGGAGGGACGGGGTACGACCCCTTCCTTTCCCCAAAACATATAAATCTCTTCTTTTTTTTAAAATAAAAACAACTTTAAAACAAAGTTTCATATATATTTTTTTTTTTTTTTTAATACAAATTTCTGACAAAATACGGCCTCGGGCGACGCACAGGTGCAAAAATACCAGGGTAAATTTAAAATACTAATATATATAACAGAGATATATATAACAGAGGTATATATAACATATATATATATATATATATATATATTAAATGAACAGAGGGTAAATGTTACAAATAATATAATAGAAGAAAATACAGAATAATGAATAGATTCAGCTATATATACAGATGTACCCAAAATCTCCGAATTTATTATTTCCAACAAAGATATCATTTTCCTAAAATCTTTTTTTTTGTTAAGTTGAAATTTTCAGATGATAAGGTTTTCTTTTGCTTTTTAACAAAATGGAAAATAGTTCAATACTATATATATATTTTCTTCTCTTTTCAAACGTTTAAATCTAATATATTTTTCCTATTTTTTGATTCAACACAGTTTTTCCCTATTCACACAAATCACGTCTAACAGATTTTGTTTTGTTTTCTCTGAAGCAGAAAGTTAAAAGAAGAAAGTGCTAGAAGGAAAATATAAGAGGAACCTGATGTCCAGCGCTTATTCGAAAGTCTGAAGATGCCTGGTTGATTCTGATGCCCTCGAAGTGTTCCTTGATCGTGCCTCCAAATCTCCTCCACAGAACTTCACCTTTGAACTTGAATCCTGTTTTGTGGTTCAGAAGACTCTCCAGAACATTCACCAGAACAGATTGACAATCTCTCTCTAAAACTCTCCTCCAAATACAACAGAAGATTTCCAATACCCTTTCAAAATTTTCAGAATACAAAGCCCAAAATCCCTTGCACAACTTCTGTAACAATATCTATGTGTGTCCCAAAACTTACAAAAAAAATCATAATTAAATAAAAATATAATGTCCATCCTTCAAAAATTCTCAAAAATCCAAATTAAAAGAAAATCAATTCTTTAAAAGCTGGCTTTTTCCCAACTCTCCATTCCTATAGGCTCACACTGTCTTTTTTATTCTTTTATTTGTTTTATTGCTTTAATTCCTTTTTTTGCAACTTTTCTTGCTCCTCACATTACATATTTAATTTAAATAGAATTATTCACATAATTATCCACCACCAGATTTAATTGATTAAAATAACATAATTATCCACCACCAATTTAATTGATTAAAATAATTAAGCCATATTTAATATTTAATTATTATTTAATTGCAATGTAAGAATTTCAAAAATAATTAAATTATTTAAATATTTAAATACCATTTAGTCCAACATTAAAATAAATAATTTAATTCAATCATTAAGTTAAATCATAACTATAAATGCCCTCATAAATAAAATAAGACAAAACACATAACACAACAGACAATACGACAATTACACAAAATCAACTATACCAAACAAATGAGACGACCTGACATCATGGAATGGGAGGACTTCATTGTCACCTCTGTATCAACATTTATCCGTTGGGTTATTTGGTGCTCGCCCTGTCCTGCCGAAGCAGGTGGAATCGAGACTTATACCTACAATCCTGCATACAAACGAAGTTGTGTACATGTGCATACATATATATATAATCATCAAAGCATTAAATCGAAGTATTGCATTGCGAGAGGGAATCGCAACATAGCAGGGCACTCGCGAACGAGTGATGCCATATTGTCCCTCGTCACACCTATTCTAACAATTATAATATAACTGGTAAAACAACATTTCTAAACTAACAATTTATCTTATGACATAATTCATTAAATCATTGCATCCTAATATAATTCTAAAAATCAACTAACATCTAACCAACCACAATGTCATATGAAATAATCAAATCCTCAAGTGTATAAACATAATCACCAACAGTCTACTAATGGAATAACATCATCATATGTCTAACTAACCAAATCAAACAATAACAGTATCATCCCAATTACAAGTAGCAAACGAACACATAGGAAAATAATAAATCCAAACAGAAAGAGGAGGGGTACTACATCAAAATACGGCCTCGGCCGACGCACAGGTGCAAAAATACCAGGGTAAATTTAAAATACTAATATATATAACAGAGATATATATAACAGAGGTATATATAACATATATATATATATATTAAATGAACAGAGGGTAAATGTAAATAATATAATAGAAGAAAATATAGAATAATGAATAGATTCAGCTATATATACAGATGTACCCAAAATCTCCGAATTTATTATTTCCAACAAAGATATCGTTTTCCTAAAATCTTTTTTTTTTTGTTAAGTTGAAATTTTCAGATGATAAGGTTTTCTTTTGTTTTTTAACAAAATGGAAAACAGTTCAATACTATATATATATTTTCTTCTCTTTTCAAACGTTTAAATCTAATATATTTTTCCTAATTTTTGATTCAACACAGTTTTTCCCTATTCACACAAATCACGTCTAACAAATTTTGTTTTGTTTTCTCTGAAGCAGAAAGTTAAAAGAAGAAAGTGCTAGAAGGAAAATATAAGAGGAACCTGATGTCCAGCGCTTATTCGAAAGTCTGAAGATGCCTGGTTGATTCTGATGCCCTCGAAGTGTTCCTTGATCGTGCCTCCAAATATCCTCCACAGAACTTCACCTTCGAACTTGAATCCTGTTTTGTGGTTCAGAAGACTCTCCAGAACATTCACCAGAACAGATTGACAATCTCTCTCTAAAACTCTCCTCCAAATACAACAGAAGATTTCCAATACCCTTTCAAAATTTTTAGAATACAAAGCCCAAAATCCCTTGCACAACTTCTGTAACAATATCTATGTGTGTCCCAAAACTTACAAAAAAATTCATAATTAAATAAAAATATAATGTCCATCCTTCAAAAATTCTCAAAAATCCAAATTAAAAGAAAATCAATTCTTTAAAAGCTGGCTTTTTCCCAACTCTCCATTCCTATAGGCTCACACTGTCTTTTTTATTATTTTATTTGTTTTATTGCTTTAATTCCTGTTTTTGCAACTTTTCTTGCTCCTCACATTACATATTTAATTTAAATAAATTATTCACATAATTATCCACCACCAATTTAATTGATTAAAATAATTAAGCCATATTTAATATTTAATTATTATTTAATTGCAATGTAAGAATTTCAAAAATAATTAAATTATTTAAATATTTAAATACCATTTAGTCCAACATTAAAATAAATAATTTCATTCAATCATTAAGTTAAATCATAACTATAAATGCCCTCATAAATAAAATAAGACAAAACACATAACACAACAAACAATAACGACAATTACACAAAATCAACTATACCAAACAAATGAGACGACCTGACATCATGGAATGGGAGGACTTCATCGTCACCTCTGTATCAACATTTATCCGTTGGGTTATTTGGTGCTCGCCCTGTCCTGCCGAAGCAGGTGGAATCGAGACTTATACCTGCAATCCTGCATACAAACGAAGTACTGCATTGTGAGAAGGAATTGCAACATAGCAGGGCACTCACGAACGAGTGATGCCATATTGTCCCTCATCACACCTATTCTAACAATTATAATATAACTGGTAAAACAACATTTCTAAACTAACAATTTATCTTATGACATAATTCATTAAATCACTGCATCCTAATATAATTCTAAAAATCAACTAACATCTAACCAACCACAATGTCATATGAAATAATCAAATCCTCAAGTGTATAAACATAATCACCAACATTCTACTAATGGAATAACATCATCATATGTCTAACTAACCAAATCAAACAATAACAGTATCATCCCAATTACAAGTAGCAAACGAACACATAGGAAAATAATAAATCCAAACAGAAAGAGGAGGGGTACTACATCCTCCCCCCCATAAAATCGGCTTACTCCTGGAAGCTGGTAAACAAAAAATAAATAAGATTCCCAAATACAGGAGGCATCCTCACACCCCAAGATGGTGAATTAATCACCATTAGAAACTAGAATCAAGCTCACACATAAGAGTAACAAATAATATTAATAAGTATTAGTAACATGGGGGTATTACACCTGGTCCCCAATCACTAACATATATTTTTTTTAAAAATATACTGTGACAAATTTTCATCGTACTGTAACTCTGCGAATTCACTCTCCAATAAATTCAAAGTGTTATTTAATTAACACAAAATATTTATATAATATATATATATATATATATATATATATATATATATATATATATATATATATATATATATATATATATATATATATATGTATGTATGTATGTATGCATATATATATATATATATATTTTAATATATATGTACATATATATATATTTATTTATATGCAATTAATCCAATCATAGGTTCAAGTTGAGAAATTAACTTTTTCTTTTTTTCACAAAGGAAATTTTCTACAGAAAGCTTACAAATTTCATTTTTCACAGATAACCAAAAAGAATAGGGAGAACAAAATAGAATGAAGGTTTTCCACAGAGATCTAAATTTTCTTTTGTATCAGTTTATTTCGAATGAACAAACAACACAAAGGATTTTTAATTGTTTTCTTATAGAGGTTCCTCTTTCAGGAAATATTTTTAAACAAAAAGAAACAAGAACTTCTACAGTATTGTAAATCCTTTCCTATTATTTTCCAAATTGTATTACAATAAAATAAACAACTTTTCAATTCTTAATTCACAAAAACCATAAAGGAACCTATTCCAGAAGAATGTTGCCTCAAGAAATGTTGTGAAGCTTCTCTGTAGCTTCAATTTCCCAAAGTAGTCAAAGCTTCCACCAGTGAAATTGTCTCTTTCCTAAAAACACAACAGTACACATCCAAGAATTCTACACCCAAAATTCTAAAACAAATTCCTTAGAGAGATCCACAGTTTCCTCTCCAATTTTCAACAACCCACCAAAAACTCCCATGAAACAACTTTCTTCACGTTTTCCAATATTCTCCTCTGAGAATCAATTTTCAACAATAAGATAACAATTTTCTAACTCACAGTTATCCCAAAAAAATATATTTTCCAACCACATGCATTTAAATAAAATAAAACAATTTACTAATTGCAACCAATTTAAATACTCTTATTTATTTAATTACCATTTATTTTTAATAATAAAAATTACTCAACAACATAACTAAATTAAATTAATTTATTTATTTATTCTAAAGCCTTCACAACAATAATTCAATTAATTAAATATATAAATCAATACACATTTAATCTACCAAATTAAACTTGCACAATAATAAAATACCCAAAACAACAATGATAAGGCTAAGACCTAAACTCAAACTGACGACACACTGTACTAGGGTAAAGGTATGACTAGGTAGCCCATCACTATCTCCCAATATTATTGTTGAGTAGTGGACATGCTCAGACCTGTGAAACTAGGTGAAGCTAATGTCCTATACCTGCAATCCTGCAAACAAGTAAATGGCATACACGTATACAGATAGTAATTTCATACACACCATGAAGAGAAAATTGCATAAATCATAGGGCACTCACAAGCAAGTGATGCAATACCATTCTCTTCACCAATACAATGTCACATCAACTGATGAGATAAAATATCAATTAAACAATAAATGAGCATACATCAATATTAACTCAAATAACAACTATGCTAATATGAAAGCATGTTATAAACAAATAATCAGTCACAACATCAATTCATCAAAATATCACCATGTCCAAGTAACATCCAACAGTGTCATAAATTATATCAAACAGTAACATAAATTCAAGATAAACAACCTCATAAAGTCTAGTTGAAATCTAAGAAGTTGTCTAGACAAGGCAAACGGAGGGGCATTACACAATAAGATAAATCAAAGAAAAGATCAAGCAATCAAATAAACCAATGTTCTTCATACCTCGAGCCAAAGGGATGTTTTGTTTAGGATAAGTATCCAAAGTGATTTTTCAAAGATAATGCCCATTGTAGGAAGGATGCATCCTAGGACATGTTAGTGGATGGTTGCAAGTTGATAGGTTGTTTGAAAGGATGTTGATATAAGGTTGACTGACATGTTTGTGAATGATCAAGAGTTTGATTTTGCATTTAAAAGTTTGTTGTTTCGATTTTGATTTTTCATTTGAGGTTTTCTTTTGCTGATTGTTTTGGTTGTTTCTGTTTGTTTTGCCAAAGGTTGAGTGTGATGAATAATTTACTATGGATGAAATTATTGTGGTTGAAGTGAAATGAGACGAATGGATTTTTTCAAATATTTGGATGTTTTTGGTGTTTTTTTTTTTAATGTTTTGAGCTTGTTTTTGGTATTTTTGAGATGTTGCAAATGTTTTGATTGTTCAAATTTCCAAATGTTTTGGATTTTGTGTTTTTTGAATGTTTTCTTGTTTTTTTGTCTTGGGGGCTGATCAAAGATTAGTCTTGCCTACATTTAAGCTCAAAGATTATGTAGTTCAGATCCCATGTTTTTGACATTTTTTTGAATTTTTTTATGTTTTTGGGATTTTGATATGTTTTGGATGTTTTTAGATTTTCACATGATTTAGACGATTTGGATATGGATATGTGTGATGATATCAGTGCTCTATTTTGGGATTTCATTGAAAACTAGGTAAGGTTGATTGATTAGAGTGATGGATTGATGATGATAACATTGTTGAGGATACACAACAATGCAAGGATATTGTTTAAGAAAAATGAGGATTGGGATGGATATCCCGAGATAATGATGTATTGATTAGATTTGATTGATAAGGATTTTGATGCTTGATTTGGAACAATTTTTTTTGAATGATTTGATATGAAATTTAAGCATATGTTAGATGCGACTGATATTGATTGTTTTGATTGATGTTCAATGAAAGATAGAGCTTGATAAAGAACATCTTCTTGTCAAAATATGCCATGTAATACCCCTCATGTTAATGTTGGACTCGTTATCTTTCTATGCTTTTTGCTTGATACTTTGAGACTGTGATAGTTACTATTTATTGGTTGGATTAGTGGATTGGATAGTTTAGATTGATTGATGATTATGATACTTCATTTGATGACATGGATATTTGATATGACATTATGGTTACATTTGGTTTGGTGATGTTTAATTTGATTTCAGTAATACATTGTGATGCAGTGGTTTAGTAATTAGTTTATGATGTAATCAGTTAGTTAGAATTGCTACTTTATATCTAATGTTGTAATTGTTAGTATAACATTGGTGAAAGGACAATATAGCACCACTCATTTACAAGTGCCCTGTTATGCTGCAATTCCTTCTCACAATATGATGTTTTGATTATATATATACATGTTGTACACAACCTTGTTTGTATGCAGGAATTGTAGGTCCAAAGTATTGATTCCACCTGCTTCGGCAGGACAGGGCAAGCATCAATTTAACCCAATAGGCATGATGTTGAAATAGAGATGACAAAGAAGTCACCTTGTCCCATGTTTTTCAAACAATCTTGATTGAGTGGTATTGTGCATCTTTGACTTTTGTCTTTTTTGAAATTTATTATAGTGGTTTGTGTGTACTTTTGGTATTTATTTTACGTTGGTGTTTTGTATGATGTAATTTAAATAATTAAATGATATTGATAATAGTGTTGGAATAATTTGTACTAAAATATAAAATTCTTATATTAAAAGTCATGTGATTTATTTAAAAGTGTAAATTAAATTATTTAAAATTAGTATTTTGATAATTTAATTAAATAAGCATGTTGATGATAATTATGAAATAAATTAATTAAAGATATTAAATTGTGTGAATTGCAAGTAAAACTGTAAAATCAGAATTAAAACGAAAAGTATTGTTAAATGGAAAAAAAAATCAATAAAAGAAAGAAAAGATGAAAGGACCAATGAATGTTGAGTCTTGGTTGTAAAGCTGGGAATGCAATTAGAAAACTTATTTTAATTTTGATTTATGGAGTTTTTGAAAAAGAAGAAGATATATTTTTATTTAATAGCAAATTTGTGAGATTTTTCATTCACGGGAAGATTGACAGAAGTTACACAAAAATATTGAGTTTTGGGAATTGGGTTCTCTTTGGTTCTTTTATGTAGAAATTTATTTAGTTTTTCATTGTTCTAGAAGAGAGGTTCTTCTAAATTAAATTTTAGATTAGAAATTTGGAGCAAGGAAATCTGGAGAAGAAGTTCTAAAGGAAGGAATGAGAGCACTTCGAAAAGGCTATTTGGATCAAGCAAAGCTTCGTCAAATTTTCAACAAGCACAGGACTTCAGGTTCCATTTCGTTATTCTTTAGTTTTCTGATTCAAAAGAAAAATAAAAATAAATAAATATGCTTTTCGTGAATGAAAATAATTCTTATGAGGTTTTAGAAATCTTTCTGGATTGCAATCAATTGGAAGAAATTAAACTGGGTTTCTAAAAATGTTATGTGTTTTACAATTTGGCTATGGAGAAATTTATTGTTTGAACTTGTGAAAATGTTTGGTGTGTTTATAATTTTGATTTTGGAAAATTTATTTCCACTCTATGAGAAAAGGGTGTTTTTTTTAAATATATATATATATATATACTCAAGGGTATATATATATATACCCTAAATATATATATATACCCTTGATTATATATATATAATATATACATTTGAATATATTGATTTTGTTCTTCTGAATAATGTGTTGGAATATATTTATATATATATATATACATTAGTATATATATATATATAAATATATATATATATATATATATATATATATATATATATATATATATATATATATATATATATATATATATATATATATATATATATATATATATATATATATATATATATATATATATATATATATATATATATATATATATATTGAATATATATATATATATATATATGCCATTTCAAATTTTCGTACTGGTCAGTAATTGTGCTTAACATTCTTATTTGTTTATGTTAATTAAAAAAAATATATTAAATCAAAAGATTTATTTGGGTGAAGGGGAAGGACGACGAAGGTCGTATGTCCCCCTCTTCCCATTGGCCACGGACGGCTGCCACAACAGTTCAAAGACTACATCGCACAACAGTCCTATGGACTGCTATGCAATCCTCCCTACAATAATAATAACTGCGATTGTTATTTATTTATTTTGTTTTATGTTTTATTTACATTTTTTCTAATAAATATATATATAAATATATATATATATATATCATATATACATATATCATATATATATATATATATCATATATATAATGTGTATGTACAATCTGAGAAGAAAAAAGTCATTAGTTTAGATTATTTTCTTAAATTTGAGAAAAATAGAAAAGTAAAAATTTATATATATTTTATATGTATATATATATAAATTACAAATTTTAAAATGTATTGATTTGGTTTTAACTGTGAAAATTATAAAATTGAGTTATATTGGTTGATTAAAATGAAACAAATTAAATATTTGTGACAAAATCGATATTGAACTTTATTTCAAATTGTATTGTGGAAAATGAGGATTAGGAAATAGAATTAATCAATTGTTGATTTTTTTGTATTGCGAAAATAATGTACGGAAATTGATATGTTTTTTCTGAGTTATTAAATCCTATATATTTGTTTGGATGATCTTGTTGTTATTATATTATTATTGTTTTGGTTTTTTGATGAGGGAACCTAGTTTGGTTTAGAAACACGATTTTGGATGTTGTGATCCTTAGAATTCCAGAGGTGTGATTTTATTGTTGGATGTTTATCCTCATTTTTTGTGCTCTTGTTATAGCAAGTTATTGGTATCATCATTGTGAAAGGGTTGTATGAGATTTTGTGGAGACTTTTATTATGTGTTTTAGCAAGATGATTAATGTCTCGCATGTCATTGGTTGCGATTTAATTCCTTGATCTTTATGGTACAACCCTTGCTTTGATTTTGTTATGTTTGGGGTCTCAGGGAGAGTGGCTCTTTGTGGGGGCCAACACCTCAAAAGGAGGAAGGGCTCAAGATAACCCACATAAGAGTATATTAACAAGTGAAAACCTAATAATAGAACTTAAGGGGATGGGTAGTAATAAAACATTAAGATAATCTTTGATACCTCATCTAGTCATTAGGGATATCGTAGACTAATGGTAGACTGAGAAGGTTGTGGTTGGAAAAGTCATAACCTCATCCTCAGGAGAGGTTAACGGCTTTGCATGAGTCACCCTATGGGGGCAGTGCCTTAAGTAAGAGGAAGGGCCTGGATAACAATAGATGGGGAACGATGCCTCATATTGGAGGAAGGGCCAAGATAACCCATGTAGGCTATGCAATGACACTCTCCACTTGTTGCCCTTGTGCTTTTCTTTCTTCGTTGCCTCTACAAGTGTATTATGATTGTCTCTTTGGTTTACTTGGCATGTGGTTAATGGTTATTTCCTTGGTTTATTTATGATGTGTGTTATGGCTCTTTGGTTATATTAAGTGGTTCCTTGTTGTTGTTGTTTATGATCTATGTATTCTTTGATGTTGCTTTTGGAGTTATTGTACTATGTTATTCTTTATTGGAGTCATCTTATGGCATTCATGGTCATGATTACTTCCTTGTCACCTCTGAGCATGGGGGGTGGGTTTTTTCCAAAACCCACGTGGTTGGGTGGAACGTACTCTACACCCATTGGGTTCCACATCAACATTCATTCTTCACAGTATTCTTTAGATGGAGCTTGTACTAGATATTCATCTTGTATTTCTAACATTTTTTTGTACTATGTATATATCCCACATGTATGGGAGATTTCATTGTATTCGTTATTGAGATCGTGCAATGTATTAAACGATGATGTATTGTATATGAACCCTTGTAACCATTCATTTTATGAGATTCATTATGGTTGTATCATGTAATGTATTTATACTTATGCTTTTGGATATAGGTATGTTATCTTTTGAAAATGGATATTGTAATGGTTATGATCGATGTTATATTAGTTAAGTTTTCAGCCATATGTGTAATCTTTCATTATCTGTTGTTTATGCGATGTGACCTCGCGTGCTCCAGAGGACTTGACGTTATGATGTTAATGTCTAATGTAATTATGTTTTGATGGTTCATAATTATAT
This sequence comes from Sequoia sempervirens, assembly GCA_007258455.2. Classification (NCBI taxonomy): domain Eukaryota; kingdom Viridiplantae; phylum Streptophyta; class Pinopsida; order Cupressales; family Cupressaceae; genus Sequoia; species Sequoia sempervirens. The sequence continues at coordinate 376,787,112 of VDFB02193867.1, read as the reverse complement.
GTAATTTGTATTATTTAAAAAAAATGTGTGCAATGTTTTGTCCTTTGGGGTTTGCATGACGGGTGTTACATGCCATGGGCTAGTATTTGGATTTTGGCTCACAAATGCTTGACCAATTTGATTCTATGTTTTCCAATGTTTAGATCACCACATAAGTTGGAAGATATAGATCAAGATTTACTCCCAAAGAAAGATTTAAATATTTTTCCCCAGTGTCTAGCAATGTATGGAATTCCATGGATGGATACCTTGATAGGTGTGTGGATGGATGGATATGGTAAGCACACAAAGGATGCCAAGGATTATCTTGTGCTAAGATAAGGTGTTTGAATTGAGGAATGCTTCATTGGATAATGATTCATGGCTTAGATAACACTGGGATAGGATAGGATCAATGAAAATGACTCATGTCAAAATGTTTACCATAAGCAAGTGTAAAGTGTACACCAAACTTTGTCAAGACCAAGATAATGTAAGAAGATGGATGTTGATGGATGAAAATATATTTGATAAATGGTTCATGGATGAATGGATTTATTATGGATGAGATAGATGGAATGTTGGATTTATTATGGATGAGACGAGATGCTTCCACCTGAAGTAGTACATGTAGATGCTCGATTCTACACATGATGCATGCTTTCCAGGTTTTCATCATGGTACCTTCCCAAAGCACCACCATAGTGGTTTTCACTAGAGGACAATTTTTTCTTTACTGTTTTCAATCTTTTTTCTATTTTTTTTGGATTTTTTTATATTTTTTGATTTTTTTGTATTTCTCTATGAAATATTTTAAGCTCATGCTAAATCACCTATTGGTGTTGATTTACATGCTTCTATCATAATGTTCCATCAATATCTTACCTAAAGAAGTTGTTTTTCCAAGATACGTGCACTTGAATACAACTTTTGAGATTTTGGATCTACTCTATTGATACCAAAGTTAACTTTGTCTTTGTGTGCGCATCGTGATAGAGTGCCTTTTGAATCCTTATGATGAAGGGTGGCTTCCAATACATGGTCAATGTGAGAATTGGATATCATGCATGGAGGCATGGATGGGTTGTGTTTAGGAATAAAAAATGGATTGGTTGATAGTTTGGAACCTTTGACTCTCCAAACTTGGGAAGATGAGAAATGATGGGTGGATATAAAAGTGTGTGTTGAATTAGGATCAACTGCTTGATATACTTCATGCATTGCTTGAGAGGCCTACTTTTTCCTTTGTGGATATCTTTGATGGATACTTTTCCCTTTTTTACTTTTCCCCATAGTTTCTTTGACTAATGGAGTTTGATAGGGATAATCTTTCTTTGGTATCCACTTGTATTTGATTTTTCCATTATGCTTCCCAACTTATTTTTCATTGATTATTTTATTTTTTCTTTGATTCACATCCTTCTTTCCATGTTGGTCCCAATTCATGGATGGGGTGATGGGTGGATGAAGATTCATGATGTGGTTGGTTGTAGTATTGGCATCAATTTCATCATAAAGATTCGTCATACTCCCTATGTTGATGTTTGCTTGAGATGAATTTTCCCCTAGTGTGGTGGCAGTAGCACCTTTGTTCTTTGATTCTAATTGTTTTGAGAGTTCCTATTTAGAATGCATTCTCTGATAAATGATCACTACAAATGATGTTATTTCAATTTGTTGCTCTGCTGACTCTAGAATATCCTATTCTGTTTGACCTATTTCCTTGAGTGGATAATGTTGGATACCTTCATACATGATGTCCTTAGTCTAAATTTTGGATATATCTAATCCTAATGTTGACAACCTAGTTTGACTGTAGGAATCAATAACCTACTCTTTTTTGTGTAATAATTTCAAGAGTAAAGGAATCATATTTTTAATAAAGATCATCTACATGTCTATCCAAAGAAATCAACTCATGGGTAGATGGAGGAGTATGTGTTATGTGGATGTGATCATCATTTGTGAGATCTCGTATAGATAGGAGAGTTCCCATTAGATCATTGTATAGTAGCTTGGAGATACAAATTTTTGATCTCAGATGATTTCAAAATTGCTTTCGACATGCTTTGGATCAAGTTCTTGACATGGGTCAATTTCAAAGGACGGGTTGCTTACAAAGGGTTCTTGGACATCGTCATTAGCCATGGGAAATGGCTCAATTTCCTCTTGATCTTTTATTGTTCTTGGATCAAATGTTGAGTTGAGGATTTCTTCAATATTTATAACCATGAGGTCCAAGTATGTTAATATTTCTTGGAAAGTACCATTGCTAGATTCTGGTGATAGATGTGGATTATGCTTTGGAATAAATTCTTGAGATATGTTATTTAACTCATTAGGTGATGTAGAGACATTTCCAACATGATCATTGGTCGATGGGTCGTGGATTATGTCAATAGGATCAAATAATTCTAGCACTCCTTGAAATAGATCATTGTTGAATATTGTTGAGGGATTTTGATCATGACTAAAAAATGACTCTTGATGCATGTTGATTTGATCATTGGATGGGGTAGAAACATATTCAAGGTGCTTATTGACAAATATATCTTGATCATTGTTTTCAACAATTGTGGTGGAGAGATTGTCAATGTTATTGCTAGTGTTTGAATCTTGATCATTGTCCCCAATAGTTATTATTTTTTTATCAATCAGATCTTGGATGAGATTTTTTGGGTCAAATGCAATTTGATGTTGTGTGTCCCTTTATTTTGCAAAAATCACAAAATTATTTCTCATTATACCCTAGTGGTTTAACTTGGGGCTCTTGATAATTCTCATAAATGGGGATTTTGATGAGAATTTCTTGTACCAACTATTGCATGACCAATTCTATTGGTTTCCCATGTGGCATGTATTTTCGTTTGTTACCTTGGAGATTTTAAATTGATCTTGTGGTGATTGATTTTGGAGATGTGGTGATTGGTCTTTGAGATGTGGTGATTGGGTTCATTATTGATGTTTTTGATCTTGATATCCAACCTCTTGAAATTGGATATATTTTTCTTGATATGGTTGTGGACACAACTCAATTTTTTGATGACATGGTTTAACCAATGGAGGAGTGTATTGATTTTGGGGTGGAGATGTCTCTTGGCGCAATGAATCAAATATTTTGGTAAGTGTAGTAATTTTATCTTGCAAAATTTGATCTTGATTTTGATCTTGACACCCTTGATATAGTTGATTTGGTTTTTGTTCAGGAAGATTTGGAATGCATACTTGTGGTATTTGTATGGGATCATGGACAAACTAAATTTGGAGAATGTTTTGATTTGGGATGATGTTTAGATTTGGCATGATAGGTTGAAATTGAACATTGTTGTGGTTGGGAATCACCTTGCCTTGACTTAGGTAACTTTGATTTTTCATGGTGTTACCTTGACTTGGATCAATACATGGAGTCCTTAACATATTGTTTGTATTTTGAACAACATTTGTATGATTTGCAAACATATATATCCCAAATTTTACCAAGTGTGGATTCAAAATGTTCATGTTTGGTAAAGTTTTACTTGGTATATTCACATTTGGCATGTATGAATTTGGTGGGATAATTTTTTTTTGTTGTAGACTCATGCATTGATTGTTTCATTGATAGATTTGTAAGTTTGGACTTTGATTTAAATCTACCATAGGAAAAGGTGTTCCAAAATTTAGATTGGGAATAATCACATTTGTTGTACCATTGAGGTTTTTAGGAGATAGTGATCCCATGTATGGATTGTATAAATGTGAGCTTTGATAATCAATTAGCATTGTAAGGCTTTGATAGTTTGGTTGATTTAGACCACTCATGATGTATGAATCAAGTTTATATTCCATGTTTTTCTCGTGTTTTGACCTCTAAAGGTTTTAGGACCAATGATGAGATGAAGCATGAAAGGGTTGAATGATATAGGTGTTGAAATTTTAGGAACCTTGGAGGGATACTGGACTTTAGGACTTTTGGATTTTGGATTTTGGATTGGATTTGATTTGATTTGATTTTGGATTTGATTTGGATTTGTATTTTCAATAATGAACTAATAAACCCCAAGATGTTGGATGTTATCTTAGAATAAACTTTTCCACAGGGTTATAATTCAACTAAGTGTATGAAGAAGGATTCATCTACACACACTTAGTAAAGCAAGACGGTTTTGATTTTGATTTAGAAGGGTTTTCCAAAATTCTAGCATGAATGATTTTTCCAATGGTTCAAAAGTTTTTGTGAGATGGGATTTGATTGATGTTTGAGATGGATGAAGTGTTTGATTATGACCCTACATGAACCTAAGAGGGACTTTTTTTACAAGACCAAGATAGTAAAGAACATGCTTTACCCTCTGATTAGTTCAAACCAAAAGACCAATTTTCTCCTTGGAAGATCATAAGACAAAAGATAACAAGCACATGTGTGGGGTTCAATTGATTTAATCTTGGTTAATGACTTTCTTTTTACCATGTCCACTTGTCTTTCTTAAGTTTCAAACTAAATACTCTAATGTCCCAATTTCTTTTCATCCCACAAATTCCATTATGTGGAAATCGAAAAAATCAAGGCAATAGTTCCCTAATGTTGACTTTAGTAAGAGAAGATTGAGATGTAAATTCAAATACTTAAAAGCCTCTAAGGATAGAATCCCTAGGGAAAGCAATAGCACTTAATTTTTGTCAAAGGTATTTGCTCCTCCTAAAGGGTTTGAAATTTGATGTTCATGTTGAATGTTTGTTTTCCAATGTTTTAGATCCAAGCAAAAAATTTTGATTCCAAAATGATGCACAACCCTAGGATATAATAAGACAATATTTGTTGAGTTCCCACTTGGAAAAATCCAGCTATGCCTACTCTTAGTGGATGATTATATGCTTGACCACATTGGCTCCCCTCCATAGCACACACTTCTTGGGTTAGCCAAACATTACTACCCATGGAATATTTCTCATCTCTACTAAGAGCCATAAAAATGTGGGATGGCTTTAGAATGACTGTTCTTGCACCAACAAATAGATAAAGATTTGGGCTTCTAAACAAAAGGTTCTAGTATAGACATTTCATTTTTGGGGATCATCCACATGACAAGATACCACTGATAACAATCCTCATGATAATTGAACTTTCCTCTAATACCCACACTTATATACCAGGTGGAAGTAACATGGCTTTAGCGTGTTCCTCATTCGGTTGTTACCTAGGTGATTACTTTTTCCCACCAACTAGGCCCTCTAAGGATAAAAAAAAGTGAGCAAGTACATATGTAGTTTGATCAATCTTTGTTGAGAAACAAAGAGAGAAAACACACGATTTACTCCACTCACACTCGCAAGATTTTGTTCAATTTTAAGAATCCAAACTGAAGTGTGGAGGTAATCACTTATACAACTTAATATCACAAAATTTCTTTTAATTCTCAAGATCACCATGAGGTGAGAGAGAAGTGCATACATATTTTAGATGATATTATTTTGGATAAGAGATTACAAAACATAAAATCACATGTTCATTTTCATCCCTCAAAGCAATAATTAGATTCTTTTTAAGCACTAAAAGGAAAAGTGAGATTTGTTTGTTCAATTGTTAAGCCTTAAAAAAATATATATTAAGTTGCCAAAGGTTCTTTTTAATCCCTTTGTCTTGTTCATTTTAAGCCTTGAAAATGAAAATTAGTGAGTACTAAAACTTGAAGATAACAAAGCCTTAAGAATGGGATTATAATTGCTCCCGAAGTGTTTAAAAAAACTTGTTACAATCACATGATAATGCTTTTTCTTTCATTTCCATGCTCCATGATCCTTTAAAACCTGCAATTATGAGGGTTAGATAAATTATTAAGCATAAAAACCTTAAAATTTATACCAAGTTTCATTGTGATTTGAAATTAGGTGAAAATTTGAAAATTTTAACTCTATCAAAGTTGATAAATACTTACACCATTGGATATCTTATTAAATTCTACCCCATTTCAAAAAGAAAAACTCTAAAAAAGACCAAAATTTGACCAAGATACGACCATTTTAAGATTGAGCAAAAAGGCAAGAAAGCAAAGGCGACACCCTTTGCAACGGTGTTGTTTGGGTCCAAACAACGACACTAGAATGAAAGCAGCACTATTTGAGGATTTGAGCAACACTCTAGTGAAACTAGTAGTGATGTTTGGAAAAACAGAGACCGCAAATGTGTTGCAATTGGACCCAGCGGCGTTGTTTGACCTAGAAAAACAAAAAACATAAAAAAGAACAGAATTTGACCAAAAATGTGTAAATTTTGAAAGATTCACCCTCCTTCTAGCACCAAAATGTGAATGGTGATATTAGACCTACACAAACACAAAGAACAAACACATTATTAGTCCAATATGCAAGTTAGAACCAACATTCCCGATAAGATTCATTTGAATTATCAAGAACAAGAAATAAATGAACAACATGAATAAAAACTATCTAATCTTGCTCAAAATAAATAAACTCTCAATCCCATGGGGGAATTGGTGCCATTTTGATGTGGAAAATGGCCCTTTCCCAATTCCTTACAAGCTTGATGGTCAATGGTGAAGATTTGATGCTCCTTGATTAAATTTCTCCATAACCTAGCTATGAAATCATGAAAATGGATGAAGATGGATGGACTTTGCTAAAAAACTTGAAGATGATTAAAACGCATAAACTTGTGGATGAAAATGCCTAAGATTGTGGATCTAAATGAACATGGTGATCTTACATGGATTGTGGATGATCAAATAAAATAGAGGAGGCCTCTATTTATAACAAAGAAGGATGGAGGATTGAAGAATAGGATGAATGTGAGATTTAAAGATGGACCAATGGCATTGTCCCAGTTGTCAAGATGCTAATGGAAGAACATTGAGCACATTTTGATCAATGTGCATGCACTTGAAATTTGAATTTAAAGAAGTGACATGTTTAGGGGGGATGTAAGAAGAGTTAAATGCCACTTGGCTCAAGGAAAAGGACATGTAAGAGACTTTTAATGCCTTGTTGGAGAGGAAAAGTCCTTTTGGAGGGAATTTTTGAATTTGAGGAATATTCCATCTTTGATTCTTTTTTTGAATGAAATTGGAGATTTAATTGCTCAAATAAATTGATTTATTGTGCAAGTTGTAAAATCTAGAGGATTTGAGTGATTAAGATTAGGATTAATTAGGATTTGATTAATTTTGATGAAGATTAGTGGTAGCGTAGAATGCTTGAATCCATTGTCTCGTCTTATGGAATGGGATGAACAACTTGATTTGACAATTTGATTTAGATTTTAGGATTTGAATAAATCAAAATGAGAGGGATAATGATTTTAGGCTTAATTAAATAAAGTTTGATTTATTTAATTAAAGAGAATGGTGTTAGTTTTATATCAAATAAATATAAATTTATTTAATTTAAATGAGATGACTTTAGAGATTAATTAAATAAATGAATTATTTAATTAAAAGAAGGACTATATGATTAATTAAACAAAATGATTTATTTAATTAATAGAAGATGATGAATTAATGAGATAAAATTGATTTATTTAATTAAGAGATGAAATGTGATGAATTTAATTAAATAAATATTATTTAATTAAATGACTAGTAAAGGAGATGATTCAGGATGAACTGGTGTTAGTAATCAGGATTAGGTACATGGGATCAATCTATATATTTTTCGTGTCTACAAATACATATATGTGTTTGTGTCTATTTATATGTATACACATATATATGTATATGTATAGATATATGTATACATATATGTGTGTAATTATATGTATACATACATATACATATAGATATAAATGTATATGTATGTATACATATAATTACACAGCTAAATGCATACATATATAAATTTATGTACATATATATTAACATGTATACATACATATATGCACATATGTATGGATATATGCATACATGTAACTATGTAAAATTATATGTATACAAAGATACATGTATACATATGTTTATACATATACATATACATACATCTATATGTACGCATATATATATATATATATACATATACATATACATATATATATATATATATATATACATATACATACATATATATATATACATATACATATATATATACATAAATATATAGGGTATGTGCAGGATCATGATGGGCCAAAAAGTGGCAATATGATGGGTATGTGGCTCATAACTATTTTTTTACCCAAAATTGGTGAAACGAAAAGGATTTTTAAAGGAGATTCTCAGCTTTCCACCGATATAAATTATACTTTACTTTGAATTTAATAAGTAATTATTATTCATTTTGTATTCAAATTACGACTAAAATTCTGATTGATAGGTTGATTGAAAAACATCTATAGCTTTCAAATGGTATCACATTTTTTGAATCCCAAATATGTGTCACATTATATGCTTCACATACTATCAGATTAAAAAAAAAAAATTAATTTCATGAAGTTTTGACCAAGTTAAGTTGGTCAGACATACAGGTTTTTATATTTTTTAAAAGTTGTAATAAAAAAATTCATAATTAATTATTTAGTTGGAAAAAAATTACAAAAAAATATGTATCACATTGAGGCATGAGTCATCTACTTATATATACAATATTATAAAAAAATATTATCATTTTATTGTGGTTAGGGTGGTCAGACAAACACCTACTTCTTATTTTTTACCTGAAATTTAAGTACCACTACATTGAAATTTCAATTTTTCACCAAATAGATTTTTTTTTTAAACAAACCTAGTAGTTTAGAAACTACATTCAATTTTCTATAGATTCTATTCTTACATATTTTTGAAATATTATAAATAAATTATTCAAATTTTTACATCAAGTTGCCTAACTCTGATTTTTTTGAATTTTTTGCCACTTAAGGGCCTATTTTTTCCATGATGATCTTGCACATACCCTATATACATACATATATATGCTCTCGATGGTTTGCTATTGTTTTCTCTCCATGGCATGAGGTAACAACAAACATAATTCTCCTTTCACAATGCAAACAATGGTACTCCTTAATCTTTTTATTCATCATTTTTATGGACCCTTAAAGGGTTTGTTGGTTGTTTGAATAATGATTACTACTTTTTACCAATTTCATTATTGTTTATCTAACATTTTCTAGATTACAATTTTTTAGTGATAATCATGGCATGAGGTCATAAGAGAAAAAGATCAAGTGAGAGGCATTTAATTAGAGTACCTCGTGGAGTGAGGTTCAATGTTTTAGATGTTGTTGAGGAAGAGCTATCAATCAACATAAGTGAAGATGTTATTTCTAAAAATGTAAACTAGACAAATGAAAATTTAGGTTCTAAACCTACTATTCATAATACTAAAGTATAAATGGAACCACCTGTGCATGTTGAAGATTTAATTGTTGAACATGTGACATCCTCAAATTTTTCCATAGAAAATTAGACTATGCATCACATGGAAAAATAAATTATAGATGTTGAGGACAATCGAATTTCAATCAAAGGTGTTGTGATCAAATGGGGAATCTCACCTAGCAATTTGAGGGTGTGGCTTAATGTTGTGACAACCACAAAAAGGAAGGGGCCATGAACAATCCTAGATCTAATGAAGAAGAAGTTGAAATAGTGCAGTGGTGTAAAGACATGGCTAATATTGGCCATGGCCTTCAAGTCTCATAACTTAAGTCAATGGTGGCCCAAATGGTTGGAGTGAGGCCTAACCCATTCACAAATGGGATACTAGGGAGGTCATAATGGGTTGGGATTTAGAAAAGGAATCTTGATATGATAATTCAAACACCAGAAGGAGTGGACACCGAAAGAGCTATAATGCTATGCTAAAAAAATAGTTTATTCCTTTTATGAAAACTTGGAGGAGTTGTGTACAACAAGCATAATTATGGGCCTAGTAGAATTTATGGAACTGTGATGAAATAGGTGTGTAGGCTAGAAGAAATTGTGCAATGAGATTTATTGCAAAATGGGGACCTAATGCGTTCCGCAAGTAATCTCTAAAAGTATAGAATGGATCATTGTTATAGCTTGTGTCAGTGTAGCAGGTCAAGCTATATCGGGTTATTATTTATTCAAGTTAAAGAGGCACATTAAAAACTATATTATTAACAATGAGCCAAGGGGATGCATGGCAATCCAAGAGCATGCTTGGATGACCAAAGAATTATTTTTTGAATGGTTAAAACACTTTTCTAGAAATATCCTAGGAGGGGTGTCACCAACAAATCAACAACTTCTCATTTTTTATGGTCATGGAATCCACGTGGCATTCAAGATGATTGAAGAAGCAAAGAGTATGGGAATAGATTTACTCAAACTTCTAGCACATACCAACCATAAATTGCAACCCCTTGATGTAAATGTATTCTCACCATTCAAAAACTACTTCAAACAACATAGCACTGTATGGCTCTATGCAAATCCTCAACTTGACATTGGAAGCGAAGAGTTGGCAACACTTTCCAACAAAGATTTTGTATAGGCTTTGAATCCTAATAATATTGCAAGTGGTTTTAGAAGAACAAGAATTTGGTCATTAGATCGACATGCACTTGACTTGGATATGGGGCCAGGCAAAGATTTCATAGTTGAAGATGAAGGAACCAATATGGGAGCAAAATTAGAGGCTATGACAGCTGCAGATGAGACACAGTTCAAGGCAACATAGACTTGTTTGAGGATAGTAGGTTGGAATGAGGAACAAAATAGACAGTTTGTGGAAACCTTTAGTGCAAGTAATCCCCCAATTCCAACAAATGAAGAAAAAGGAAAATGCATAGAGAATATTAGGACATCATAAATTGAAGAAATTCATGTAGTTCAAACAATATGCAATTAGGTAGCAAAAAATGAAGAAATCCTCAATCTTCCATCTAAATTTCAAGATGAAATCTTCCATCTGGAGGCAAACAGATTGGAGCATGCTACAAAAAAATAACAAATGGCAGAAGATAAGCTCAAGCAATGACAACAAAGGGAGATTGATAGGGAGCAAGCAAAGATTGCTCGACAGTTGAAGAAAACCCAAAAGAAGATGGATAGAGCATAAAGAAACATAAGTGTACTCCTACAACTCCTCTTCCACCACAACATCCAATTTTAAGGAACATGATTAAAAAAATCTCTCCAACCTTTGCTGCTCTTAGCAACCTACAAAACGGGTCTTTTGCAAGCTACTCTCAATACTTACAACTTAGTTAAAAGACAAATAAGGAATTGCTTGCTTGTATAGAAAGTTCCATGCAAAACAATCCATAGTCATTAACATCCTCTCCAAATGATGTTGAGTCAATTGATACCCAAGGAAACACCACTTCATAATTAGATCTATGGATGTTTGATTAGGATGTTTTTGTGAACTTTGTGGCTTTGATGTGTGCTACTATGTTTTTTGTAAACTTGAGACTCCTTTTCTCTTTTAGAACTTTCTTTTAATCATGTTTTTCTGACTTTACAGTATTGAAATTTCCCAACTTTTAATATATATTTCATATTTGTTTCCATCATGTTATGTCAATATATATTTAAGGTTTTGCGCAATAAATTTTGTAATGTTATTTCATGCAAATATGGTGATGAAGATGCAATACATATAGTACTAATTGGAGTGAATGTGTAGTGGTGTCTGGTGTTTAAGCTTTGGAAATTAATGAGTAGATTTGGACTATTATGACTACTAACTTGAACCTCCAACATTAACACCTAAATTTTACCCATTCACCATTGGGTGTTTTTGAATAATGAAATTGTTATATCTACGCCCAAATATTGACATATATAAATCTATATATATGTATGTATCTCTATATATATGTATAATATATATATACATATTAATATATATGTATATGTGTGTGTGTATATATGTATATATGTATATAAGAATAATGAACATTATATGATGCAAGAGCATCCAGTGGTGTAAGAGCAATCTTGCATCACCCAAAAATAGTTAAATTTTAAGTTTCTCAGTTTTTAGATGTTTTTACATTTTTGGATAACCTTTTTGTCATAATGAAATTACCAATTTACGGTTTTTATTTTCTATTCCTAGGTTGAAAGATATTGCAGTTTTAGTTGCCCAGATTTGCACCTAAAAATCTTATAAGTTAGATTTGAGGCACTTAGAGTTCCCAGATCGGCCCTAAATGTAGTACCCCTCCATTTATGCTTATGCTTTCTGTTGATACTTTTTCATACTGTTAGACCTATGATGTTTTGTTGGATATTTTGATCGCTGGTTTTGAGCGATAGTGGATTATTCTGTGACATGATGATACTTGTTTGATGATTATTGATTTTAGACATGTTATGATTTAGCGTAGATGTTTACTTTCAGTTGTTTATTGATATGCACATGCTTATGATGGACTAACAACATTTATTTCATCAGTTTGCTATGAGTGTATTGGTGTGGAGAACGGAATCGCATCACTTGCTTGCGAGTGCCTTGTGATATCTGTGATTTTCTCCACACGGTGTGCCTGCTTTAATGCTTTATATATATATATATATATATATATATATATATATATATATATATATATATATATATATATATATATATATATATATATATATATATATATATATATATATATATATATACATATATATATTTTGCATGCATGTTGTTTGCTCGGTTGCAGGATTTGCAGGTACATGACACCGACTCCACCTATGTTATCAGGTCTGAGCGTGTCAAGACTCAACGGAAATGTTGAACGGGAGATAGTAGTTAGGTTTATCCTAATCTAGTCTTTAACCTTGGTTTTAGTACATTGTCAGTTTTCAGTTTTGAGTCATAGGTTGTATTGTAATTTATGTTGGTTAAATCGTTTTGAAAAGGTAAATATTGGTTAATTTTAATGTTAGTTATTGTGTTTTAATTATTGTTATTTAATTAATATTTAAATATGATTGAAATTTACTTATTTGATAATTTAATACATTAGTTAGCTTATTTGGTTAAATAGTTGGTCTTAAAAAAAAGATTAAACTATTTTAATTACATTAATTAATTAATTAAGTTAAATTATTAAGTGTGTAAATTATATTGTATTTAAATGAACTAGAAAATTAGAAAATAAAATAAAATAAATTGCATGTGGTTTGAAATTTTGATTTTTAAGATTTAAATTTAAATAAATTAATTAAATTTGCATGCAAAATTAAATGGGCAAAACTGCCGAGAAGTTGTTGAGAAGATATTTGCAACTTCTCGACAAGTGTGGAAGTTGCATTAATTTGCTTGGTTGGAAAATTTTGTTACGGAGAGGTTATTGTGGATCTGGGAATTTGCATGGGGTTATTCAATTTCCTCACGAGGAAATTTTCTGAGCACTGGCAAAAATTCTTTCTGTGTGTGTTAAATCCTAATTTTCTTAGAAGTTGTTATCTCTTTGTGATTGGGTTGTGATTTTTGGTGGAATATCTTCTTAGTGGTTGGATTAGTTTTCTTGGAATTGAAGATTTTCGGTGAAGAAGATTTTGGGATTTGGATTTGGACGCTTCAGGCAAGAAGATATTTTCTACAGTCAATTTTTAAATTACAGGTATTTTTCTAGTAAATTTAGTTTCTTTATTTGAAAGGAAGTTGAAGAGTAGGTTTTGTCTTCTTGGAAAGATGTTGTAGAAAAACTCTATGTTGAAATTTGTTATTGTTTGCATGAATCTTCAAGAAAGAAGTTTAGTTAAAGAAAGAATTTTCATCTTAAAAATCTCTATGATAATTTTTTTTAAAAAAATTAGAGAAAAGAGTTTTGAATTATTGTTTATTGTTTTATATTTATTGGAAACATTTTGGGAATAAAAGAAAATTTTGTGCAATATTATTTTCTCAATTTTTCCTGTAGAAGATTTATCAGAAAATCTTTTGACTATATATGATAAACTTCATTGAAAATTTTATACAAATATATATATATGAATATATAGATATATATATATATATATATATTTTTAAATTGTTGAAAGAATTTACATTCAGGAAACTAGTATCTGTGAATATATTGTTCTTTGTTTCTTTTCTAAAAAAAAAATATATTAAAATCGCGTTTCTTAAAATGCGTCGCCATACGGCGAAATAAAAAAAAAATTAATTAAAAAAAAACATGGTTTTTAGGGAGAGGGCCGAAGCCCTTCCCATACCCCATAGGGGCAAGCTTCGCCATGGCCACGGTCGTGCATAGCAGTCGTTGGCTGCTAGGTGCAGCCACGGCAATGGCCGCGCCCTTATACATTTACTGCGAATTCTTAAAAAATAAGCAATGGAAATATATTGTGTATTATTTGTTTGATGAAAAGTTTATCATGTGAATTAATTGGTTTTATTTAAGATTCGGTTTATATTAATAAATCATATAATATATATATGATAAGGAATATATATATATATATTTCTTAATAAATACAACTATATAAATATATATATACTAAAATATATGTATATATAATTATATTTGTTGTGATAGGAGATTAATTTTTAATATTTAAAAGATGTATAAAATGTTTTCTTTTAAATAAAATTGTAAGTGAATTTTTGATTGTTTGAAAGTAAATTTTATATGAGTTAATATTATTTCATGCAAATTAAATTGTTTGAAGGGATTTAGTATAACCTAAAGTAGTTTTGTACCTTCTTCTAAATGCTTGAATTTTGTTCTTTGTCGGGCAAATTGGGAAAGTTTTTAAATGATCAAGTCTTCCAGACCAATTTTTAGAGTGGGAATTGGGGAATGAAAAATTGAGTTCTTTTGTAAATCAAGACTGTGTACATGCTTTTGTTTGGATATTGACATTTGTGTTATGAATAATTAACAGTTGTTCGCATTAACGTGATTGGTCTTTTTATTGATTTGGGTTAGATGCACACCTTGTAAACCTTAGTTAGAAAATATAGAATTCCCATGTTATGTTTAGGGGAGTGGCTATTTGTAAGGGCCGACACACAAAGTGGTGTCAAGGTAACTTACAAGTAGTTAGTAACTCAGTGATAACTAAATGACATAGTAGATAGATCTAAAACATTTAACAAGATGTACATGCCTCACTTATGACTCTTGAGCTTCCATAGTCTTGGGTATAAGATGAGAAGGCCTGGAATGGAAAAATCAGTGTCTTGTTCCTTTAAAAGACATTTGATTCCACAACAGTATGCAATAGGGGCCGGGTTTTGTAAGAGGTTACCAGGGTAACCCAAGGATTGGGGGCCAGAACCTAGGAAGAAACACCAGGGTAACCTTTGCATCATTGTGATGACACTCCACCTAGATTAACAGTCAACCTTGAGTTTGTGTTTCAATCAATTGTCAAAATCTGGAAGCAATGTAACCAATAGTTTGTTTGTACTAGTGTCTAGGGTTAGTAGATTAGGTCTAGGTAACCTTATTACTATCTCCTAGCATGGGGGGTGGACCTACGTGTACCACATGGTTGGTTGGAACGTGCACCTTACTTCATTGGGTCCCCAGTTTGTGATAGTAGCATTGAGAGCTTCATTGATGGAGAGCTCACACATGGATTTCTTTTGTACTTTTATCATTGTATATTGTAAACTTGTATTTGAAAACATCCCTCAAATGTATAAGAGGAGATCAATGTAATTGTAAATGTAACTATTATTTGAACTACCTCATCAGATGGATGAGTAATGTAATATCATATCAATGCAATGTATGGAAAAATGTTTGTACTTTATTATATCTTGAATGGAAAATTTAATTATTATGCAATGTTTATTTTATGTTATGATTTATTATGTGTAATGTGAAATACTTAAGTCGCTTATGGAAAACTCAAAGTAGTGTAACGTCATTTAACCTAAGAATGTATGCAATTAATTAACTTATAATTAAACTTTTAAAAAAATAAAAAATTATTACACCTTTATAACACAATTGCAACGTTCTTAGGTTATTAAGATGGGGCATTACAGATTGGTATCAGAGCGAAGGTTACAAACACTGGATGCTCTGGGTAATCTCGAGCCCATTAGGTTGACCTAGTACGTAGTGTCGCAACTGATAACCTTGGTTGAATAGTATCTAAGACTCGTAATTGTTATGTGTAGGAACATGCCTAGGCGAGGAGGAAGAGGTCGTGGTAGAGGTCAAGGTGGAGGCCATGGGCCAATCCCTCAGGTTACTCCCCCTCCTAGCCTTCACCATAGTAACCAAGCAGAGCAGATGGGTCAGAGAAATGAGGGACAAAATCCTGAATAGTCAGCAGTAGAGGGTTCTTAGATACGTCCACTTTTAGAGGAGGTCCTAGCTCATCTTGGACCTAGACAGGTAGATGAGCAGGAGGTTGTGAGAGAGAGGGATAGATCCCCTAGGAGAGTAGATGACACAGCACATCAGGATTCTATTATTGCTGGTCACGTGAGGGATTTATTGAGAGCACGTCCTCCTACCTTTGATGGTTCAGGATGAGGATTAGAGGCTGAGACTTGGCTACTGGATTTGGGTAGATGCTTTACCATGCACCCTTACGGTAGAAATACTTGTTCCAGATGCGCTATTATGCACTTGAGAGGATTCGCCTCTACATGGTGGCGCCTAGAGGAGCAGAAGCTTCATATAGATATTGGTTTTGTGTCTTGGGAGATGTTTCTCGAGAGGTTTAGAGCACGGTTCCTTTTGGAACATTGGAGGCAGCGTAGGGCTGACGAGTTCCATGATCTACGTCAATTAGCTCTTTCTGTAGAGCAATATGAACGTAGGTTCTACGAACTCAAGCAGTATGCCGGTATTGGCGATGATGAGCCTATGCTAGTACAACATTTTATTAGGGGCTTAAACGCCCATATCACTGGTGGTGTCTGAGTCTTTGAGCCAAAGACTATGGAAGTCACAGTGGAGAAGGCTCACATAGTTGAGGAGAACCTTATTATGGCTTTAGGTGGGCACACAGGAGTGCAGATTGGCAGTGCTCCTGCAGCAGGTTTTAGTCCACGGGGTGGACAGGCACAGACAGGTGGTTCTTCTAAGAACCAACAGACACCCACAAAGGGTGGGCAACAACAAAGAACACCTCAGAAGAACAATAATCCTCAACCTCAACAACAAAATAGTCCTCAAACAGGAAAGGGTCACAACTGGTGGTGCAACAAGCGCAATAGGCAGGATCAACCTACGCAGAGTGCTCAGTATACCGTCAGTAGGGGTAGTTTTCAGTAGTCCAATGCACCTTTGGGTGGCAAAGGATTTGGTAGAGGCACAGGCACAGGTTGTTATTCTTGTGGGAAACATGGGCACATAGCTAGGCAGTGTCCGATGAGAGGTTCTACTGGTTATGGGTCTCGACCTATAGTTTCAGAGCCTACAGTGGAAGATGCAAGACGAGCACATACAGTATATGCAACGGTTAATGACTACCAAGCCGATCACTAGAATACGGTGGTCAAAACTTCAGGTAAGTTAAATGGTGTTAATGTTTCAATACTTTTTGATTCTGGAGCCACTGACTCCTTTATTTCACCGACCATTGTTGACCGTTGTGGTCTTGTGGTGGTAAAGCAAGGTGGTAAATGGCAAGTTGAATTCGCCTCAAGGGTGAAAGTAGCAGTAGATAACTTAGTACATAACTGTGAACTAAAAATAGGTACATTAACTACCTTAGTAGATTTATATGTTACACCATTAGGATCGTACGATATAGTACTAGGTATGGATTAGTTAGCATCTTATCATGTTGTAATTGACTGTCGACTTAAGATAGTTAGTTGCATTAATGATTTAGGTGCGAAAGTAGAAATTGTAGGTATTCAAAGACCTATCTCCTTGCGGATGATATCTGCTATGCAATTAAAGAGATGTCTTCATCAGGGATGTCAACTATTTGCAACAACAGTTACCGATATAGATGAGGGTGAGAGTCGAGAGGTATCTCTTGATGATCATCCTATTCTTAGGGAATTCGCGGATGTATTTCCCGATGACATTCCTGGAATGCCACCGAAGAGGGATATTGACTTTAGAGTTGACCTAGTTCCTGGAGCTGAGCCTATATCTAGAGCTCCTTATAGAATGATGACTCAAGAGTTAGAGGAACTTTTAGAAAAGGGTTTCATTCGTCCAAGTGTATCCCCTTGGGGAGCACCTGTCATCTTCGTAAAGAAGGATGGATCTCTTAGGCTGTGCATTGACTATCGTCAATTGAACAAGGTTACGATTAAGAATCGATATCCTTTGCCTAGAATCGATGATCTTTTTTATCAAATTAAGGGAGCTAATGTGTTCTCTAAAATTGATTTGAAATCCGGTTATCATCAATTGCAAATAGCTGAAGCAGACATTCATAAAACTGCTTTTTGAACTTGATATGGGCATTACAAATTCATAGTAGTACCATTTGGGTTAACAAATGCACCGTCTGTATTCATGAGTTTAATGAATGGTATATTTCGTACATACCTCAATCGCTTTGTCCTCGTATTTCTTCATGACATTTTAGTCTATTCGAGGAACATGCAGGAGCATGAAGAACACTTGAGATAGGTATTGCAATGTTTAAGGGAAAATCAATTGTATGCAAACCTGAAGAAGTGTGACTTCTTTCAATTTGAAATAAAATACCTTGGACATGTGATATCTGGAAAAGGTATTGTTGTGGATCCTTGAAAGATCCAAGCTATTGTAGATTGGCCCACACCTACTAATGTAGGTGAAGTTCGTAGTTTTATGGGTCTAGTTGGCTATTATAGACGTTTTGTAGAGGGATTTTCTAGAATAGGTCATCCTATTACTTCTCTTCAGAGGAAAGGGAAAAAGTTTGTTTGGACAGAACAGTGTCAGTTGGCCTTTCAGACTCTTAAAGAAAAGCTAACTAATGCGCCTATACTCATTGTTCCCGATCCTACTAAGGATTTCATAGTTTGTGCGGATGCATCCTTAGAGGGTTTGGGAGCAATTTTGATGCAAGATGGGCGTGTGGTTGCTTATGAGTCTCGTAAACTCAAGGACCACAAATTAAACTATCCTACTCATGACCTAAACCTAGCTGTGGTAGTGCATGCATTAGTTCGTTGGAGGCAATTCTTGTTAGGTCATCGCTTTGAACTTCATACTGATCACCGTAGTTTGCAATACATCTTTATGCAACCTAACTTAAACGCTAGGCAAAGATGATGGATGGAGTTCTTGTGTGAGTACGATTTTGAAGTAAAATATGTTCAAGGCAAAGAGAACATAGTGGCTGACGCTCTTAGCCAACGTCGACATGAGATCTCTGCTACTACTCTTGAAGTTGATTTGAGAGGTCAAATAATAGCTGCACTTCCTACTGATAGATTATATCAGGAAGTGACGTTAGAGATTGAATCGGGTAGACCTTTAGAAGGTCGATTTGCAGGGTATGTCCTAGAATCGGATGGTATATTACGACATTTAGGTTGCATCTATGTACCACATATAGAGAGTCTTCATACATTAATCATGGCTGAAGCTCATCGAGCTCTGTATTCAGCTCATCCAGGTGTCAAGAAAATGCATGCCGATCTTAGGCAATTGTATTTCTGGCCTGGTATGAAACGTGATATTGCTGATAACATATCGAGATGTCTTGAATGCCAGTGAGTTAAAGCTGAGCATCATCATCCTGCTGGATTATTGCAGCCACATCTCATTCCTAAATGGAAATGGGATATCATATCCATTGATTTTATTCTAGGGTTACCTACGTCATCACGTTGACATGATGCCATTATGGTAACTATTGATCGTTTGACTAAAGTAGCTCACTTTTCACCTGTACGTTCATCTTATAATGCTTCATCGGTAGCTAGAATATTCATGGATGATATCGTTAGATTGCATGGGATTCCTCGTAGGATTATTTTGGATAGAGATCCTGTATTTACTTCAGCCTTATGGACTTCGTTACAACGTGCCTTAGGTACACAGTTGAACTTTAGTTCAACCTATCATCCTCAAACTGATGGTCAAACTAAAAGAGTTAACCAAATATTAGAGGATATGCTTAGGATGTATGTAATGGACCAACAATCACGTTGGGAGGATTACTTGTACTTAGTAGAATTTGCTTATAACAATGGATATCAGAGTTCTATAGGTATGCCACCATTTCAGGCATTATACGATCGTCCTTGTCGAACTCCACTAAGTTGGGATCAACTTGAGGATAGAGTATTGCTTGGACCTGAGATGCTTCGAGACATGGAGCAACAGGTTGACCGTATTAGAGAGCATTTGATAGTAGCTCAGGATAGGCAAAAGAAATATTCCGATGCGCATAGGATCGATCGACAGTTCGCTATTGGTGATAGAGTGTTTCTTTGTGTGCGACCACGAAAGAGTCCAATCCGTTAAGGAAAAGGCTCTAAGCTTGTGCCTCGTTTCGTAAGACCATTCAAGATTTTAGAGAGAATTGGTCCCATGGCATATCGACTCGCCTTACCACCCAGTTTGTCTCGTATTCATGATGTTTTTCATGTGTCAGTACTTAGACCATATCATCCCGACATATCTCATGTACTTGATTGGAATGCGTTACAGGTAGAGGACGGGCAGCTGGCTTTGGAGCCTGTGGCCATTCTTCAGCACCGGACGCTCGGTCTCAGGGGTCGAGACGTTGATCAAGTGAGGGTCCAATGGGATCCTAGCTATGAGGCTTCAGCTACCTGGGAGGATGCGACATGCATGAGGGAACTTTATCCCTATCTGTTTCCAGGCTTTCAGGAGCAAGCCTGATCCTAGGGGGGGAGGATGTAGTACCCCTCCCTTTATGCTTATGCTTTCTGTTGATACTTTTTCATACTGTTAGACCTATGATGTTTTGTTGGATATTTTGATCCCTGGTTTTGAGCGATAGTGGATTATTCTATGACATGATGATACTTGTTTGATGATTATTGATTTTAGACATGTTATGATTTAGCGTAGATGTTTACTTTCAGTTATTTATTGATATGCACATGCTTATGATGGACTAACAACATTTATTTCGTTAGTTTGTTGTGAGTGTATTGGTGTGGAGAATGGAATCGCATCACTTGCTTGCGAGTGCCCTGCGATATCTGTGATTTTCTTCGCACGGTGTGCCTATTTAATGCTTTATATATATATATATATATTTGCATGCATGTTGTTTGCTCAGTTGCAGGATTTGCAAGTACATGACACTGACTCCACCTATGTTATTAGGTCTGAGCATGTCAAGACTCAACCGAAATGTTGAATGGGAGATAGTAGTTAGGTTTATCCTAGTCTAGTCTTTAACCTTGGTTTTAGTACATTGTCAGTTTTCAGTTTTGATTCATAGGTTGTATTGTAATTTATGTTGGTTAAATCGTTTTGAAAAGGTAAATATTGGTTAATTTTAATGTTAGTTATTGTGTTTTAATTATTGTTATTTAATTAATATTTAAATATGATTGAAATTTATTTATTTGATAATTTAATACATTAGTTAGCTTATTTGGTTAAATAGTTGGTCTTAAAAAAATGATTAAACTATTTTAATTAAATAAATTAATTAATTAAGTTAAATTATTAAGTGTGTAAATTATATTGTATTTAAATGAATTAGAAAATTAGAAAATAAAATAAAATAAATTGCATGTGGTTTGAAAATTTGATTTTTAAGATTTAAATTTAAATAAATTAATTAAATTTGCATGCAAAATTAAATGGGCAAAACTGCCGAGAAGTTGTTGAGAAGATATTTGCAACTTCTCGACAAGTGTGGAAGTTGCATTAATTTTCTTGGTTGGAAAATTTTGTTACGGAGAGGTTATTGTGGATCTAGGAATTTGCACGGGGTTATTCAATTTCCTCACGGGGAAATTTTTTGAGCACTAGTAAAAATTCTTTCTCTGTGTGTTAAATCCTAATTTTCTTAGAAATTGTTATCTCTCTGTGATTGGGTTGTGATTTTTGGTGGAAGATCTTCTTGGTGGTTGGATTAGTTTTCTTGAAATTGAAGATTTTCGGTGAAGAAGATTTTGGGATTTGGATTTGGACGCTTCAGGCAAGAAGATATTTTTTACAATCAATTTTTAAATTACAGGTATTTTTCTAGTAAATTTAGTTTCTTTATTTGAAAGGAAGTTGAAGAGTAGGTTTTGTCTTCTTCGCAAGAAGTTGTAGAAAAACTATTTGTTGAAATTTGTTATTGTTTGCATGAATCTTCAAGAAAGAAGTTTAGTTAAAGAAAGAATTTTCATCTTGAAAATCTCTATGATAAATTTTTTAAAAAAAATTAGAGAAAAGAGTTTTGAATTATTGTTTATTGTTTTATATTTATTGGAAACATTTTGGGAATAAAAGAAAATTTTGTGCAATATTATTTTCTCAATTTTTCCTATAGAAGATTTATCAGAAAATCTTTTGACTGTATATGATAAACTTCATTGAAAATTTTATACAAATATATATATATTTATTTTTAAATTGTTGAAAGAATTTACATTCTGGAAACTAGTATCTGTGAATATATTGTTCTTTGTTTCTTTTCTAAAAAAAAACATATAATAAAATCGCGTTTCTTAAAATGCGTCGCCGTACGGTGAAATCAAAAAAAAATTAATTAAAAAAAACATGGTTTTTAGGGAGAGGGCCGAAGCCCTTCCCATACCCCACAGGGGCAAGCACCGCCATGGCCGCGGCCATGCACAACAGCTGTTGGTTGCTGGGTGCAGCCACGGCAATGGCCGCGCTTGCCCCCACAGGGAGCTACGGCTGGGGCCGCGCCCTTATACATATACTGCGAATTCTTAAAAATAAGTAATGGAAATATATTGTGTATTATTTGTTTGATGAAAAGTTTTTCATGCAATTTAATTGGTTTTATTTAAGATTCGGTTTATATTAATAAATCATATAATATATATATATATATGATAAGGAATATATATATATATATATATTTCTTAATAAATACAATTATATAAATATATATATACTAAAATATATGTATAATTATATTTGTTGAGATAGGAGATTAATTTTTAATATTTTAAAGATGTATAAAATGTTTTCTTTTAAATAAGATTGTAAGTGAATTTTTGATTGTTTGAAAGTAAAATTTATATGAGTTAATATTATTTCATGCAAATTAAATTGTTTGAAGGGATTTAGTATAACCTAAAGTAGTTTTGTACCTTCTTCTAAATGCTTGAATTTTGTTCTTTGTCGGGCAAATTGGGAAAGTTTTTAAATGATCAAGTCTTCCAGACCAATTTTTAGAGTGGGAATTGGGGAATGAAAAATTGAGTTCTTTTGTAAATCAAGACTGTGTACATGATTTTGTTTGGATATTGACATTTGTCTTATGAACAATTAACAGTTGTTCGCATTAATGTGATTAGTCTTTTATTGATTTGGGTTAGATGCACACCTTGTAAACCTTAGTTAGAAAATATAGAATTCCCATGTTATGTTTAGGCGAGTGGCTATTTGTAAGGGCCGACACACAAAGTGGTGTCAAGGTAACTTACAAGTAGTTAGTAACTCAGTGATAACTAAATGGCATAGTAGATAGATCTAAAACATTTAACAAGATGTACATGCCTCACTTATGACTCTTGAGCTTCCATAGTCTTGAGTATAAGATGAGAAGGCCTGGAATGGAAAAATCAGTGTCTTGTTCCTTTAAAAGACATTTGATTCCACAACAGTATGCAATAGGGGCCGGGTTTTGTAAGAGGTTACTAGGGTAACCCAACGATTGGGGGCCAGAACCTAGGAAGAAACACCAGGGTAACCTTTGCATCATTGTGATGACACTCCACCTAGATTAACAATCAACCTTGAGTTTGTGTTTCAATCAATTGTCAAAATCTGGAAGCAATGTAACCAATAGTTTGTTTGTACTAGTGTCTAGGGTTAGTAGATTAGGTCTAGGTAACCTTATTACTATCTCCTAGCACGGGGGGTGGACCTACGGGTACCACATGGTTGGGTGGAATGTGCACCTTACTCCGTTGGGTCCCCAGTTTGTGATCGTAGCATTGAGAGCTTCATGGATGGAGAGCTCGCACATGGATTTATTTTGTACTTTTATCATTGTATATTGTAAACTTGTATTTGAAAACATCCCTCAAATGTATAAGAGGAGATCAATGTAATTGTAAATGTAACTGTTATTTGAACTACCTCATCAGATGGATGAGTAATGTAATATCATATCAATGCAATGTATGGAAAAATGTTTGTACTTTATTATATCTTGAATGGAAAATTCAATTATTATGCAATGTTTATTTTATGTTATGATTTATTATGTGTAATGCGAAATACTTAAGTCACTTATGGGAAACTCAAATTAGTGTAACGTCGTTTAACCTAAGAATGTATGCAATTAATTATCTTATAATTAAACTTAAAAAAAAAAAATTATTACACCTTTATAACACAATTGCAATGTTCTTAGGTTATTAAGATGGGGCATTACACTAAAACTTTCCAAAATCAATGTAGTGTATTTCAAGTGCATTCTTGACTTTCAGACCTTTCCAACAGTTCAAACGTTTCGCGAATCAGAGTCCCGGATCAAAAGTTATGGCCGAAGTTGGCCTTTTCTATAAGATACAATTACAAATATATTTTGGCGGTGAACTTCAAGTTGTAATTTTCAGCGCCAAACTTCCTAAATGTTTAGTCTGTTTTGACAAACTAAAGATGGAAGCTCTATTTATAGAACAGAGTTTCTAATTTTGGGTA
>VDFB02193867.1:376705608-376759001 GCA_007258455.2 Sequoia sempervirens | reverse complement strand
TTAATGCTGGTTAAAGCATTGGAGTAGTGTTGAGCCAAGAAGGTAAGCCCATTTGCCCATTTCGCTGAAAAATTAAATGATGCCAAGAGAAAGTATTCTCAGATATGATCACAAGAATTTTATGCAATAGTTCAAGCATTAAAGAAATGGAAACATTATTTGTTGCCAAAGGAATTTATTCTATATACTGATCATCAGGCCTTGCAGTACCTAAATAGTCAGGGAAAATTAAATTAGAGGCATATGAAATGGGTAGAGTTTTTGCAGAGTTATACCTTTGTTTTGAAACATAGGAGTGGAAGTCAAATAGGGTTGCAGATGCCTTAATTAGGAGGCATACATTGATGACAAAGATGTAGATTGAAGTGGTTGGGTTCAATGAACTTAAGACACTATACACAGAAGATCCTGATTTCACAGAGGCTTGGAGAGCTTGCAAGGAACCTGTTACAGTGGATAGGACAAGGTGGCTAGATTTCATAATCTAGGATGGCATGTTATTTAAGGGAAGTCAATTGTATTCCTGAGGAGTTCCACCGTGGAGAACCCCGATAAAGGAAAAGATAGTGGAGGAATGGCAAGATATTTGGTCGGATAAGACCATTGCCATTATCGCTGAGCATTATTATTGGCCTCAGCCTAACGCTGTAGATGTGAAGAAGTTTGTATAGAGTTGCAGGGTATGTAAAATGGCTAAAGGAGTGAGCCAGTATACTGGGTTGTATCAACCCTTACCTGTACTAGAGAGGCCATTGGAGGATATAAGTATGGACTTTGTTCTTCGCTTTCCAAGGACACAACGAGGGAATGATTCAGTCTTTGTGGTGTTGATAGGTTTTCGAAGATGGCACATTTCATTCCATGTCAGAAGACCCATGATGCAGTCCACATTGCTGACTTGTTCTTCAAAGAGGTGGTGAGGCTACATGGTCCGCCAAAGAGTATTGTTTCAGATCGTGACACCAAATTTGTGGGGTACTTTTGGAGGACCTTGTGGAAGAAGCTAAAGATAGAGCTAAAGTTCAGTTCTTCACACCATCCACAAACACATGGGAAGATAGAGGTTGTTAACAGGAGTCTGGGTAACCTATTGAGATGTTTGGTAGGAGATAAACCCAAGGATGGGACTTGATCTTACCCCTGTGCAATTTTCTTACAACAATTCTATCAACAAGCATTGGTAGATCACCATTCCAGACATGTATGGAGGTAGCCCCTGAACAGCTCTAATTGAGGAAGATGGAGCAAGAGAAGAAAATAAGTGTTGAAGTTGAAGATTTTGCAGAACACATCAAGGATATACATGAGAAGGTAAGAGAACATATTAACAAGATTAATATGCAGTATAAGGCTAAGGCAGATCAGAAGGGGAGGTATAAGGAGTTTCAGATTGGTGATGAAGTGATGGTCCACTTGAGGAAAGAAAGGTTTCCAGTGGGAAAATATAAAAAATTTAAGATGAAGAAGTTCGATCCTTGTAAAATTTTGAAAAGGTATGATTCAAGGAATGCATATGAGGTAGAGTTGCCAGATAGATTCAACTTTCTCCTATGTTCAACATTTCAGATTTGACAGAGTATCAAGAAGGTAGTGCAGAGGAAGTACCAACAATGGAACAGTGTGGGATTCTAGCACCTACTTCAGAAAAGGAGGAGATTGAGGAAATCTTGGATGGTCGTGTGGGAAGGAGTACTAGGAACAGACAGTATGAAGAATATCTGGTGAAATGGAAAGGAAAGCCTATTGAAGATTCATCCTGGGTGCCTAAGGCAAAGGTTGACCATTTGGGTTTTCCTCCACCATCTGAGACATGACGGGGTCACTTCTCAAATTACCCTGGGTGTCTGATGCAGGAGCATCTAGTGGTGTAAGGGCAATCTTGCATCACCCAACAATAGTTAAATTTCAAGTTTCTCAGTTTTTAGATGTTTTTACATTTTTGGATACCCTTTTCGTCATAATGAAATTCCCAATTTATGGTTTTTATTTTCTATTCCTGGGTTGAAAGATATTACAATTTTAGTCGCCCAGATTTGCACCTAAAAATCTTCCAAGTTAGAATTGAGGCACTTAGAGTTCCCGGATCGGTCCCAAAACTTGCCAAAATTGGCATAGAAAATTTTAAGCGCATTCTTGACTTCGAGACCTTTCCAACGGTTCAAACGGTTCGTGAATCAGAGTCCTGGATCAAAAGTTATGGCCCCAGGAAGTTGGCGCACTTTCTAGAAGATACAATTGCAAATGCTCTTTTGAAATTTGAACTTCAAGTTGTAATTTATCGGTTCCAAACCTCCTAAACTCAAATTTGAATGTTGTTTTGGCTCCAAACTAAAGATGAGCTCTATTTATGGGCGGGTTTCTAATTTTTGGGCAACTTTTTGGGGACAAGCTCGCATATTGCGAAAGGGTGATTCTATAGCTTTTTGTAACTTGCATGTGTTGTACAACTTGGGGATTTGAGATCCTATACATGTAATAAGTTCTACTTTCTGAATAATAAAATTATTCTCTTGTTTGTGGGTTATTTTCTGTGTCTCGGGTCATGCCGTCATCATTATAAATGAACACAATTTATTCCAAGTCACGGCCAAAGTAAAGTATTGAAAGACTTTACCTAACTTGTTAGCTTACAATTTTACATGCTTTACAAACCTCCCAACCATTTGACATGCCTACCACAACAAAAATATATAATAGAACAAACCTAAATGAACAATAGTTAATGAAATAACTAAAAAGACATATTAGTTACAAAAGGAACTAGTGCATCATTAAATTGAAACTTTGAGCCATATGAAGAAAAAAATCCTTAATAATGTGGTGTGTTAACAAAAACATTGACTGAATTTCCCACCATGAACACTGCCACACCACCTCTCATTGTTCTCCCATGCCTACAAAAAAATATTTACAACCAAGGGTAGTAACAAACAAACATGATATGAACTTTTCAATAATGCATGTACAATAGGACATAATTGAAACAAAGATTTTTGTATAGGGGGACTCTCTTACACTTGTAGGGTTTTGGACTTAAAAGGAGAGACAAAAACCTTAATGCTTCACTCAAGAGAAAATCTATGAGATTCCAATGCAAAGGAGATTGAAATCTAGCAAAGGGGATTGTTCTAGAGGCTAAAATTGATTAAAAAGGGGTTCACCACCAAAGTGTAAACTTGGAGAGCACAAGATTATTTGAAAACACAATGTGATATGCTAAAAGACCTAAATGACCTATAAAATGCTTTAAAAATGGAATCAAAACAAAATAGAAAAGTGTAAAAGAAAATGGCATGCACCTGGAAATCTTAGGATGACTGAAAGTAGCTCAAAAAATATAGAAATTCTAAATTTTTGACCAACTACGACTCATTCGCCAACCTAGGTGAATTAGTCCCCAATTAGGGTTTCTACCTGAAAAGTTGTTTTAAGTAAAAAGGTACTGGAATCTGCAAATAGATCTGATAGAAACTTACAGTGGGACTCATTCACCAACTCCACTTTTTTGGAAATTGAAATCACTGATCTTCACTCCAACACTTGCACTTTCTTCCCAAATTGAATTTTGGATCTAGATTTGTGAAAACACCTACAAAAAATAATATAATTTGATTTGCTAATGGAGGATTTTCCTCGATCAAACCCCTAGTTTGGTAATTAAACCTTGAAAGGAATAATGAACTGTGCATGTGTTCCATAGAAAAAAGGACCCTTTTCTAGACATGAGATTAATTTCACTTAATGAGGTCTTAATCTAGGTGTTGTGAGGCATTTTATGCATCCACACTAGGTCTTGGACCCTTGCAAATTGAATAACATGCTCTTAATGATGTCTTGTAAAGGTGTTGTAAAGTCTTGTAAAGGACTTTCACACTTTTCTAGACTTAATTATCCTATTTCTTCCTAATTCAACATTATAAAATATTTTTAATAACATTATTACATCAATCTAGAAGGTTCTTAATGTAAACTTAATGATAAACTAGTTTTGTAATGTGTCTTGCACATTCACATTGGTTTTTGTCCCCTTCTAGGTTATGTGGACCTAATTTTAGTGTTGTAAAGTGTATTTAATCACACTTTCACATTGATTTATGTTTCCAAAGACCTATTTTACATTTACATTATCACTAATATCCCCCTATTAACCCATATTGTGCATCCTGAGGCATAATTTGATCAAATAACTGACATAGTCATCATATAAGCCCAATTTTCTTACTTTTCAGAATTCTAGTTAGCAAAAATGGCCCCTGTGGGACCCATTTACGTTTAGTGGAGAATTATTTCCATCTAGGTGGGAACCATTCACCAATAGTGTCGAATGAGTCCCATTTGAGCCATTTTTGGGGTTTTGAGCAGGCAAAATTAGGTTTTAAGTTTAATTTTTCTCCTTGTCAGCCTTAGGGATCTAATTAATCAAAAAATAAGGTGAATTTCCTATAAAATCACCTATTTAAACACATTTTTACATCTATTCATCCATTAACACATTCACATCATTCATTCATCATATATCTTCTATCTCAAGTCAAGCAAGCTAGGGCTTTCACATTGCAAGTCTTCAATTTAGCTTCCTAAGACATCTAAGGGCTGAATTTTCATGTTTTGTTACAAAAATTCAAGATAATTCATCATGGAAATGTAATAAAATCCATTTTTTCATGTTTCATTCCATTCCTTAATCATTTTGGTTTAATTACCAAAACGGGGTTTGACCAAGGCAAACCCCCATGCCTTAACAATCAACATTTCTTCTTTTATTCTTGTGTGTTTATAGATTTAGGACTCTTAGAATCTTGGAAATCATTGAAGATCAAGTTGTAAATTCATTCAAGTCTTCTCCTTATTCATCAATTCAAAATATCAACAAAAAACCATTTTCAAACCCATAATCAGAGTTTCGGAAGCAGACACCTGTAGGGCATCAAAGTGCAGATTGGAAGCTTCAAAATCCATTTTTGAAAAATTAGAAATTCAAAAGTGGACTCATTTTCCATCATTGGTGAATGAGTCCCACCATAGGGTCAATTTTTTGTTTTCTATATATTTGATTACCCTTTTGTCAGAAAGAGGTTCCAACACAATTTACCAAAACTAGGACTAATTTGGCCAAAATGGTGAATGAGTCCCACTAGGCCTAAATTTTAGCATCAACAACATTTCAAAATCAATTTCCAATCCTCATCATGATTCCAGGTGCACACTTTCAGTCTGATTAATTTTTGTTACATTTTTCCATTCATTTATAGGTGATTTTTCAATACACAATGTGTTTTCAAAAAAGTCGTATTTCTTAGTTTTTGCATGTTTAATCAATCAAATAGTTCATATAACTATGTTTATATCATCTCATTTAGCTTATATAACATCAAACACATCTTAATTTGAATGAACCTCTTAGATTTTGGGTGTGGGATCTATCTTTTTCCATTAGGTAAAAGATCCTAATTGAGTAAAAGAGAAAGCATTCCTAATCCCTAAAATCTATGTTTCATTTTGGTGAACCTAACTTTTTGAATTCTTCATTAAGTAAATTGGAGTCCTTTCATCATTATATATCTAGCTTGCATTAGGATTTGCATGCTAGGTGTTAAATTTTGCATCCATAAAAAGTGCATAATAGGTTGCATTGTTACATCTTTACTCATTGAAGAGTTCTAAAATTTTGCATCCTTAACTTAGGTATGCATCTTAACATTTTGAAAACATATAAAATCAGAAAATAAAATTTGAAAATTTTGCAAAAGGTCCATTCTAGGACTCATTCACCACCTTGGGCGAATCAATCCCTTCTAACCCCTAAAACATCATTTTCCAAAACTTAGAAATTTGTTTGTAGGCCTCTGTTTGGTGCCTTAACTTGTATATATTAGTCAGTTACATTTCTGTAGAATTCATTTCACTACATCTCACTTAAAATAGCTCATTTCATGTATTGTTCCATTTTGCATTTTACATTTTTCATGTCATTTTTCGATTGGTGGACAGTGTAATCAAACATTATCTTGTTTCATATCTGAAAATAGCATTTCATTTTAAGTCCTTGTATTGCACTTTATTTACTTTCTCATGTTGGTATGTGTTCTCTTAAATCATTCAATGTTTCTATCATAGCAAGTAGCTTGCATGATTCTATTTTTCATGAACATAATCTAGGACAACAAAGTAAAACATTGACAAGCACTTTGCATACCCTCCTAGTACTTATCATATTTGCAAGAATATAATACAATAAGAGGATGCAATTGTAGATAATCTTGAAACTCCTACTTTTTCTTCTCCCAATACCTCTCCTATTAGTGAAGAAGGTGTTTTAGTGAAAGGAGCTACAAGCACTATGAGTCTTGATTTCCCCTCTCCTCTTCAACCTTTGAAAGATATTAGAAAACCAAAAGATGAAATCATGCATACCACCTTACCTAATCTCCATAACCATGACAATCAAAATTTTCCATCTTCTAATATCCTCCTTGATGTCAAGAGGATAGGTTGGTATTAGAAGACATCCCTATTAAGTGTCATGAGAATCTTGATCCTCCCTTCCCTAATGCTCCTACCCTTTGGGATAATCTATTTGACAACCATAGTGATCCTTCTCTCGATGCCTCCCTCACTTATGATGAAGCTACTTTACACACTTCAAACTTGGATGAACATATTACAAGCTCTCCTCTTCAGGTAGAAACTGTAGCACAAGAGAATGAAATCTTAATGACAATCGACATTCAACTAACAACTTCTCCTAATCATCCCCCTCTTGACAGTCCCATCATTGATCATCCCCCTATTAGCGTGAAGTCATTTTGAAATAACCTATCCCTACTTGTCAAGAATATGAGGCTTTTTATTCTCCTAAATTCTCTCCTTCTAGGGAGACCAGCATGGTGCTCAAAAATGACAACAATAATAATGTATCTTCCTTCGATAAACAAGTAGTTCTCGATTTCCTTTCCTTAGAGATACATCCAACTAAGACTATTGAGGTTATGAATGCACAAGTTTCCATTAGATCCCCTTCAATCAATGGACCTCATACATACCCCATGGGACATTCAAAGAATCCCCTAATTCCTTACCCACCATCACACAAGAATCAAAGCAAACCTCAACTCATCCTTTATGCACCTAATAATAATGTATCATAGCAACCGAGTTCCACTACTGTTGCTTATACATATAACAATCACAATAATCCACAACCACCACAACCAACACCAACCCCTTTACCTTTACAAAATCCACCTAGTGCTCCTCGTTACATCCCACTCACAAAGGAGTATGATCTTGTTGAACAATTAAAGAATACTCCTATGAGAATTTCCCTTTGCGATTTACTTTAGAACTCACCAAGTTACAACACTATTCTTCAAACAACCTTACAAAAAATTATAGTTCCTCCAAATGACATGGTAGCTTTAACCCATAACATGTATCTTGACATTACTTACCATCAACATGAGCTCCCCTCTTTGGATTTACAAAAACAAAAGGAAGCTTCAATGATCGTCGCTCAGTACAAAACAACAGGCATAAAGAGAACTCTTATAGAAAATGGTTCTACTCTTAATGTGTGTATTGTGAGTCTTTTGGATGGGCTTGGAATTCATAGATCCATCATTCGACCTAAATCTCTATCTATTAATGGATTTGACAATGTTGCAAAGACATCACTCTGGGTAATCATTATGCCTCTTACAATTGGAGTGGTCACCTTAAATACACCAATATATGTCATGCCTTATGAAATTTCATGTAATCTTATCTTAGGCAGATAGTGGATTCAAGCCATGCATGATGTGCCCTCCACTCTTCATCACAAAATGAAATACATTTACAATAACAAAGTATACACCCTTGAAGCTGACCCTAAGCCTTATAGTGTTTTACAACTTCCCAAAGTTGAAGAGAACCCCTTGAACACATTAACACCAACCATACAAGTGGAACCTACAAAACAAAATGACAACAACATTGAACATTACATGACATTACCCAAAGACGATTAGGTTCCTTGGATTTTGAGCATGACTTCATGGGTGAATACAAAACCATCCACAAAGATTTAAAAATGGAAAAAGACACAACAACCATGTCAAAACCAACTTTAGAAGCCCTTTCAAAAGCATCCACCTCACCCACTTTAGACAAAGAAGAAAATTACACAACAACCTTCGATGAGCACAATAATGAACAACCACTCAATCCAAAAGCCATAAAAAATCTTTATGGAAAAGCTTATGAGTTTATGAAATGGCTTGGATATAATGGAAAAGGATGTGGTGCTAATAAAAAAGGTATCTACATCCCTATAGATCCTCTCACACAGCAAACAACTCATGGTCTCGGCTATTGTCTTGTAATGGAGATTGCTAAACCTCCACCCTCCATCAACAATATTACAAAACACCTTACTACACCATCCTTAACATCTAGTGGTCTTGACCATCATCCTTCATCAAGTATGCAACACATGACTACACCTTTGCTTAGTGTCAATGTCATCTTGCAAAATGTTCATGATTTGAATTCATTAGATTTTATACCTTCCTATATGGGAAAAAAATAAAATCTCGCAATCTAATAACACTTGCAAGGTATGAAATATAATACTAAGCAAGATGTATCTTTGAAACACACCACAAGACCACCTTCTCCCATTGATCAAGAGGGTATCTTGTCGAGACTTCTCCAAGATCACTTGATCACCCTCCTTCCTAGAACTTGAAAGAAATGCTATGACAAGACCTTATACTGCGCATTTCATCAAGTTCACAGTCACTCCACTAATGAATGTCATGCTTTGAATCATAAAATCCAACATTTTCAAGAGTTTGGTATGCTTCCCGATGTGGGGCATCTAACTCCTCTAATTTCTATTGATTTTCACTCTAGCTTATATCTCATCAATCCTTTGGGCTCACCTTTTTCCTGCACTAAGTGGGGGTAAGGGATTCAATAGCTTTGTCCTCGTATGTCACTTATGGTTGCCTCCTTTTGGCTAGTCATTGAAAATTCATGAATACATAAGAGAAAGCTTGGGATGTGGATGACATGCCTTAAGTTGACTCACATATGATATACTTCTCTCTTTCATGACGTAGCTTATTGGAAACACATGACTTGGCATAAGGCTTTCTGAGTAAGCTCTTGTGTCTTCTTCTTCTCTGCTACTTTAAATAAATTTCTCATAGAATGGATGCTCGTAACTAATTTAAATTGGTGGGCATACATCACCACTCACATTTTATTATGCAATTTCTTCTTGTGATGCATTCTTTTCTTAGTGGAGTCAGTGGGCTTGATTCTCTCCAAGAGCGTGATACTTCTTTGACACATCCTCTCTAGGAGACGTTAAGCAAAATGTCCCCTAAGATGAGACCTTGCATGAACAAAATGAAATCCCTTTGAATAATCCTTACACTTTTTTTTACATTAACAATGTCTATGAGTGTCTTGCATATGACTTTTTGCTTACCTCATGCAGCTCAACAATCATTTATCCTTGTGGTGCCTTATTAAAGTTATTAGGAGCTATAACTTTGGTATGGTTGAGTGGGAAGCCCACCTAGCAGCATGAATTTTCCCCATAGCCACCTTTGTGCATGTAAGTGCATACCAACTAGTGTATGTTTCTTACCTTTTAGAATTTCTCACCTCATGGACAACTAGTTTTGTGGCCCCAGAGTGAGTATAGCTTTGCCCTTTCTCACCTCGTGGACAACCAAGAAGTTTCATTGGCCTAGAGTGAGTACATCATCTTTCCTTTCATTTTCCTTTAGACTTCCCATTGCATGATTTTGTATCTTAGGGGATTGACATACATGTGGATCTCTCTTGAATGGCTACTTTAGTGTGAGTTTGAAACAAGTTCATCCTCTCACTAAAGTGGGGGCTAAATGTGTCATTTAAAAAAGGACCCTTTGCTTGACATGAGATTAATTGGACTTAATGAGGTCTTAATCTAGTTGTTGTGAGGCATTTTATTCATCCACACGTGGTCTTGGACCCTTGCAAATTGAATAACATGCTTTTAATGATGTCTTGTAAAGGTTTTATAAAATCTTTTAAAGGAATTTCACACTTTTCTAGACATAATTAACCTATTTCTTCCTAATTCAACATTTTAAAATATGTTTAATAATATTATTACATCAATCAAGGAGGTTCTTAATGTTGGAAAGTGACACTACAAATATATTTTGGTGTTGTCATCGATGGCAATTGTATTTGATGATTGGATCTGCATGTCATCATTTACTCCTACCGGTAGACAGATTGAGGACTGCTAGGAAGAACAGAGCATCTGGTAATATGTGTTCATTGATTCTCATACAATTTTTTTGTTGTTATTTTGAGTTGTTGATCTTATGGTAGGTTAATCAATGTATGTCTTGTGTTATCCAAAATTCTCAGTGCCTCGTATCAAGTTGTCTACAACTCTAGAGATCTGATTGGGTATCTTTTTGTTCATCAGTGTTTTGTGGCCAACTCAGATGATTTTAAGTGTCGCAGAAATTTGAGGAGTGTTTACTCAAATTTTTTGTGTGTTCAATCATCTTTATTTGGGTCTGAGCTAAGTTGTGACTGTCCATTTTGGGTGCACATTGAATATTACTCATGATTTGTGCTGATAGTTGTAAATAATCTTAAGTTTTATTGGAGCCAATTGGTTTCAATTAAATTCTTAGTCGTGAATATATATAAATGTTCAATTATATCATTTTGTGAATGTAGAAGGTGTGTCAATGTGTGTTGTGAATATCAAAAGGGTGATTGAGTAATTTATACATTGTTTCACTTGTGCATTAAATATTTTGTGCTGTGAGTTAGAGCAGAGTAGAGAAAAAGTGTAGAATCAATCAGAAGGACTAAAGATTGACTAATGAGCCTAACCAAAATTATAATCAAGCATTTGTAGATGTTATTCTCTTAGTTCATTCTCTTGGATCAAATCCAAATCTTTGTAAGGGAGTGTGCCTTTCTATTTTGAGCAGTGAGCCTGAATGCAAGTGTATTCCCATATTGTAAACTTGTTTTTGAGTATACTTAGATCATATTGTGGATTGGCCATTCATGATGGTTTTTCCCCTAATAGGGTTTCCATGTAAAAATCCTTGTGTTATGGTGTTGTGGTTGTTAACTTTTTGTTCTTGCATATTTTTCTTGGTTAAATATTTTAAGTGGGTTAAAGATCAAAATAATAAAGTTAATTTTTGCATAACAATGATTCACCCCCCTCTCAGTGTTGTTTGTTTCCAACAATTGGTGTCAGAGCTAGTTCCTTGAAATAAGTCTAACAACTTGGGGATATCTTGGAAAATGTTTTCAATGGATACAATTAGTCTTCAAGAACAATTTTTCATGGGCCTAGATGATCTTGACCAATCAAAATCTGAGAACCGAGAACTATAGGAAATCTTGAGAATGTAGAGAAATTCATTCAATCATTGAAAGACAAAATCAATTAGTCAAGGGAGAAAAGAAAGGAATTATGTGATCAACTTAAGAAAAAGAATAGAAGCATGGAAAATGAACAACTAAGTCATTCCTTGAAGGAGAAAATAGAAGAATGTGAAACTTTTTCCAAAGAAAATGGTGCCTTCAATCATGAGATGGAATCTATCATGATGAAAATGACCAAGGAGATTGAAGATAGGAAGAAGAATGAAGAAAAGATTGCTTAATATTTGAAAGAAAAAAATGAAGAATGCAATCGACTAGATAATGAATTGGAACAATCTAAAAATAATGAGGAAGTGCTTGAAAAACAACTTGATATTCTCATAAATGAACTTACCACTGCAAATGAGTACAAGGATAAATTCAAAGCAAGCTCATCCAAGCTTGATGAACTGATTAAAGTTCAGAGCAATGATGGTGACAAGCAAGGTCTTGGCTATGAAGAAGGAGAAAGTTCTAGATCTAGACAAAGGAATTCTGGACAAGGGAGATTCACGCAAGGAAATCAGGTGAATGGAGCTAAAAGAAGTCCGGTAAGACAACCAAATGCTCAAATATTTAATGGTTACTATTTTTCTTGCAATAATTTTGGTCATATGGCTTCTCAGTGTAGAAGTAGGATGAATCCAAATGGACCATCATTCTCAAGTTAGTGCTTTAACTGTAATAAGTTTGGTCATAAGTCAAAGAATTATATAAATGTGATGAACAACTTTCATAGAGATGTCAAATGCTATGCATGCAATAGACTTGGGCATATTTCCAACCAATGCAAATCAAGGCAAAAATAGTGGAGTAGGTCTAGACAAAGCAATGTTGTGTGTTACAACTACAACAAATTTGGCCACACTGCTAGATTCGGTTGGAACAAAAGAGGTCCTATAAAAAAAACATACAACAAGATGTTAAGGGAAAAGGAAAAGTCACTACAGATGTAATCAAGAGGAAAATCCAAAAGAAATGGGTGAAAAAGGATACCTCTATTGAAGGAAATGTGCCTGCACCAGAATCTGCTTCTGGTAATTCCTCTAGGAATTGGTTTTAGGCCTTTGGCCTAGGGGGAGTTGTCAAGAAAATATCTTAACCCCTTTCCAGTAACTAAAACCGTAATGTGGATAAGTCTAGTAAGAGCATAGATTCCTTTCAGATGTTGCTCAACGAATTGGAGATAGTGTCATACCGTATTGGAGATTTGCAGAAGAATTATTTGTCTCAGTGCATGGAAACAAGGTAACCAGATGAAATAGAGTAAAAGAATTTATTGCAA
Organism: Sequoia sempervirens; assembly: GCA_007258455.2. Lineage (NCBI taxonomy): Eukaryota > Viridiplantae > Streptophyta > Pinopsida > Cupressales > Cupressaceae > Sequoia > Sequoia sempervirens. The sequence continues at coordinate 376,746,271 of VDFB02193867.1, read as the reverse complement.
AAAAAAGGGTTAGTTGTGTGAACGATAAAAAATCATTTTTATCTTTCATTTGTCACTTTGTATTTTGGAGGAAAGAATATTGGAGACCCCTAGAGCAAAATTTGCTGAGTTGTGGTGAGATTCAAGTGTGAAGAAGATTTAGTGATCAAAACTTTGATCCAACGAAAAGGTATATATTGGAAAAACCAGTGAATTTTTGAATTTGTAAAAATGATCACTCCATTGGTAGTTGAAGTCAAGGATAAAACTTGTCCAAAGTTCAAGTGGAATCCTGATAAGTTTGTTGAGACCAAGCCCCTAGGTGCATTGTTTTTTGTACCGTACGAAGTCTTGCACACTTACGACATTAGGGCTTATATAAATGCCAATATTGAAGTATTAGGAAGCTCAAAAATGCTGAATTTGTATTCCAACCATATAATTGGAGAGAACTTCACTGTTAAGCTAGAATATAAAACCCTAGAAGTGAAGAATTTTACACAGTTTGTGAAATTCCCCATATTTGAGGAAAGTCAATGGGTGGGATATATTTTGAGCAGAGTTCATGCCAAGTTCATGTGGTTGAATATACCCATCAAGATTATGAAGGAGGCTATAAGCACTGTCACAGGTCTAAATTCCTCTGGTGGACTACCAATTTTGAAATCCATAAAGAATCAGAAGGTTACTGATGCAACAGGTGCACAATTTGATAAAAGGGCAATGGAAATTAAACACATTGTTGAAGTGGATGTGAAATTTGCATCAATGGTCATTGGTGACAAAGTCTACCACTCCGGGCAGGATAATTTAGTATTTGGTACGACCATTTATGCAGACTATCAGATAGTAAAATAAAATGCAAATTATGACTTGTGTGAGCTGCTTAGAAGTTAGTTGATGGAGAATCTGGGTAAGATTAAGGAAGAAAAAAACTCTTTTAAATATGGTAATTTTCTACTTTGTTTGTTCTTTTATTTCATGAGTGAGGTTCCGTGTGTTGGGAAAGTTCATTGGAAAAGTAATTAGCCTGTAGCTATGAAAATAAGAGATATATTGTTTGGAAGTGGTGATTGTGAGACTAGAAATACTGCCCTATAGGGATACTTAAAAAAAAATAGAATATGATGCATGCTAGAGAAAGAATTCCTACCTCAATTGCAAAGAAGTACAAAGATACAATCTGTTTCATGGTAGATATTAATCAATGCCATATGGAATTCACTGATCCCATAATGATATGGATTATTCCTATGGGATATGAAGTAGAGGAGATCATCTTAAAGATGTATGCAAAAAATTTGTTGAGAATTCCTCTAGATATAGCAGAAGAAAGGTTTGGATCTTATGTAGAAAAGAACATGCAAGTCCATGATTAATTATAGATGCCAAAGATAGTTAAAAGAGTAAGGAAAGAAGTGGAAGTGTTTGCAGAAAACATGGGAATACCTATGGAAAAATTGAAAGAAGCCAGAAGAAAGAGAGATGAAGTTGAAGTAGGAAAAGAGTCAGCAAGAACCAAGTTTGCTAGTCCAACAAGATCCTCTACCCATATGAGATCAACAAGGAGTTCCCCATCTACTCCTACAACCAAGCTAGTTCCTATGCAAACCCAAGACAAGGATTCTAGTAAGAGGAAAAATAAAAAGAGCACAAGAACCTATGAAGCTATCTCAAAAGATGAAGAGATGGAGTTAGATGAAGTTGTGAAAGAAATGAAGAGCAAATCCTCTAGTGAGGAAGAAAAGAAAAAGAAGGAAAAAACTGACATACCAGGTATTATAGTTGAAGAAGTTGAGAATGTAGTTGTCAAAGATGGTAATCTCAAGCCCCTTTGCAAATGGCATGAAATGTTTGATGAATCAGTTCAAAGAATTCTTGAAGAGGAAACAATAAAACATCTGAATGTTTTCAACAAAGTTCTTGTTGAAATTATGTCTGGTTTACTTAAGAGTTGGTATGATGTTCTGGAGGTGAGAAGAGTAAATGCTAGGACAAAAGAAGAGCATATGAGAAAGAGAATTCTTGCAGAGTTGTGTCCAAAAATGTCTATTGAGGAGATGAATTCACTCTTGGAAAAAGCCAAGAAGAAATTCAAAAGAAAAATAAGGGTGAACAAACTTATGATCGATGAAACTAGTGTTGTTGTTGATGAAAACAAGATAAACTTATAAGCATTTCTGTCAAGAAACAAGATCAATGTTGAAGAAGTGAATGTTGAAGATGTTGTATCTAATCTGGTAAATGAGGAGGTCAATGAAGATACTGAGCATAATCAGATTCCTCCTAATGTGGATAATTTAGAAGCACCTATGGAAACTAAAGTTCCTAAGGTTGTATTATGATGAGGGCATTGCCCGAGACAGAAAATAACCCACAAAAAAGAGAATAATTTTATTATTCAAAAAATGGAGCTTCTTACATGCAGAGGATCTCAAATCCCCAAGTTCTACAACACATGTAAGTTACAGACAGCTACAGAATAACCCTTTCGCAATATGCGAGCTTGTCCCCAAAAAGTTACCCAAAAATTAGAAACCCACCCATAAATAAAGCTCCTCATTAGTTCAAAGACAAAATAACATTCAAATTTGATTTTAGGCGGTTTGGCGCCAAAAATTTACAACATGAAGTTCAAATTTCACAAGAGCACTTGTGATTGTATCTTCTAGAAAGTGCGCCAACTTCTAGGGCCATAACTTTTGATCCGGCAATCCGATTCGCAAACCGTTTGAACCGTTGGAAAGGTCTCAAAGTCAATAACGTGCTTGAAATTTGCTACACCAATTTTGGTAAGTTTTAGGGCCATTCCAGGAACTCTAAGTGCTTCAAATCTAACTAAGAATATTTTCAGGTGCAAATCTGGGAAACTAAAAATGCAATATCTTTCCACCCAGGAATAGAAAATAAAAACCATAAATTGAGAATTTCATTAGGATGAAAAGGGTATCCAAAAATGTAAAAACATCTAAAAACTAAGAAACTTGAAACTTAACTATTTTTGGGTGATGCAAGATTGCCCTTACACTACTGGATGCTCCTGCATCAGACACCCAGGGTAATTTGAGAAGTGACCCCGTCACATCTTGGATGGTGGAGGAAAATCCAAATGGTCAACCTCTGCCCTAGGAAACTAGGATGAATCTTCAATAGGCCTTCCTTTCCATTTCACCAGATATTCTTCATACTACCTGTTCCTGGTACTCCTTCCCACATGACTATCCAAGATTTTTTCAATCTCCTCCTTTTCTGAAGTAGGTGCTGGAATCCCACATTGTTCCATCATTGGTACTTCCTCTGTGCCACCTTTATGATACTCTATCAAATCTGAAATGTTGAACACAGGGGAAATGTTGAATCTATTTGGCAACTCTACCTCATATGCATTCCCTGAATCATGCCTCTTCAAAATTTTATAGGGACTGAACTTCTTCATCTTCAATTTGTTATATGTTCCCACTAGAAACATTTCTTTCCTCAAGTGGACCATCACTTTATCACCAATCTGAAACTCCTTAGATCTCCTCTTCTGATCTGCCTTAGCCTTACACTGCATATTCATCTTATTAATATGTTCTCTTACCTTCTCATGTATATCCTTGATGTGTTATGCAAAATTTTCAACTTTAGCACTTATTTTCTTCTCTTGGTCCATCTTCCTCAATTCTGGAGTTGTTTTGGGGCTACTTCCATATACAATCTGGAATGGTGATCTACCAGTGCTTCTGTTGACAGAATTGTTGTAAGAAAATTCTACCTGGGGTAAGATCAAGTCCCATCCCTTGGGTTTATCTCCTACCAAACATCTCAGTAGGTCACCCAGACTCCTATTAACAACCTCTATCTGCCCATCTACTTGTGGATGGTGTGCAGAATTGAACTTCAACTCTATCTTCAGCTTCTTCCACAAGGTCCTCCAAAAGTACCCCACAAATTTTGTGTCACGATCTGAAACAATACTCTTTGGCAGACCAAGTAGTCTCACCACCTCTTTGAAGAACAAGTCAGCAATGTGGACTACATCAAGGGTCTTCTGACATGGAATGAAATGTGTCGTCTTCAAAAACCTATCAACCACCACAAATACTTAATCATTCCCTCGTGGTGTCCTTGGCAAACCAAGAACAAAGTCCATACTTATATCCTCCCACGGCCTCTCTGGTAAAGGTAAGGGCTGATATAAGCCTGTATTCTGACTCACTCCTTTAGCCATCTGACATACCCTACAGCTTTCTACAAACTTCTTCACATCCTGTGACAACTAAGGCCAATAATAATGCTCACTGATAATGGCAATGGCCTTATCCCGACCAAAATGTCCTGCCATTCTTCCACTATGCTTCTCCTTTATCAGGTTCTCCCTCATGGAACTCCTCAAGATACATAATTGACTTCCCTTAAATAACATGCCATCCTTGATTATGAAATCTAGCCACCTTGTCCTATCCACTATAACAGGGTCCTTGCAAGCTTTCCAAGCCTCTGCAAAATTAGGATCTTCTACATACAATGTCTTGAGTTCATTCAACCCAACCACTTCAATCTGCATCTTTGTCATCAATGTATGCCTCCTACTTAAGGCATCTACAACCCTATTTGACTTCCCACTCCTATGTTTAAAAAAAAATGTATAACTCCGCAAAAACTCTACCCATTTCATATGCCTCTGGTTTAATTTTCCCTGACTATTTATGAACTACAAGGCCTGATGATTAGTATATACAACAAATTCTGTCGGCAACAAATAATGTCTCCATTTCTTTAATGCTTGAACTATTGCATAAAATTCCTGATCATATACAGAATACTTTCTCTTGGCATCATTTAACTTTTCACTAAAATAGGCAATGGGCTTACCTTCTTGGCTCAACACTGCTCCAATGGCACAACCACTGGCATCACAATCCACCTGAAACACCTTGTTGAAATCTGGGAGGGCTAGAATGGGTTTCTCTATCACCTTCTGCTTCAATAGTTCAAAATTTTTTGCCTCTCCAGTGCTCCACTTGAATTATTTTCTATCCCCTCTCATTGTTTTAGTTAGGGGTCCACAAATGCTACTGAAGTTTCTAATGAACTTTCTATAAAAACTAGCCAAACCATGGAAAGTTCAATCCTCGGTAGCACTTCTTGGGGTAGGCCATTCCAGAATAGCCTTCACCTTCTCTGGGTCCATCTTGAGACCTTCTGCTAAAACAATAAACCCCAAGTACACTAACTCCCTCTTCACAAAGCTGCAGTTATTTAGATTAATCAACAGTTTCTCTTCTCTCAACTTCTCAAAGGCTCTCTAAATATGCATCAGATGCTCATCCAACGTATTACTAAAAATAAAAATATCATCCAAATACACAATAACAAAACTTCCCAAAAATTATTTTAGTACCTTGTTCATGAGCCGCATGAATTTGCTCGGTGTATTCGTTAGCCCAAAAGGCATGACTAACCACTCGTACAGGCCCTCTTTGGTCTTGAAGGTAGTATTCCTTTCATCTCCCTCTCAAATCCGGATCTAGTGATATCCACTCTTCAAATCAATCTTTGTGAAGTACTAAGCTCCACTCAAATAGTCCATTAGGTCATCCATCATTGGCAGGGGAAATCTGCACTTGATTGTTATCTTGTTTATGGCTTAGGAATCTATACACATCCTCCACTCCCCATCCTTCTTTGGTGCTAATACTGCAGGTACTGCACATGAACTCAAACTCTCCCATATCAAACCCTTTCTCAACAACTATTGAACTTGTCTGTTCAACTCCTCATTCTCTGTTGGAGTCATTCTATGAGCTGTCTTATTTGGCAAACTGGCTCCAGGAATCAAGTCAATCTGATGACTAATCTTCCTAATTGGTGGTAAACCTTCAGGTACATTATCTGAAACAATATTCTGAAACTCATCCAACATCCTAGAAACTTCTTCTAGAACCTTCTCACTATCCTCCTTACTCACTCTAGGAATCGATGCATAACACACATGCTCATGCTTCATACCTTCTAAAAATTTTCTTCCATCTACATAAAAAATTCTAGCACTACTACATACCTTTTCTTCGGTCTCCTTCAGGGGTTTCAACTTGTGACGAACCCCATCCTTTTTCAATGAATAAGTGTTTGCATGGCCATCATGTATAGCTCGCCTATCGAACTGCCATGGCCTCCCCAACAACATGTGACATGCATCCATGGGGATGATATCATAGAGTACCTCATTGTGGTAGCTCCCGATATTGAACTTTACTAGGCACTGCTCATTGACCAAAACTTTCTAGTCTTTGTGCAACCAGGAAATCTGATATGGATGTAGGTGCTTTTCCCTCTTCAGCTTCAACTTTGTGACCATCTCCTCTGACACCAGATTATCAGTGCTCCCACCATCAATAATGACATCACAACATTTTCCTTCACACTTGCACCTTGTGCAAAATAGATTCTTCCTTTGTTCTGGTTCCTTTTCCTCAATCACCAGTGCTCTCCTAATCACTAGGGCTTCTCATCTTTTAGCATCACTGGAATGTTCAGATTGGGCCTCCTCATCTACATGTGAAACCCTTCCACAACCTTTTGGCCTTTTGTCTGCCCTTCCTTGGTGTTGTGGACATTCATAGGTTCGATGCCCTTCTTCACCACACTGGAAACACATTCCTTTGAAACCACCTCTTCCAGATCCTTGTCCATATCTCCCTTGTCCTCTACCTCTTTGATCACTAGTGTTTTGATCATGAGGGCAGTAGAAGTTGTCATTACTTTGGATTCGGTTGGTACCCACATCTTCACTTTTCTTTTCATCATCATTTTGGCTTCCTGAAGGTCTTCCATTGCCCCTTCTACTTTGACCTCCTCATCCTTTTTGCTTGCCATAAAATCTTTTTTTCAGCTTCTCTTCCACCTTCAGAGAAAACTGATACACATCCTCACTTTCCTCTCCTTCATCCTCACTTTCCTCTCCTTCATCCTCACTTTCCTCCCTCAGGTCTAACCCTCTTCTCAACTGCTCTTGTAACACATCAATCTGTCTCTAGAGGGCTGTCAGTGCATCTCTTCCACCAGCATTTCTGCTGCCTTGACCACCACTGGCACCACCATGCCTACTAGGCATCACTCTTGGAGGTATCTTTCTTTACCTTGAACCACAGCCACGGTCCTAGTGTGAACTTCCTCATGATCGATGATCTATCCACATGCTCAAGAAAACCTAGCTCTGATACCACTTGATGAGTGCACTGCCCAAGACACAGAAAATAACCCACAAAAAAGAGAATAATTTTATTATTAATAAAATGGAGTTTCTTACATGCAGAGGATCTCAAATCCCCAAGTTCTACAACACATGCAAGTTGCAGACAGCTACAGAATAACCCTTTCGCAATATGCGAGCTTGTCCCCAAAAAGTTACCCAAAAATTAGAAACCCGCCCATAAATAGAGATCCTCATTAGTTTGGACCCAAAATAACATTCAAATTTGAGTTTAGGTGGTTTGGCACCAAAAATTTACAACATGAAGTTCAAATTTCAAAAGAGCACTTGTGATTATATCTTCTAGAAAGTGCGCCAACTTCCTGGGGCCATAACTTTTGATCCGGGACTCTGATTTGCGAACCGTTTGAACCGTTGGAAAGGTCTTGAAATCAATAACACACTCAAATTCAGCAACGCTAATTTTGGCAAGTTTTAGGGCCATTCTGGGAACTCTAAGTGCCTCAAATCTAACTCAAAAGATTTTTAGGTGCAAATATGGGAAACTAAAACTACAATATCTTTCCACCCATGAATAGAAAATAAAAACCATAAATTGGGAATTTCATTAGGACAAAAAGGGTATCCAAAAATGTAAAAATATTTAAAAACTGAGAAACTTGAAATTTAACTATTTTTGGGTGATGCAAGATTGCCCTTACACCACTAGATGCTCCTGCATCATATTAGCTGAAGAAAAGGAGATACCAAATGAAGAAGTTGAAACTCTTAAAGACAATAAAGAACAATTTTCTATAGAACCAAAAGTTGAAGAAGAAGAAAAGGCTTAGGTTAAGGAAATCCCAATGGAAGCAAGAGACACTGCCAAGGTAGTGAAGGAATATCTAGTGGAACAATAGGAAGAATTTGATCTTGAATTGGTTGAAGGCTCAATCAATCTAGCCACCTTATCCCCAATTCTGATAATGAAGGTCACATCAATTGGACAAGCTAAGGCCAGTGAGAAGATTCTGAAGTCTCACATTGAGGACGGTGAATTATTAAGTCTTGCATCTAGAGTTCTAGAGAAAATCATGCCAACTCATGTTAAGGATCTATCCAGTTCCTCTTTCAGTGAACTGAAGAAGCTCATAAATTATGTAAGTACTCATTTCGAGTCTCTTGAAAAATAAGCCACAGTTGAAGTACATAAGGATTTTGATGGAAAATGATTTAGTTAGTTGAAAGAAGTGATTGCTAAGGATAAAACTCTATTAGCCACTTGTATGAAGAATATTCAAGATTCTATATCTGAAGGTGGGAAGGCCTATAAGTCATGTTTGATTTTGTCCAAATTCATTGAAGATAATGAGAAGAAGGTGAAGGATCTTGAAAAAAAATTGGCTACCATTTCTAATGCTTTTCATCCATTAGCTGGTGATGTTGGAAAGCAAGAAGGTCAAGCAATATATCTACTTGAAAAAATAAGGAGTTTGAAGCATGAAAATAATAGGGTTGTAGGAGGAGCATGTGAGCTTAGAGGACTAATTGGTCGAAAGATTGAAATAATGGTGAGTGCATTAAAGGAATCTAAAGATACTATGGTAGTTAGTGACCCAATGAATCTTGACACTGCAAAAACTCAATCTTATTTTGTTTGTGGTCACATAACAATTCTAGAGAGTTTCAAATGGTTTGCGACACAAATTTGAGGATAGAGATCTATTTTCCAGATATTTTCCAATTTGTGTAAGTCACAAGATCATGCTTGTACAGTTTGAAATTTTGTTCTTTTTGGTTCCCCAATTTTTCCATTGATGTTAAAGGGGGAGAGTTGTACAGTGAAAAATGTATATTCATCTTAGGGGGAGATGCATTTCTAAGATAAGATTGAAGATTCCTTTTGAAGTTTTGTAGTGGCAGTGTAATTCATGTTGGTACTGCTCTGACACTTAGTCATTTTTCACTAAGTGTTTCCATCAATGCCAAAGGGGGAGATTGTTGACAAGTGACACTACAAATATACTTTGGAATTGTCATTGATGGAAACCTTAGTCGATGATTAGATCTGCATGTCATCATTTACTCCTACCAGAAAACAATTTGAGGACTGTCAAGAGGAATAGAGCATTCAGTAGTTATGTGTTCATCGATTCTCATACAGATTTTATGTTGTTATTTTTAGTTGTGGATCTTATGGGAGGTTAATCAATGTATGTCTTGTGTTGTCTAAAATTCTCAATGCCTTATATCAAGTTTTCTTCAAGTTTGGAGATCCGGTTGGATATCTTTTTGTTCATCAGTGTTTTCTAGCTGACCCAGATGATTTTAAGTGTCGCAGATATTTGAGGAGTGTTTAATCAAATGTTTTTGTGTTTTATCATCTTGATTTGAGTCTGAGGTAAGTTGTGACCCACCATTGTGGGTGTGCATTGAATATTACTCATGATTTCAGCTAACAGTTGTAAATATTCTTAAGTTTTATTGGAGTCGACTGGTTGTGATTAAATTCTTAGTCACGAATATATATAAATGTTTAATTATATCATTTTGTGAATGTAGAATGTGATTCAATGTGTGTTGTGAATATAAAAAAGTTGATTGGGTGATTTATGCATAGTTTCACTTGTGCATCAAAGATTTTGTGGTACGAGTTAGAGTAGAGTAGAGTAGAAGTGCAAAATTAGTCAAAAGGACAGAAGATCGACTACTGAGCCTAACCAAAACTATAATAAAGCATTTGTAGATGCTATCCTCTCAATTCATTCTCTTGGATCAAATCCAAATATTTGTAAGGCAGTGTGCCTTTCTATTCTGAACAGTGAGATATAGGCAGTGAGCCTAAATGCAAGCACATTCCCATATTGTAAACTTCTTTTTGAGTATATTCAAATCATATTGTGGATTGGCCATCCACCATGGTTTTTCCCCTAATAGGGTTTCCATGTAAAAATCCTTGTGTTATGTTGTTGTGGTTGTTAGCTTTCTATTCTTGCATATTTTTCTTAGTTGAATGTTTTAAGTGGGTTAAAGATCACAATAATAAGTTAATTTTTGTAGAACACTAATTCATCCCCACTCTCAATGTTGCTTGTTTCCAACACTTAATGTAAACTTAATGATAAACTAGTGTTGTAATGTGTCTTTCACATTCACATTGGTTTTTGTGCCCTTCTAGGCTATGTGGACCTAATTTTAGTGTTGTAGAGTGTATTTAATCACACTTTCACATTGATTTATGTGTCCCAAGCCCTATTTGACATTTATATTATCACTAATAGGCCTCTATTAACCCATATTGTGCATCTCGAGGCATAATTTTGTCAAATAACTGACATAGTCATCACATAAACCTAATTTTCTTACTTCTCAACATTCTAACTAGAAAAAATGGCCCCTATGGGACCCATTCGCCATTAGTGGTGAATGAGTCCCATTTGAGCCATTTTTGGGGTTTTGAGCGGGAAAAAATAGGTTTTAAGTTTAATTTTTCTCCATGTCGACCTTAGGGATCTAAATAATGAGAAAATAAGGTTAATTTCCTATAAAATAACCTCTCTAAACTCATTTTTACATCTATTCATCCATTAACACATTCACATCATTCATTCATCATATATCTTCTAAAGCAAGCTAGGGCTTTCACATTGCAAACCTTCAATTTAGCTTCCAAAGACATCCAAGGGGTGAATATTCATGTTGTGCTATATACTTTCAATATAATTGATCATGGAAAGGTAATCAACTTCATTTTTGCATGTTTCATTCCATTCTTTCATCATTTTGGTTTAATTACCTAAATGGGGTTTGCCCAAGGCAAACCCCATGCCTTAACAATCAACATTTCTTATTTTCTTCTTGTGTGTTTATAGATTCAGGACTCTTGGAAGCTTGGAAATCATTGGAGATCAAGTTGTAAAGTAATTCAATTCTTCTCCTCATTCATCAATTCAAAAGTGAACACCTATAGGGCATCAAAGTGTAGATCAGAAGCTTTAGAATTCACTTTTGAAAAATTATAAATTCAAAACTAGACTCATTCATCATTGGTGGAAAATGAGTCCCACCATAGGGTCAATTTTGGGTTTTTTGCATTTTTGAGTACCCTTTTGTCAAAAACTGGTTTCGACAATTTTACCAAAACTAAGACTAATTCGCCTAGAATGGCGAATGAGTCCCACCAAGCCTAAATTTTAGAATCAACAACATTTCAAAAGAAATTTTTAGTCCTCATCAAGATTCTAGGTGCACACTTTCAGTCTGATTCATTTATGTTGCATTTTTTCATTCATCTGTGGGTGATTTTGCAATGCACAATGTGTTTTCAAACAAGTCATATTTCTTAGTTTTTCCATGTTTAATCAATCAATTAGTTCATATAACTACATTTATATCATCTCATTTATCTTATATAACATCACACACATGTTAATTTGAATGAACCTCTTAGATTTTGGGTGTGGGATCTATCTTTTTCTATTAGGTGAAAGATCCTAATTGACTAAAAGAGACAACATTCCTAGTCCCTAAAATCTATGTTTCAACATGAAAACCCTATCCTCAAGTGTGTCTAAGAATAGGAAATCTGAAACATGATGCAATCCTATTCTAATATGCAAGAACAAGATGCATAAATGAAACTTAAATGATGCAAGAATCACTTTAGGAGATACTAAATCGCCTCAAATGAATCTCAATAATATGTAAACCTTCCTTAGGCTGCAAGTAGAGTGATAATGGAACATGGAATCACTTATAATACAAGTCCTTAGGCTTGTCTTGATGGCTAGCTGCATCTCCCCAACCTAGAATACGTCGTGATTCACCATAGACATCCATGATCAACCCTTGAAAATGTTATATCTTGAACAAAAGTGAGCTCGATGACCTATCAAAACACTTGAATTATTGCTCCAAAGCTTCAACTTTGCTGAAAATAGACTTTTAAATACTCTTGTGAAATCAATCCTTGAATTTTCTCTTGAAAGATATTTGCTCAATTGTTTAGAGATATGCTTGTATTGTGAAAAATAACCTAGAAACTTGTATTTATAGGAATTAACACCTATTTGACCATTATTTAGACCTCAAAGGCCGACATCCATCAAAATTTTGATTTAAATTAGTGAATTTCCCATTTGAATTTGAAAAATTCCCCAAATGGGACTCATTCGCCACCCTTGGAAAATGGGTCCCACCAAAGGGGACTCATTGTCCTAAGGTGGAGAATGAGTCCCAGCTAAGGTTTTTGAAGTGGGTTTTTGGGATTTAAATGTTTTAAGTTCTTTTTTTAAGGATTTATATGATTTTTGAGTGGAATAAGGCTTGAGATCCAAAAATAATGGGTCATAAGGTCCTATAAATGGTGATTTTAAAGGGTAATTAATGCAACGGTACAAAAATAGGTCCAAATTAAGTGTGAAATTGCCTCTTTCTTCAAGAGTGTACAATTTTGTACACTACATTTAGCCCCCACTTTAGTGCCTAGATGACTCTACGTGCATATGTAAGCTAAAGGACTCTAAACAATACTTTTCATTTCATAAAAGGATACTCATTTAGAGGATGGGAGAATGAAGCCCCTAGTGTAGTTATCTGCAAAATCACAACATTAGGAACTACAACCTGCAACACAAATTCGTTAGTTATTCCCAAAAACCCTCTTATCTAACTTCTAGAAATAAAATTTGAGGGTAGATGTATTCCCCCATTGATTCCACTTGCTTGACAAAGGTGGAATCAAGGTAGCAATCTAGCCACATCAAATAGGGAAAGTCATATCATAGGGAATTTCCAAGTACCATGCCACATAACAATATATGATTGATGATTTCAGGAGTGGAGTCACTATCCCAATGCAACAAACAACTTTAAAAATGGATATCTTTAGCACTGGTTATGTTTATTCGAAGGAAAGGAACTTTTTAACCCTAATATAGTAAAAACCCTAGTTTTAACTTACATAAGAGAAAAAAGTGAAGTAAATCCTAACCCATTTTGTCATTTACCTTTTTGCAGCTTGAGAGTGACTAGAGAATAGTGGAAGATTCTAAGCAAACAAGACTATAGGCCTATGTGACTAGATGTGCTATGTGACCAAGTGGCATGCAGTGAGCGTCAGCACAAGGTGAGTCAATTTTTCTAGCTTTGCTTTGTCTTTACGTAGTTATTTGATGATTTTTACACATTTATAAGTTAATTTAGGGCCATGGAAAAAAGTTTGCAAATTGTCCCCTTTTTTTGCAAAGTGTCCCATTTATTCACAAAGTGTCCCTTTTCTTTGCAAAGTGTCCTATTTCTTCACAAAGTGTCCCAAAAGGGGTCTAAAGTGTCAAGGTCCTTTAGGAAAGAACACTAGAGGGACTTTAGTAAAATTTTATGATGATTAATGTAGAAATTATAAATTTTATATTTCTTATAAGGTATATGTTTTTTTTGTTGATATGTACCCACTTGTTCGTATCAGTGTTAGGGTGGTAGGTAGCTTAGCTTTCTTAGGGGCCTAGCCCCCACATTTTCAATAGAGGATACAAAGCATTTGTAGAATATAGGGATATATTGGGCGTACCTCATTCCCCTATGAGGTACCATGACATGATGTTGATGGCTCTAGCCAAGCGTTGGGATTCAGACACTTGTACATTCCACCTTCCTATTGGTGAGATGAAGATCGCTCTAAAGGACGTCCACTAAATTCTCCAAGTTCCTATTGAGGGAGAGTGGGTATGCTTTCGAGGAGATCATACATTCCATGAGAAGAAATTTAACATGCAGTATTTCCTAGATGGGCTAGTGCACAAGGAGCAAGTGAGGGCACGAATTGAGCTTCTAATGTTATTATATTCATGAGCCTTGGTGGTGAGAAAGATTATGATGCACATAGTTGCACTAGTATTCATCCCTGATGAGTGGGAAACACACCTAGAGGGAGTATTGGTATACTTGATACATGGGATGGTAGAGCACAAGACAATATATGCCTGGGGGCATTATATCCTAGCACATTTATACTATGATCTTGGATGATTCATTTTTGAGAGGTGGAAAGCATGGTACATTGTATGCTTTTGCAAGTTTGATTCCTTAAGCATATCACATGTACCATACCTGTCTGATTCCCATGTGCAATAGCCATGGGGTATCCTCGAGCATTTAGCTATCCTCTATGGTGGTTTTTGGAATACATAGATGTGTAGTTTTGGAGAGTGAGATTTGACCAACTAGAGGAGGATGAAAGCCTTTGGAGACCCTATCAACTTACACTTCACTGGCTAGATCTTGCATGATAGTTGAGGGGATTACAACTAGATAGATTTTTGATTGGCTAACATGATTATGTAATATGTCATTTCTACTACAATCAGGTCATGCAATAGTTTGGGAAGATCCAGACACCACCTAGAGCATGACCCTTTTCCAGGAGGTCAGTGCGAAGTGCCCGAAGACCTAGTGATACAGTACGTTTCACTATAGAAAATGTTGTCCAAAGCGACTATGAGTACTCAGATCATGATGAGCCTCTAGTCTACGATGTTGATGACATCGATGCTACAAATGTTTATGAGGAGTGGTGGATCATATCATGACTAGCTCCCATATTTCTAATTGATGAGCCTATATGAGATACAGGACTATTGCCAGATGAGGGGCATGAGGTAGAGAACAAGACTAAGGAGACATGATACAAGGTCCTTGATACATTTATAGATTTCATAGATGAGTATTATGATGAGGATGCAGATCTTGATTATGTTGGCTAGGATAGAGATGATGAGGAGGAGGATGAGGAGGTTTGGGAGGAGGATGAGGAGGAGTGGCCCCTGAGTGAGGGTGGTAAGGTAGCAGTTGAGGATCAAGCATGATACAAGTGGGGAGAGCCTTCTTTTATGACTAGATCATAAGCAGCGGCCACAACAGGCACCAACACCTATAGCCATAGAGGGGATAGCACATCTTCCATGCCCCCTACATAGGAAAAGGATGGTGTTTCACAACCTACCAAGGATATAGGTAATGATATTTTATTGATTGATGTACTTTATTCTTATGTTTTTACTTTATATATATATATATATATATATATATATATATATATATATATATATATATATATATATATATCATGATGTGTACTGATTATTTATTGTTGTTTCTTTCTTGCAGGAGCTATGAGAGATTATTGAGATCTATATGATAGGTAGTTGTAGGGATAGTGTTTGTGTCAATCGACAAGGATGCCATAGGCTTAGACTATGTGCCCCCTCCTTTTGTGGATTAGGACCCAAAGTCACGCAGGCCATTCGTTAGACTACAAGAAACATATGAAAGTTTGAGGAGGTGAGTCCGCTGAGCTGATGCTACACCAGAGGCATAGTAATCCTAAACCCTAGCAGAGTTTGAGAGACTAGAGTTAGATGTAGCTTGGTTATAAGAAGAGAGGGATCAAATAGTAAGATCACATCAAGAGGCCCTTTGATAAATATGGGGCTTGGAGTTTTCTCTCAGATTTGACATATCGCGATCACAATCACACACCACTATCTCCTAACATACCACTAATAGACCAATGTGAGTACCAGAACCCGAGGGATCTAGCAGTCACAGAACTCAGTGATTTGTATAGATTGATGACATATGCACAAAACTTTGATATATATATGAGCATTTGGTGTTTTATTACTTGTCTTTATGTGTTAAATGTTAAATGGAAATGTGATTAATTAAATAACCTTTGTAAGATCATTTAATGAATATCTTCATGATTTAAAATGCTTTATGTGATCTAATTAAAACTTAGTACAATTTCTCTTACATGCAACATTGTGATTAAGTATGTTATGCTAAATTAAATGCACCTATGATCTAATTGATGAACATTAAGTGCATATAAGGATCTAACCTAACATAACACACAAGATAGACTTGAATAGCATGAAACCTAAAGTAACTACTAAATAATCACTTTAGTGCTTGAGACACCCACATAACTGTTTGTCAAGAACGAAGCAATTCAAAATCATATGAAATATAATCCAGTAGCTCTAACAACATTGTTTTATTATTCATACTATTCAAAAGGATTATACATAATACTAGCATAGATGTGTGACATTGATAGGGTTTTTGAGAGGTGTTCCATCTAGTTATGTTAGTGTGTATGCACCAAACCCATAAATTTTATTGATTATGTAGGGTCCTAACCAATTAGGACTGAATTTTCCATTTTTGAGCTAAGTATGTATTAACATTTCGTTGATTTTCATATAAGACTAAGTCACCTTTATTGAATGCCTGAGGGATGACATGATCATTATGGTTACATTGTAATTTCTTAGCGTAGGCTTGGAGATGCTCAAGAGTGTTAATGCGTTGTTCATCAAGAATCTCAAGTTGGTGTAATCTTTGTTCCTTATAAGTGTTGTTATTGATAAGACCTTGAAGAGCAATCCTTAATGTGGGGATTTCTAACTCCATGGGCATGATTTCCTCGATACCATAGACAAGGTTATAGGGTATTGTTCTCATGGATGTTCTGATGCTTATTCGATAGGCCCATAATTCATATTGTAATTACATGTTCTAATATTTATGATGTTTATTAATAGTTCTCTTGAGGATTTGTTCAATAGTCTTACTAGTGACTTCAACTTTACCATTAGATTATGGATAGTACAATGTTGTAAAGTGATGTTGGATATTAAATGTGTCAGGGAATCTCTTCATGTCATTGTTTGTAAATGGTGTCCCATTGTCTAAAACTAATGTGGCATGAAGTCCAAAGTGAGCAATAATGTGTTCCAATATGAAACGAAATATGATGTTAGTAGTCGTGGATTGAAGAGGAATAGCTTCTACCCATTTTGTAAAATAATCCATTGTTGCAATGATAAATGTATGTCTAACAAAAGAAGGTGGTGATATTTTTCCAATTAGATCCAATCCCCACACTAAGAATGGCCAAATAGGGATTTGGGCCTGAAGCTCAGAAGCTAGAGCATGAATCAAATTATTGTGCTCTTAACATTTGTGACATCTCTTAACATACACAAAGTAATATTTTTCCATTTTTCTCCAGTAATATCCTGTGTGAACAAGTTTTCACAAAAGATCATCCTCCAAAATGACCTCCACAGGCACCTGCATGGGCCTGTTCAAGTGCTATAGTGATTTCAGAGTCCTTAAGACACCTAAGTAAAATTCCATTAAAGGATCTTCTATATAATACATTGGAAAGGATGGTGTATTTGGTTGTTAGTTTTTGTAAGTGAGCTTGGGTGTTCATTGTTGTTGGCTCGGGAATGGTACCATCTTTTAAATAGTTATATATTGTATCATACTATTCACTCCAGTCTTCCTTGGTTGTTGTTAACACCTCTTCTGATTTATCGTCAATCAAAGGTTTTGTGATTAGGTGAATAGTAAACATGATGTCCTTTGAAGGATCTTGGGGTGATATAAGAGAAGCTACACTCACCATTGCATCTGCGTGCCAATTATCTTTTCGTGGGATGTTATCAATGGTGAATGATTCAAAATTTTATAACAAGGTCATTGTGATATCCTTATATTTTGATAATTTGTTGTGTTTTTCTTGGTAGAATCTATCTATTTGTTTGATTACTAATTGTGAATCACCAAAAATCTTAATGTCTTTTGCACCCAAGATTAAAGCAACACGTAATCCAATGATTAAAGCTTCATACTCAACAATATTGTTTGTACATAGGAAGTTTAACTAATACAACAAGGGAATAAGATTTCTTGTGGGAGGAATCAATATAACCCACGTGCCAAAGCCTGTTCTACACTTAGATCCGTTAAAATATAATTCCCATGTATGAGCTTCTATTGTAAGCACATTTTTATTAGGAAAAGAGTCATTGCTAGGTAATGCTAAAGGAGAAGGAGGGCCAGCCAAGTGGTCAGTCAAGGCTTGACCCTTAATTTCTTATTGTGAAACAAAATTAAGGTCAAACTCAGTCATCATCACCCACTTAGCTAGGCATCTTGATAAATATATTTTATTAAAGAGATGTTTGAGAGGGTCAAATTTTGTCATCACTTATATTTCTGGATTTAGTAAGTAATGTCACAACTTACTGGTAGCGAATACAAGGGCTAAACATTATTTTTTGATTGTTGTGTATCATTTCTCATAATATTTTAGGGTTTAGCTAATGTAATAAACATGATGCTCTTTACAGTTTTTGTCTTGCTAAGCCAACAATACTGCGAGAGCATGGGCTGATGCAGCTATATAAAATATGAATGGTTTTCTTGGTATAGAGGGTTGTAGAATGGGTGGAGTTGCAAGGTATTCCTTCAAACTCTAAAAATCCTATTTACAATCCTCATTCCAATAAAAGTGCACATCCTTTTTGAGGAGATATGTGAATGGTAATGTTTGATCAACTAAAGATGCAACAAAATGATGGATGGCTTGAATTCTTCCTTGTGACATGCACAATTGATAAATATTTCTAGGAGGTGTCATGTTAATTATAGCATCAATTTTCTTTGTGTCCACCTCGATGCCTCTATGAGATATGATAAACCATAAAAGTTTTCCACTATCTACTCCAAAGACACACTTTTTTGGATTGAATCTCATGTTGTATTTTCACATCCATTCAAAGATCTTTTGAAGGAAATTTGCATTGCCTTGTCTTGTTAATGATTTGGCTAGAATTTCATCAACATAATCTTCCAAAATTTTATGTATGTAATCTTGGGATTCATATTTCATTTCTTTTGTTGAACAAGCTTATCATTTTCAACAAGGACAATGTTGTGTGTTACTATCTTCGGATCTATTCTTGGAATATCTAAATATTTCCAAGAAAAAAGTTTGGGAAAGTCATGGAGTAAGGTTGTAGTATCCTCTTCTTCTTCATCATCAAGGAACTTCCCTATCTTAATGAATTTCTCTTTATCATTTATGTCCATTGGTATATCAATTGTATCTCCTAAGGGAAGTGCATTATACTTTGGACATTAAATATCATATTGTTCCATACTTATGTATTTCCCATTACTCTCACCTTTTGCATCTCTTTTCTTGGTACTGATCATAGCACATGCAACCTTTTTCTTTGGAGGAGTATGAGATGAATTTTCATAAACTCCTAACATTTGTTTCAAGGCTTCATCATTTTCAAAGTAATTCCATGATGGTGGTAAATCCATATCAAGTAATTCGGGATGCTTCATAGTGAGATTGGTTCTTGGCTTGCATGTGATAGTGTTGATGTTTAGTGATGGTATTTTTGTTGCTTTTTTTGCATTAGAAAAAGAATACCCTAAACCAATCTTTATCTCTTTTGTGTTAGGTTATATAGGAACTCGAATGCCTTGTTCTTTCTTTCCACAACCTTTACCACTATATCCCAATTGTTTCATCAGTTCATGACCTTTCCCATAAAGTTTTTCCATTTCTTTTGGATTTAGTAGTTGTTGATAATCTATCTTATCAAATTTAGTTGTATAACTTGTATTTTCTTCAAAAGTGGATGAGGTAGATTCTTGTGAAGGTTCTTCTAAATTTTGAGTTGACATAACCATTGGTTGTTCTTGTTTTTCATCCTCATTTCTTGTGATTATATGCTCTCCCATAAATGAAGGTGTGAATTCCAAGGAACCCCAATCATCACCTAGTAATTTGGACACTGTTTCTTCTTCTTGTTTATCAACCTCTATAGGTTTTATGTTAGAAGTTAGAATCAATGTCTTCAAAGGACTTGTCATTACTTTTTCAACTTGCAAGCAACTTTCAGGCTCAAGGTCTATTTCAGCTTGGTAGATTTTGTTGTTATAAACATATTTCATTATACGATGAAGGGTTGAAGAAACCACATGCATCTCATGAATGCATGGTCTTCCTAAAAGAATATTGTATGAAATATCATAAGGCATGATGTGAATAGGAGTTTTCAAGGTATCCTTTCTAACTATAATAGGTGAGGTAATCACACTAAGCGGTTGCTTTGTGATATTGTCAAATCCCCTAATTGATAAAGAACTAGCTTTGATTTGTGATTTGTCCACATGTGATCTATCTAAGAGTTTCACATTGCACACATTAAGGGTTGATCCATTGTCAACAAGGGTCCTTTTGATGCCTATTCTATTGAATTGGGCTATTATCATAAAGGCCTCATTTTTATTTCTTAATTCTAATAGAGGGAGCTCATGTTGGTGGAATGTAATGTCTACATTAACTATATTCATTCCTTGTATTAAATTTACCACATCATTTGCATTCATACTAGGAGGAACCACTACTTGTTGTAATTCTGTTTGAAGCATAGTGTGATAGTTTGGTGAATTATGAATTAGGTCCCAAAGGGATATCTCTACAGGAGTGTTCTTAAGTTGTTCAACAAGATCATACTCAATATGTGAAGTTAATCAAGGAGCACTAGGAAATATGAGATTAGGCAAAGGTAAGGGTGTCGGGGTTGGTTGTTGTGGTTACAAATTATTTAGAGAGTTGCATGTATGAGCAACGGTATTATGACTTGATTGCTAGAAGACAACATTCCTAAGTGGGTAAAGTGTAAACTTAAGTTTATTTGGAGGTTGTGGTTTATGCAAAGGTGGGTAAAGGATAAGTTGAGGTTGAATTAAATTGAATTATTTTGTTTTAGGTTTCTCACAACAAGCCTTAGTGGATGGGTTTTGTGAGATGAAGCCTTCAAGGGCTTCATCTAACATGTCAAAGTCATCACGACTAAAAGACTTGAAGGTTAAGTTAACTTTGGTCAGTTCTGGCTTTTCATAACAAGCCTTAGTGGATGATCTTAGTGAGAGGAATTCCTCAAGAGCTTCATCTAACATGTCTAATTCATCACTACTAAAGGGATTGGATGATATGTTTTGTCTAAATTTAAGCATTTTTTGAATTTTTTCTTTCGATGTTTTTAGTTTTTAGTTTTTCTTTTCTAATGAATCTAATCTAAGTGAACTAGGAACTAATGCTGAAAATGAAAATTGTAAAAATCTAATGCTATCCATAATTTCCATGAATTAAATGATGTTATTTCTAATGATTTCAATGTAACAAAAAGTAATTAAACTGAAAAAGAATAGTAACAAAGAAAAACATGATCTTAAAAACTAGAAACTAGATTATGAAAATAGCAATGCAAAATGTGCACTGGGACTAATTCACCTAGGATGGCAAATGAGTCCCAGTAGGTTTTTTTTAGATTTTTCAGAATTTTTTGGTTGGTTTTTATGTTTCCTATGCTATATAATGTAGACCTAAGATGCAAATATAGTTTTTCAATGGTTTTTAATGAATTCAAATGCAACAATGTAGACTATATGATCTTTTCACTAATGCAAATTTTGAAACCCTAGAATGTAAATTAAAAAATACAAGATGCAATGGAATGTTAATGTAAGCTATCTCTAGGATGTAAATGCACTCCCAATCAGAAATATGATGCTCTAAATGCAAGTTCACCAAAATAAAATGAAGATTTTTGTATAGGGGACTCTCTTACACTTCTAGGGTTTTGGAACTACAAGGAGAGAGACAAAAACCTTAGTTCACTTCACTCAAGAACAAATTTGTGAGATGCCAATACAAAAGAGATTGAAATATAGAAAAGGGGTTCACCACCAAGTGTAAACTTGGAAAACACAAGAATGTTTGAAAACACAATGTTATATTTGCTAAAAGACCTAAATGACCTATAAAATGCTTTGAAAATGGAATCAAAATAGAATAGAAAAGTGTAAAATAAAATGGTATGCACTTGGAAATCTTAGGATGACTAAAGTATCTTTGAAAATTTGGAAATTCTAACTTTTTCAGCAACTAGGACTCATTCGCCAACTTGGGTGAATCAATCCCAGATCAGGGCTTCTACCAAGAAAGTTGTTTCATGGAAAAGGGTACTAGAATCCACAAATAGATCTAATAGACACCTTCAGTGGTAATCATTCGCCACTAATGGTGAATCAATCCTATTCCACTTTTTTGGAAATTGGAATCACTGACCTACACTCAACACCTGCACTTTCTTCCTAAATTGAATTACGGATCTAGATCTGTGAAAACACCTACAAAATAGAATATAATTTTATTTTCTAATGGGGGGTTTACCTCAGTCAAACCCCTAGTTTGGTAGTTAAACCTTGAAAGGAATAATGAAATGTACATGAAAACCCTACCCTCAAGTGTGTCTATGACTAGGAAATCTAAAACATGATGCAATCCTATTCTAATATGCAAGAACAAGATGCATAAATGAAACTTAAATGAAGCAAGACTCAATTTAAGAGATCCTAAATCACCTCAAATGAATCTCAATAATATGAAAACCTTCCTTAGGCTGAAAGTAGAGTGACAATGAAGATGGAATCAGTTAGAAGACAAGTCCTTAGGATTGCCTTGATGGCTAGTTGCATCTCCCCAACCTAGAATTTCTCATGATTCACCATAGACATCCATGATCAACCCTTGAAAATGCTAGATCTTGAACAAAATTGAGCTTGAAGATTTGAAAAAACACTTGAATTACTGCTCCAAAGCTTCAATTTTGCTACAAATTGATGCAGGAGCATCCAGGGTGTAAGAGCAATCTTGCATGACCCAAAAAAAAATGTTGTTTCTTTTCAATAAGGGCTAAATTTGGAAGGGATACTATTTTAGTAAGTTTGCATTTATGCATAGTTGGACATGAAATATTACACGGACCTCCAAAATGGTAAATTGAAGCCAATTGAAGAGAAATCACTTCAATACCATTTCTCATTTGAGTGATTAAAATTTTAATTTTTGAGATCCTAGTAAAAATCTTCAGGATCAATTTTGAGACACTTAGAGGCTCTGGATAAGCCTAAAAAATGGTGGAAAACAAAATTAGTTGGCCTTTAGGCCCTACTTTTGAGTGGAATATTTATTGAGAGCTTTCTGAAAAGGTATTATAATAGAAAATTTGACAGTCAGATCAAAAGTTATGACCCCCAAAGTTGTAATACCAAAATTAATAGAACTTCAAAATATCTTCTTGAGGAAGTTACACTTTTTTAGAAGATTCTAGGGTGGTTACAAATTCCAAATAAAGGATGTAAAGGGGGACTACAGAGAGGAGGCTAGAGCAAAGTAGATGGTGGCTCCGATTTGCAGATTTATGTAATCAGAAAGCCCATGTGATGGCAAATATAATGTTGTAATGTCATTTTCATTTCAATGATAATAGAAAATATTTGCTTCCTTCTTGCATTTTTTTGTGCCATTATCTGTTGTTTTTTTGAGTTTTATATTGTCATGGGGGGTACCCTTCATCACAAATAGACTGTTAAACACTCTTGTGAACTCGATCCTTGAATTTTCTCTTGAAAGATATTTGCTCAATTGTTTAGAAATATGCTTGGATTATGAAAAATGACTTAGAAACTTATATTTATAGGCATTAACACCTAATTGACCGTTATTTAGACCTCAAAAGCTGGCATCCACTAAAAATTTTATTCAAATTGGTTAATTTACCACTCAAATTTGAAAAATGCCCCAAATGGGACTCATTCGCTAACCTTGGTGAATGGGTCCAACCAAAGGGGACTCATTTTCCGAAAGTGGTGAATGAGTCCCACCTAAGGTTTTTGAGGTGGTTTTTCAAGATTTAATTGTTTTAAGTGCTTTTTGTCATGATTTATATGATTTTTCTACACTACAATAATTAAACAAGTTCAACATCTTAATAGTTCTATATGGAAAACATAATATATGTAAAAGCATATATATATGAATAGAATTGTATACCAAGATATATTCAGGTTATATTTAACAATTCTAATTACTCTTGGACATATGAGGAATGTGCAAAGGATTCCATTCAATGCTCTATAGTATGGAGAGGATATTAGCAAAGGAGAATAATTGTGAATGTCATTGGCTGCTTTCCCTCTTATTTAGTAATTTGAATCTAACAATTCAATGCATTCCATTTGGTTGTTATGTTTCAAATTTGAATTTGTTCGATCATTCGTGATGGGGAAGCAAACCCGAGACATAGAAATAATGAGCATAACCAAAGAACTTTATTATTATTCAGTAATGGAAATATTACATGCAGAGGATCTCAAATCCTCAAGCTCTATAATACATGCAAGCTATAGAGAATTACATAATACCCCTCTTCGCAACATGCAAATTTTTCACCCCAAAAGCTACAAAAATAAAAAAATTCCCCCCACAAAAATCCCCTTTTCTATTTTGGAGCCAAACAACAATTGAATTATCATATTTTTGTGGTTTGGCACCACAAATTACAATTTGAAATTCAAAATTTAAAACATCATTTGAAAATTAGCACATTTTGAATGTGTGCCAACTTCTGGGAGCCATAACTTTTGATCCAGGACTCTATTTTTTGAGCCGTTTGAACCGTCAAAAAGGTCTCAAAGTCAAGAATGTGCTCAAAATCTGTTACGCCAATTTTAGGAAGTTTTCATGCTGTTTCAAGGCCGTTTAGTGCCTCAAACCTGATCTGGAAGGTTTTCAGGTACATTTTTGGGAGATTGAAACTGCAATATCTTTCAAATGAGGAATGCTCTTGGCCTTATTCTTTTGCCAATATTCATATTTTTCTATTTTGAATCCTCCCATGTAATTTTTGTTCCCAAACACCTTTAAATTCCAATACCTGCTAAAAATAGCAGTTGACTAGAAAAAGCAAAAAAGCAAAACTAAAAGTGTGGATTTACATAATGACGAAAAGGGTATCTAGAAATGTAAAGACATCTACAAAAGGCTAACCAAAGGAAACATAAATGGAATACATATTTTTGGGTGATGCAAGATTTCCCCTACACCACTAGATTCTCCTACATCAGAAACCCAAGGTAATTTGAGAAGTGACCCCGTCACATCTCAGATGGTTGAGGAAAACCCAAATGGTCAACCTCTGCCTTAGACAACTAGGATGATTCTTCCACAGGCCTTCCTCTGCACTTCACCAAATATTTTTCATATTGCCTATTTTTGGTACTCCTTCCCACATGGCTATCCAGGATTGCTTCAATCTCCTTCTTTTCTGAAGTAGATGATGGAATACCACATTGTTCCATTGTTGGTACTTCCTCTGCGCCACCTTCATAATAGTCTATCAAATCTAAAATGTTGAACATAGGGGAAATTTTGACTCCATCTGACAACTCTACCTCATATGCATTCCCTGAATCATGCCTCTTCAAAATTTTATAGGGACCAAACTTCTTCATCTTCAATTTGTTATAGGTTCCCACTAGAAACCTTTCTTTCCTTAAGTGGACCATCACTTTATCACCTACATAAAACTCCTTATTCCTCCTCTTCTGATCTACCTTAGCCTTATACTACATATTCATCTTATTGATATGTTCTCTTACCTCTTCATGTACATTCTTGATGTGCTCTGCAAATTCTTCAGCTTTGGCACTAGTCTTCTTCTCTTGGTCCATCCTCAATTCTAGAGCAGTTTTGGGACTACCTCCATACACAATTTGGAATGGTAATCTTCCCATACTCCTATTGACAGAATTGTTGTAAGAAAACTCTACCTAGGGTAAGATTAGGTTCCATCCCTTGGGTTTATCTCCTACCAAACATCTCAGTAAGTTACCCATACTTCTGTTCACAACCTCAATCTACCCATTAGTCTATGGATGGTGTGCAGAATTGAACTTGTCTTTAAATTTTTCCACAAGGTCCTCCAAAAGTACCCCACAAACTTGGTATCACAATCTGCGACTATACTCTTTAGCAGACCATGTAGCCTCACCACCTCTCTAAAGAATAAGTCAACAATGTGGACTACATAATGGGTCTTCTGGCATGGAATGAAATGTGCCATATTTGAAAATCTGTCAACTACAACAAACACTAAATCATTCCCTCTCTGCATCCTTGGAAAACCAAGAAAAAATTCCATACTTATATCTTCCCAAGGCCTCTCTGATATAGGTAAGGGCTCATACAACCCTATATTCTGGCTCACTCCCTTAGCCATATGACACACCCTACAACTCTACACAAACTTCCTCACATTCTATGACAACTGCAGCTAATAATAATGCTCACTGATAATGGCAATAGTCTTATCCCGACCAAAATATCCTGCCATTCCTCCACTTTGCTTCTCCTTTATCAGGTTCTCCCTCATGGAACTCCTTCGAATACACAATTGGCTTCCTTTAAACAACATGTCATCCTGGATTATGAAATCTAGCCACCTTGTCCTATCAACTGTAACACACTCCTTACAAGCTTTCCAAGCCTCTGCAAAATTAGGATCCTCATGGTACAATGTCTTGAGTTCATTGAACCCAACCACTTCAATATGCATCTCATTCAACAATGTTTTCCTCCTACTTAAGGAATTTGTAACCCTATTCGACCTCCCACTCCTATGTTTTAAAACAAAGGTATAGCTCTGTAAAAATTCTACCTATTTCATGTCTCTAATTTAATTTTCCCTAACTATTCGGGTACTATAATGCTTGATGATCAGTAAACAAAAAAAAAACCTTCAAAAATAGATAATGTCTCCATTTATTTAATGCTTGAACTATTGCATAAAATTCTTGATCATATATAGAGTACTTTCTCTTTGCATCATTTAACTTTTCACTAAAATAGGCAATGGGCTTACCTTCTTGGCTCATCACTGCTCCAATGGCACAACCACTAGCATCACAATTCACCTAAAACACCTTATTGAAATCTGGGAGGGCTAAAACTGGTTGCTCTATCACCTTTTTCTTCAACAGATCAAAACTCTTCACTGCTCCAGTGCTCCACTTGAACTCTTTTCTATCCCCTCTCATTGTTTCAGTCAAGGGTGCACAAATACTATTGAAGTTTCTAATGAACTTTCTCTAAAAACTGGCCAAGCCATGGAAATATCTCACCACAGTAGCAGTTCTTGGGGTAGGCCATTCTAGAATAGCCTTCACCTTCTCTAGGTCCATCTTGAGACCTTCTACCAAGACAACAAACCCCAAGTACACTAACTCCTTCACAAAACTACACTTCTTCAAATTAATCAACAATTTCTCTTCTATCAAATTTTCAAAGACTCTATGAATATGCATCAAATGTTCACCTAGGAACTTACTGAATATCAAAATGTCATCTAAGTACACAATAACAAAATTCCTGAGAAATTCTTTCAATAGCTCGATGATGAGCCGCATGAATGTGCTCGATGCATTAGTTAGCCCAAAGGGCATGACCAACCACTCATACAGGCCCTCTTTGGTCTTGAAGGTGGTCTTCCATTCATCTCCCTCACAAATTTGGATTTGGTGATATCCACTCTTAAGGTCAATCTTTGTGAAGTACTGCGCTCTACTCAAACAATCCATCAAGTCATCCATCCTTGGTAGGGGAAATTTGTATTTTATTGTTATGTTGTTTATGGCTCAGGAATCTATGCACATTCTCCACTCCCCATCCTTCTTCAATTCTAGTATTGCAGGTACTACACATGGACACAAACTCTCTTGAATCAAACCCTTTCTCAACAACTCCTGAACTTGTCTATTCAACTCCTCATTTTCTATAGGAGTCATTGTGTGAGCTTCCTTATTTGGAAAACTAGCTCTAGGGAGCAAGTCAATCTGATGATTGATCTTCCTCACTGGTGGTAAACCCTCAGGAACATTATCAAAAACAATCTCCTGAAACTCACCCAACAACCCAAAAACTTCTACTAGCATGTTCCCACTATCCTCTTTATCCATTCTAGGAATCAATGCATAACCCAGATGCTTATGCTTCATGCCTTCTAAAAATTTCCTTCCATCAACATAACAAACTCTAGCACTACTGCATACCTTTTATTTAGCCTCCTTTAGGGGTTTCAGCTTATGTCGGACTCCATCCTTCGTCAAGAAATAAGTGTTTGCATGACCATCATGTATAGCCCTCCTGTCAAACTGCCACAACCTCCCCAACAACATGTAACATGCATCCATGGGGATGATATCACAGAGTACCTCATCACAATAGCTCCCAATTTTGAACTTCACTAGGCACTACTCATTGACTAAAACCTTGTGATCTTTCTACATCTAGGAAATTCGATATAGATGTGGATTCCTTTCTCTATTTAGTTTTAGTTTTACAACCATCTCATCTGACACCAGATTATCAATTCTCCCACTATCAATAATGACATCACAACATTTTCCTTCACATTTGCACCTTGTGTGAAATTGATTCTTCCTTTGTTATGGCTCCTTCTCTTCAAGTCACTAGGGCTCTTCTCACCACTAGGGATTCTCCACTTTTAGCATCATTTGAATGCTCATATTGAGCCTCCTCATCTGCATGTGCAACCTTTCCACGACCTTCTGGTCTTTTTTCTATCCTTCCTTGGTGTTGTGGACATTCATAGGCTCGATGCCCTTCTTCACCACATTGGAAACAAGTTCCTCTAAAACCACCTCTTCCAGATCCTTGTCCAGATCTACCTCATCCTCTACCTCTTTGAACACCACTATTTTGATCATGAGGGCGGTAGAAATTATCAATCCTCTATCCTCGGTTGGTACCCACATCACCATTTTTCTTCTCATCCTCATTTTGGCTTCCAAAAGATTTTCCACCACCCTTTCCACTTTGACCTCCTCTTCCTTTTTTATTTTTATCAAACCTTTTGTTTAACTTCTCTTTGACTTTCAAATTGAATTAGTATGCATCCTCAATGGTGGTCATTTTGACTAGGCTTAACTCCTCTTGAATATTCAGTCATAACCCATTAAGATAATGAGCTACCATCTCCTTGTTGGCCTTTGCATGGCAATCTTCTAATGATCATCTTATGAAAATATTCTATGTATGCTTTCACAGATCTACTCCCTTGCTTCAACCCTTGCAATTTCTTCAACAAATCTAACTCATAGTCCACTAGTATAAACTACTTCTTTAGTTTCTCCACCATGTGATCCCAACTGTTGATCTTTCCTTTTCCTCTTTGATTCCTCTCCAACTGGACCTCTTTCCACCAAATATTTGCATGGCCCTTCAATTTCATTTTTGCAAACTTAACCCAACCTGGGTCCTCTACTTCATAATTGAAATACTCCTCTAGCTTGTTGATCTAGTTGATCAACTCTTTTGGGTCCAAACTTCTGGAATAACTAGGGACTTCTATTCTAGTTCTTTTTCCAATCTTCAAAATGGACCGAATCAGCCACATTTGATCTTGATCAATCACTTCTTCCTCTTCTACATCTGAATCTTCCATCTCTTCTTCATCCTCACTTTCTCCTCTTCTTCCCAGATTTAACCCTCTTCTCATCTATTCCTGCAATGCATCAATTTGTCTTTGGAGGGCTCTAAAACCCTCGGCCACCAATGGATATCTTCCACCAGCATTTTTGCTACCTCTTCCACCTCTAGCACCACCACACCTACTAGGCATCACTCTTGGAGGCATCTTGAATATCTCGAACCCACAACCATGATCCTGGTGTGAACTGCCTCACGATTAGTGATCTCTCCACATGTTCAAGAAAACCCACTCTGATACCACCTGACAAGGGAGAAAAACCGAGACACAAAAATAATGAACATAACTAGAGAACTTTATTATTATTCAGTAATGGAAATCTTACATGTAGAGGATCTCAAATCCTCAAGCTTTGCAATACATGCAAGCTACAGAAAATTACAGAATACCCCTATTCGCAGCATGTGAACTTTTCCCCCAAAAAGTTATAAAAATTAGAAAATACCCCCATAAATAGCCCCTTTTCCATTTTGAAGCCAAAAAAAAAAATTCATATTTTGGCAGTTTGGAACCACAAATTAAAATTTGAAATTCAAAATTTAAAACATCATTCGAAAATTATCACATTTTGAAAGTGTGCCAACTTCCGGGAGCTATAACTTTTGATTCGGGACTCTGTTTTTTGAACCATTTGAACCATCAGAAAGGTCTTAGAGTCAAGAATGTGCTCAAAATCACTACCATGATTTCAAAAAAAAATTAGGCCATTTAGTGCCTCAAACTTGATTTGGAAGCTTTTCAGGTAAATTTTTAGGAGACTGAAATTGCAATATCTTTCAAACCGGGAATGGTCTCAGCCTAATTCTTTATCTAATCTTCTTATTTTTCTGTTATGAATCCTCCCATATAATTTTTTTCCCAAACACCTTCAAATTCCAATACCTGCTAAAATAGCAGTTGACTAGAAAAAGTAGAAAAGCAAAACTAAAAGTGGGGATATACATAATGATGAAAAGGGTATCCAAAAATGCAAAGACATCTACAAAAGGATAACCAAAGGAAACATAAATGGAATGCATATTTTTGGGTGATGTAATATTTCCCTTACACTACTGGATGCTCCTGCATCAATGTGAATTTGTAGTTTCCATTTATGTAGGTTTTTTAAAGGTGAATTGATTGAATTCTGCATTATAGTTGTATTCAATGTTTATTTGGGGAGGTTATATATCAATGATTTTCTACATATTTGTATGTATGCATACATTCATTCAAACATAAGCATACATGCATACATTCTTATAAACATAAGCATACATGCATACATTCTTAGAAACATAAGCATACATGCATACATTCTTAGAAACATAAGCATACATGCATAGTTTCCATTTACGTAGGTTTTTTAAAGGTGAATTGCTTGAATTTTGCATTATATTTGTATTCAATTTTTATTTGGAAAGCCTTATATATCAGATATTTTTTGCATGTTTGTATGCATGCATGCATACATTGAAACATAAGCATACATGCATACATTCATAGAAACATAAGAAA
Organism: Sequoia sempervirens; assembly: GCA_007258455.2. Lineage (NCBI taxonomy): Eukaryota > Viridiplantae > Streptophyta > Pinopsida > Cupressales > Cupressaceae > Sequoia > Sequoia sempervirens. The sequence goes on along the minus strand of VDFB02193867.1, from coordinate 376,715,329 downwards.
ATATGCATACATTCATATAAGCATTACATACATATACTTTGCAAAACATAAAAGGGCCATAATTGTGTCAATATTAGGGTGCAATTATATCAATTTTATCACTCATATACGCTCAAAAGTGAATGGGTCAAATTCATAGGTTAACATTGGAGGTTTACATTATCAGTAATAATAGTTTTCACCTACACATTAATCTCCAAGCCTTAACACTAGACACGACTATACATTCACTCCAATTAATAGGCACATTAGGTCCATTGGTGGATTAGTTGCCAATTGAAACTTTTTATGATCAAAGCCATCTTGTTAGATTCATATAAATATGTATACATACATACATACATACATACAAATATATATATATATATATATATATATATATATATATATATATATATATATATATATATATATATATATATATATATATATAGAGAGAGAGAGAGAAAAGAGTATATATATATATATATATATATATATATATATATATATATATATATATATATATATATATATGAGAGTATGTGGCATAGGGAGTATGGGGAGTATATAGAGCATAGAAGGGATGGTATATATGATAAGAGAGGAGAGGATGGGAGGAGGATACGGATGGGACGGGATCTGATTTTAAAAGATCTGATTTCTTAAAATTGATTTCTTGATTTTTGCCTGATTTTTGCCGGATTGATTGATCTGATCCGTGATCCTGATTTTCAGCGTTGATTTTGCCTGATTTTGATTTTGGCGCAAAGTTCTGATTTTGATTTTGCCTGATTTCGCTGTTTGATTTTGCGCAACGATCCAAAACTGCAACGCCCATTGACTGGCTGATTGATTTTAAAATTTTGATTTGATCGATTTGCTCGACGTCTGGCCTGATTTTGATTTTGTTTGATTTTGTTCGACTTTGCCTGATTTTTGTCGATCTGATCAAAACCGCCGTTCGACGAACGATTTGATTCTGGCTCTCCCTCTCTCCCACTCTATAAACCCTATCCCACTCTATAAACCCTATAGCCACTCTATAAATCCTATCCCACTCTCTCTCCACTCTCCCTCTCTCCCTAAACCCTAAACAATATATCTAAAAGGGAGATGGAGACTTCAAAGGGATACTATGTATTGAATATATTATATAATATATTTAATATATATACAATATATCTAGAATATAAATAATATATATTATAGTATATATTATATATAATATATACTATAATATATTTTAGATATAATATATACTATAATATATTTTAGATATAATATATACTATAATATATTTTAGATATAATATATACTATAATATTTTGTATATATAATATATACTAGAATATATTTTATATACAATGTATACTAGAATATATTTTATATATAATATATACTAGAATATATTTAATATATAATATATACTAGAATATATTTAATATATAATATGTATTATATAATATATTTAATATAAAATATATAGTATATTTATATTTAATAAATTTATAATAGAAAAAATGGATATTCGTTTGAAACGGATATCTGTTATTAACTCCATTGGATATGTAGTGTCCCTCTAGTTTTTATACTTTGTTTCAAATTGTTTATGTTTTACTGGTAGTTGTTTTGGTGTGTTTTTGAAGACGTATCTAATTTTGTTTATGATGTAGTATTGTAAGTTAGTCTTGGTGAAGGAGACAGAGTAGCATTACTCACTCGTGAGTACACTATTATGTTGTGAATCTCTTTCGTGGTGTGCTTGTTGGTTTATGCAGATGTGTTTAACAATGTTGTTTGATGTAGTTTGAAAGTATCGGGTATTGGCTTCACCTTCTTTGTCAGGTCTTAGTGTGCCCTGACCCAATGGAAACATGTTTCAAAGATAATGTCAGGTCTTTCTTTTAGCCATCATTCTTTTACTGAACGAGTATCTATTTTTCACCTGTTATCATTGTGTTATGTTCTTCAGGTCTGCCATGTCTTCATATTTTCATCATGTATGGAAATATTAATTAGTTTAATGGTTAATTAATCAGTTAATGATTTAATTGATGATGTGGAAATGTTTGATTAAAACATTATGTTTAGACAATTTAATAGTTTAAAAGTGATTGTTGTTTTAAAAAGTTTTGATTAATTAAATTAATTAAAATAGATATTTATTTATTTGTAATGGAAATTTATGAGTAAAAGATATGTATATTTCAATGTTCTAGTTAAAATTCTTGAAAGTGGATAATGTTGTATTGTTGTTTTCAACAAAGATGTAAAATATCATTAAATGTAACTTCAAGTCAGAAGATATTATCTTGAATGTTTATTTAGATTGAACTGAATGATCAATTTGAATGCATTTTGATTGTTAGTTAGGTCTTGTGACTTTGAGTTAATTGAAAATGAATTAAAATCTTTGGTTGTGCAATTCATTCATCACAATTGATTTTTTTGGGGTTTCTGGAAAAAGAAAACTTTCACGACAATTTTTCTAAAAAGCTTCTTGCATGACAATATTCTGGAAAAAGTTTCTTTACAGTATTTGTTTGTTTTTGAAAACTCTATGATAAGGAATTTGGAAGGATTTTTGTGATTTTGATTGTGAATTGGGTTAGAAGATCACGATATTCAAAGTTGCAACTGCAAATTCTGGGAAAAAGCTCTCAACATCACTCTACAACCCAATGAATCAGGTTCCTTGTGTTTCATTTTTGCTTTTATTTACTTGAAATATGATATTCACAAGTTTTTGTATAAACTTTTGGAATATTTATACAAGCATTGTGTGTATTCTATATTATATTAGACTTTGTAAATCTGATTAATGTTTAGTTTGATAGAAAACCTTCTTATACTAGCGCCAGTTAGTCCTTATTGTTGAGCTTAAGCTATCCATTTGATACCTATTAGATATTATGTCTATAAATATATGTTTGATGCTTCCTTTTAAGGTTGATGGCAGTCCCCACGATTACCACATGTTGGTGTAGTGGCCAACATAATATAAAGATTAAGTCCATGATCATCTTTGAATCATAGGCGCATGAGGGTCAACCATGCACACCAAATGATCAATTATATATATGTAATGTAATATGGGTTACCACTATAGGGGTGTGTGCAGCCCATCCTTTTAAATCTATGTGGTTGCATTCTCCTTGAATGCTGCCAATGTGTTGTATTTATCTCAATAAGTAAACTAAAGATTCTCTTGAGTCACCAACGTATTTCTCTTTTCCCTTTCTAACTCTTTCTTGTTGTAAATCATCTATGCGATTTAATCATCTATACCACATGGTTAATGCACTTTGAATCCTTGGATCTGAAGGAAATTTCCTTAACAGAAAACTATAGAAAGTTTTAATGTTTGCATGTAGAAGGCATTAATTCACTACATGAAACATTAGGGTTAATTAATTAATATGTATGGTCTTCCCTTCATTTGGTGTTTACTTTAAATCAAAGGTTATTTTTAGTTCAAATTGAATCCAATTGGAATCTTGATTAGATATGGTGTAGTGTATGTTCTCCATTTTAAATTATGTTGTTGTTTGTAAATGATGGAAATGATTTAGATCTCTCAGAATAATATTTTCATAGTTTCTTCATATTTTCCTTGAAAACTCTGTTTAATGTTGTCAGTGTAGTTCTCTTTGTCAATTTCTAATTTTCAAATCATAAGATTGTCTTGGTCATTAGATCCTCTCTTGATTACCTTAGTTTGAGTTAATTTCATTTTCTTAAAAAATTTACATGATATTATCTCCTCAACGCGTATCCTTTAGTCTTACCATTGGATTTGTTTAAAATCATGGAAATGGTTTACATTTCTCCAAACAATCCTCTTGCAGTGCCACTTATTTTAGTCTTTTGTTGGTTATTTAAAAATACTTGTATGTTTAATTCTACAAGCCACCTACAACTAGGAGGTTGGCTATTGAAATTGTTTATTTTGCTGAGTGGGGGGTCAGTGTATTGTGATGTGCCTCCATTCGATTTTATAGTAATTGTAACTACCATTTAATTTGAATGCCTTAAATTTGTGATGGAGAATTGAGTTTTTGAAGTCATTCTCTACGTGGGTTCTCACTCTTCGCATTCTCCTTGTGTTTTGGTGAACAAAATCCCCAAACAACATTCTTTATACTCCTAAAATTTTGGTATAAATTTCCTTGGCTAAGCATACATTGTTAATACCACCCCTATGTCGACTCTTCTTGCCAAGAGAACTTGGGTTTGCTTACTGTAATATTTCCTTGCTTTAGTTTGGGTGCAACATGCATGGAGTCTTTAAACTCAATTCATCTAGATTGCATGCCTTATCTAAATATTGGAATGCTTAGTGAACTACTAGTATTAGTTTAATGATAAACGAATGTAGTAAATTGACATCATTCGGTGATCGACACATGACTATAGTTTCATTGTGCTAGGAAACTTTGATTCCAATTACTTCATGCATAATGGCCGATGCCCAATCATTAGTTTAACACTCCATTTAACATTTTGATTTCTCCAATTGAGTCATGCTCGTTCATTTTATGTCCAGTTAGTAGGATCTTGGTTTGAGTCTTTTGGTACTAAGTTAGGCTTATCCTTGTAATCTAAAAGCCATCAGTGATGCGCCTATATTTGTTAATGGATAACCATTGTTTTACGTCTAAAATTTTGATGATATTAGAAGCTTATCTTGCATACGTCAAAACATGTGGTCTGGTGTGGTCTTCATAATGGTAACCACCATCTTATGGCTATTAATGATCATATAATAAGCATCAATTAGAGGTTGATATATATATAGTTTAATTCTTCCTCAATTCTAAAATATTCTATTAGCTGCTTATTTTTTCATCTACCTTTTAAGGGTCGCACTATGGTATGATCTTAGGTGGTATCTTAATTACCTAGCATGTGAATGTTTTGGTGTTAGTATTTCCTTATGAATTGAATTCTATAGTATACCTGGGTATGTGCATGATCATGATGGGCCAAAAAGTGGCAATATTATGGGTATATGTAGGGTATGTGGCTGACGACTTTTTTTTACCCAAAATTGATGAAACAAAAAGGGTTTTTAGAGGAGATTATCAGTTTTCAACCAATATAAATTATGCTTTAATTTGAATTTAATAAATAATTATTATTCATTTTCTATTAGAATTATGACTATAGTCTTGATCGATAGGCTAATTGAAAAACATCTATAACTTTCAAATGGTATCACATTTTTTGAATCCTAAACATGCATCACATTGTATGATTCACATAATATAGGATTAAAAAAATAAAAAATAAATTTCATGAAGTTTTGATCAAGTTAAGGTGGTCAGACATACGAGTTTTTATATTTTTAAAAGTTGTAATAAAAAATTCATAATTAATTATTTACTTGGAAAAAAATTACAAAAAATATGCATCACATCCGGACATTATTCATCTACTTATATATAAAATCTTATAAAAAAATATTATCATTTCATTATGGTTAGGGTGGTCAGATAGACACCTACTTACTTTTTCCCTGAAATTTAAGTACTACTGCATTGAAATTTCAAATTTTCACCAAATAGATTTTATTTATTTTTAAATAAACCTAGTAGTTTAGAAACTAAATTAAATTTTCTACAAATTATAATTTTACATATTTTTGAAATAATATAGATAACTTATTCAAAAATTTATGTCAATTTTCCTAACACTGATTTTTCTAATTTTTTTGCCACTTAAGGGCATGTTTTTTCCATGATGATCCTGCACATACCCACTTATATAAATTTATATACATGAATTAAAATTGATTGAATTTTAAATGAAATGAATATATATTATTCTTAATAAAGTATGATTATTGATTTATTTTGTTAATTAGAAAACAATAAACAAGACATTTTATTATGTCAATGTATTATCATTTATGAACCTTAGGTTCATGAAGATTCAATGGATATTTATGTTGGGAATTTTTTTATTTTTTTTATGATTAAAAAGTGTACTTTGGTGTTATGGCGTTTTCAAATCTTCCAAAGGCTAGAGGAAGTAACCTATATTGCAAGCTTATTTATATTTTACTCTATTGTTCAATTACAATGATTTTATTTGGGACTTAGCTATGAACAATTTTTATCTTATTACATTAGAGGTATTTGAATGCTATATGGTCTATGTCATGATTGAGAAGTGCTTGTTCTTGTTTTTGTTTAGTGTGCATGATGGATATCCTTTGCAATTTTCAAGAAGTTATGTTAATGTAATTAGGAAGAGTGGCTTTCATATGGGTCGAAGCCCTAAGAGGTAACTAGGGTAACCTATCGTAAGTTTGTAATTCAGTGAAAACCATAATAAATGTACTTGGGATTAGGTGGTATTCATTAAATAATTTAGATAATTGGAATGCTTCACCTAGTGCCTTAATGTTTGCATAGATTAAAGGTAGGTTGAGATGGCCTCAAATGGCATAGTCAATCACTTTGTCCTCTTGAAAAGTGTTTCAGTTCTGCATGAGTTTGTTTAGGGGCTGACAATCGGTAGAGATTGCTAGGGTAACCTAGGATGAGGGCAGGTAATCTAGGAAGATTCACCACAGTAACCTAGAACAACTATGTGATGACACTCTAATCCTTATACATGTTTTGTGGTCTCTTGTGTAGATTCACCTTTGGTTTTGTTGTTGCCTCTAGGAGCTTGTTAGTGATCATATGTGTTGTTATGTGATTTTCAGCCATGTGATGTTATCTTTTATTATCTTGTATGTTTGATTGACTTGTGGACCTGATATTATCTCCTAGCATGGGGGTGTACTTTTGAGTACCACGTGGTTGGGAGGAACGTGCTCTATCATCCATTCGGTTGGACCCTTGTAGGTTATACAGCTCAAGACGAGATTATTCTTGATATGTTCTTGGATAAACTTTGTTCATGGAGTTGGACATTGAGCGTGCTCATGAATGAGATTGACTGATGTACATGATCATCATTCATATTGTATACTATCTTAATAGTTATATGAGGCTTTATTGTATTATGATTTTGATGTTTCGAGATTTATCACAATCTCACTTGATGTATCTTAAACATGTAATTAAACTTCATTACAAATGTGTAATTGGATCATACATTGTTGTAATGATCTATCCTTATGTATTATGTCTTTGGTTTAAGGATGTGATATTATTTCTTGAGAATTATTAGTAGCATTGTCATGGAATCATGAGAACATTTCTGTATATGTTCTTGTACTCTTATTATAATCGAATGAATTTTTTAAAAAATAAAAAAATTATTTAGTTATTTTGATACTTTAAGTATTATTCTCTGGGTTCCCTAGCAGGGCATTATAGGATATTGGTTCCCCATGAAAAATCAATATGGTATTGCATAACGGATATCCAATTCAAATGGATATTTTTTTTGAGCGGATATCTATTTTGTTGTCTCATTTTCAAATTGAGACAATGTATTAAATAAAATATATAATATACAATTTATATAGTAAAATATATTAATAATATATTATATAATATAAAATATATATAATATAATATATTATATAATATATATTATAAATTATATAATAATATAATATATATTATATATTATAATATAATATAATATATTATATAATATATTATATATAATATATAATATAATATATTTCATATATATTATATAATATAATATATTTCATATATATTATATAATATATAATATAAAACATATATGTGAAATATATTATTGTATATTTATATACAATAAATTTATGATATAACAAATAGATATCCATTAATAACGGATATCCGTTTATAACATCCATATCTATTTCTTTGAGGACTTTATAATGCAAATTCTTCCTCATTTTTATGAACCCGTCCTCATTTTAGCAACGCAGCAGTTGAGCAACGACCTCCAAGTATGTTGTTTTTGCATTTTTTCAATTTTTTTTTGCTAATTAGTGATAAATTAAAGATTTTTTTTGCATTCTTTGTAGATTTTTTGAATTTTTTCATTTCTATCTAAAGTGACAAAAAAAATTGAAACCATAGTTAGTGAAAACAAAAAAAAAACAACAAACAAAAAAATAGAACCTTCATTACTATAAGAAAAGCATAAAATTGAACCTAGCATACTAAAAAAACATAAAATAGAATTTTCATTACCCCCTTTCTCCATTTTTTAAAAATTTTTTACATTCTTGTCTATTTTTCATTATTCTTTATCACTTATTTTCATGTTTTTTTAATTCTTTCTTTGTTTCATATTTTTAAGTTAGTATTTCTTTGCTAAACAATTTGTTTTTATATTGTTTAATTACTTTGACTCTCCTCATCTCTCAAAATAGAAAGGATCCTTGTGTGGAAGTGCTCTAAATTTCCAATTCTTGGAGAATCTGGATCCGTTGTTAGCACTGACCAGACAAAACTTGTCCCTTCAACCATAGGGAAATGGGCGAAGTGAATGGGTAATAATCAATATGCTATGCAAGAGGCTATTATATAGAATCATATACAAATGATAGCCTCCTGCACAACCCATTGATTATTACCCATTAACTTTGCCGATTTCTCTATGGTTGGAGGGACAAGTTTTATTTAACCATTACTAACTATGTATACAAATTCACTTAGTATTGGCAATTTGGAGCGTAACACTTCCACCTCTGTTGAATCAATTTGGAGCTTAACACTTCCACATTGCAGCGAGGTAAAAATTTAATGTATTTTTAAATGATATTTAACATCACTTTAACAATTATTTTTTTCAATTTACATGCCTTAAGACATAAATGAGTTTTACACATTTTTTCATTTGTATTCAATTAAGTCATTTATATTGAATGGTTTAAGGGAATTTTAAATATGTATCTTACATTTTTAAATTACAAATTTAATGCAGGTTCACTTATATCTAAATCATGGATCCATGCCCTCCAACTCCAACCACTCCACCTCCACCCACTCCACCTCGAAACCCCCCACCTCCACCAGCTACACTCGATGGTGCTCACTTTTGAGAACAAGTCGATGTGAATGTTAGAACCATTCAGGATCAAGTTAATGCTATTCAAAATGAAGAATGTGTTCACCCATTATTGAGGCATTTTGCATCAAAATGCCAACTATTGTTGATGTGTGTAGGTCCATGGAAGTGGACTTAGATGAGCATCAACGATGGCTAGAGGAAAGGAGACAGTCCCAATCTAAAGAGGAAAACACAAAGAAGTGAATAGATGCAACTGAGAGCCACAAAATTTTACTAAGACAATGATCTTATATTTATAAAAAAATTGATCTTGGATGGATATTTTATAAAGAATTTGGTTGAATGGACATTTTTAATGTTGAATTTATGAATATTTAATAGTATAATGATGAGACAAAAATTTAATAATAAATATTAAATAATGTATTAATTTAGTGTTTGTTAATGTATATAGTGTGCATATATAGTGTTTATCCATGCATCATGGTTGATTGATGACTTATTTGTTGATCATAATCATTGTATGGATTTCACATGAACAATCTAATTAACATGTATCTTGATGTCTTCTTTAGAAGGATTTTGTTTGAAAGTTGCATAATGTTCTTGTTTATGTACCATGATTGGAAGATAGTGATTCTTATTCGTGATGATTTTATGGTCTTTTACACTAATGATCTAATGAAATGTTATTTAACTTGAAGGTTTTAATGGCATAAATGTTGAATTGATTTGTAATGGTTTTATTTGATGGTTGTATCACTTC
>VDFB02193867.1:376597665-376705421 GCA_007258455.2 Sequoia sempervirens | reverse complement strand
CTCTCTCTCTCTCTCTCTCTCTCTCTCTCTCTCTCTCTCTCTCTCTCTCTCTCTCTCTCTCTCTCTCTCTCTCTCTCTCTCTCTCTCTCTCTCTCTCTCTCTTACACCCCCTCTATCTCTCTCAAGTCTCTCTCTTGGACTCCCTCTCTCTCTCCCTCTTTAGTTTTTTGGAGTTCACCCTTATGGCTAATGACTTATTTTTTACCCGAATTTCATCAAATGAAAAGGGTTTATAGTAAAACTTTTCAGGTTTCCACCAATATAACTTTTTCCTTATTTTGAATTAAATAAATAATTATAATTGGTTTTCTACCTACATTACATCTAAAGTCCTGATTGATAGGTTGATTCAAAAACTTCCATAACTTTCAAACTATTTAACATTTTTGAATCTACAAGATGCAACACATTCTACGCTTCGCATACTATAGGATAAAAAAAAATGAATTTCATAATTTTTTGACCAAGTTATGGTGGTCAGACACATACATTTTAATAATTCTAAAAAAATTTAGTAAAAAATCATAACTAATTATTACGTGGAAACAAATTGCAAAAAAACAAATCCAGCACATCCAAACATGTGTCCTCTACTTATATTTAAAAATTTAGAAAAAAAAATTATGTTTTTCATGTACTTAGGGTGGTTAGACACACACCTCCTTCTTATCTTTTTCCTGAAAAATTTAGTAACATTGCACTGAAATTTCAAATTTTCTCAAAAAAAATTTACTTTTTTTTCCAAAAAAGGACTAGTAGCCTAGAAACTACATTTAATTTGCTACAACTTTTGTTCTTACATAGTTTACAAATTATGTTAATAACCTATTCAAATTTTTATGTCTATTTGCCTAACTCTAATTTTCAGAATTTTCATCACCACTAAGAGGCCTAGTTTGGACCCCCATGATCCTGCACATACCCAATTTAGATAGAAGACTCTTGATGCCTCGATTCCATATAGTAATAGTCAATGTTATTAATTGGAGATGAAGAATCAAGAATACCTTATGGCTCATACTTGACTGTAAACTAGTTGGCACAACATGCCATGCCAACCCAGTGTTTATTTGGCATGGTATCTATTAAGAGTTAGGGATCAGTCTTATTGCTTCATTCTTGTTGATGATAGGGGAGAGGACCCAATAGTTGAGCACCCTAACTTCGTGCTTCTAATTATCCTACGTAGAAATTTCAAATCACCCCCAATTTTTTACAGCAACTTACTTGGCAAGTCCCTTGTTTATAACTAAGGTTTTAGGGTCATGCATCATCAAATATGATGCCATATCAACATGCTTTTTTGTCAAGGTGTCCAAAAAGGCCCAGGAAAAAAGTGATACTAATACTTGTACATTCACAATAGGTTTTTATTGAGTGTTGATGTGGCATCACATGATTGGTTACTTTTTAGATCAAAGGAATACTTTTTGTTTAGTTATGGGTAGTCATCATCAACACAAACAACTTTAAAGTCACAACTATTGGTCCAATATTGATAAAAATATTGGGCACTATATAAAAAAATACTATCACAACTATTGAAACATGCTCAAGTATAGGGTGCTCTCCCCTAATGAATTTTGGGGAGAATATCACTTAATACGAAGACATTTTAGGGATTAGGCTTCAAGAATATCTCTTAGTGCATTTTATGAAAATAGGTAAACGTGAGGGTGAGCCAGATTATCAATGCCAAAAACACTTCAACTCTTAGAGAAAGGTCTCAAAGATTAGGGACCAAGAAGGATCCAATATTCATGCCACTAGTGGCCCCATGATAAGGTGGACTCTCGATCATTGATGTCCAAAATACTTAATTATGGGTCAATACATCGAGGATGGGGGATTAGGGATGACTTATAACTTTATTCCAAAATAGATTACATGTTATCATGAAAGTTTGAACACCAAAATTTGAAGGACTTAGGATCTTTTGAATGTAAGGTATTAGGAGATCAAGGATTGGGTCATAACCTAAACTCTATGGCCGATTAGCATTAAGTCATTAAATGGTTTATTGCTTTGATGTATTATAGTGACATAGCCATAAACAATTTTAGTTGGTAAGTTGGGATCAAAGAGGATTTGACAAGGCCCAAAAAAAAAATGAAGAACAATTAAATAAAGAAAAAACAACATAGCATGCCAAATTGAACCTAGAAGAAAAATAAGAATTTTAACACAAGACATGAAACAAAGGCAACAAAAAGAAGAAAATTCAACAAGGGCCAAGCCACAAGCAAAAAAAATAACATCATTAGCCCAAAGTGAAGGCATGAAACCATTCGTAGAAACAATGGAAAATCCAAGAACAATGCAGAGGAGGCACCAATGATCACAAGCATGGGAAAAATCACAAACTCAAACACCAACATAAAAAGTGAAAACCAAAGAAAAACCTTGAAAATAAAATCACCAAATGCAATGCTAGAACACACACACACACAATGCTAAAACATTCCAAAGCACAAGAGTAAAGTAATTATTGAAATGCATCAATAAAACATAAAAACCCTACCCAATACACATGCCAAAGCTTTCCATTAATGCATGACCTTCAAATGAAATCTTTTTCTATTCTTTGATTTTTAATGTTTAAAGATCCTTAATGGGTATTTGAATAAAGGTGGTACCTTAATTTTAAGATCCTCTTGATCTACTATTACTCACATAGTTTTTAGAAGATATTTGGGTTTCAAAGCAAGGGTTGGACTATCAACCACAATATCCATGACATGATATTTTGTAAGAGTATCTCTCTTAGTAAATTTTCCAAAATGTATATTTTTATTATATATGTTTTTGATATAAAAAGCAGCAAAAAAAAGGGTGTTGTCCCATAAATACAAGGCACCAAAGGCCATCCAAAGTAAACACATTAACAACATAGTGATAGTAGAGAGAACCAAGCCATCACCCACAGCAAGTCATATCAAAAACCAAAAAGCAACAGTAAACATAAGGTAAAAAGAGTCCATCATGCAGGCATGATATAGAGAAAATGAGTCCAAAGACCCCCAGGGGTCAAACTAGTTAAACAACATATACATACTAAAATTCATAGAGAAATCAACAAAAAAAAAGAGCCAAAAGCCTAATTCTTTTCCTCCCTGCAAGGTTTGTCCTGAATAGCAGTCGCCCAATCCGCTATGAGGAACTTGAGTAGCTCCTTAAAACTAGTGTCTTTTCCATCTTCTGTGGACTTGTCCTTCTATAGCAAGCATAAACTAGTAGCCAACCCATGCATGACCTTCAAGGAAAAGTGAGACACCTCCTGAATCTTTTTTTCTAGCCTCTCCATTCTCCCTTTCAACTTGCCAAATTCTTCCCAAGCTTGTTGTTTTTTATTGTAATTTTCCATCAAGGGGGGCATTTCTCTCATCCATATTAGAGGCCCAAGGATTAATTTCCATCACATTGACATTGGTAGGGCCCTTCTTCAACCTTTCAAACATGTGCGATGCACTACTCACCAAGATAGACTGGTCTTCCCCTCTCACCATCTTTTTCTCCTAGCTTTCACTGTCACTCCCATTTTCATTATCCGAATTTGAGGCCTCCTTAAGATTTCCCACCTTGTCCTACTTAAGGACCAGTCTATGAGATCTATAGGGGGTATTAGCTTCATTAGTGATCTTGATGTCAGAATCAATTTGATGGAGGCAGAATTTAGTTTTCTTAGAGGCTTTGGCCTTAGGTCTCAAGGTAGGGGCAAGACACTTTTTTTCTTTACCCATATCCCCTAGACCCTTGGCAGGGGACGTGCCATGGGGAAGGGCTTTCAAGGCATGACTTTTTAGGAAATTTTTTTACTTGAGCCCAACGTATCCAGAATGATAGCAGAGGGGGGAGTAGAGGAAACAAGGGTTTCATCAAGAGCAAGCAGACACGGGACTTCTTGCATAGTGATAGGATGAGAAAGGAAAAGGGCCATGTGAAAATGATAGATCCTAGACATAAGGCCTTGGTGCAGGATAGTATAATTCTTTCCAGAAAATGAGGCTTCATTAAACTCTGCCACAATGCTATCAAGAGAATGAAACAGGAAAAAAGGAATGGAGATATGTTGGTGATTCCTAAGGTGGTTGAGGAAATTAAAGGGGTAATAGTAGTAAACCCCATACCTTCCTTCTAGCATGAAGTACTTCATGATCACCATACAAACTCTATCCCACGGCTCTAGGAGCGCCTCGCGGTAAAAGCCACTCCGCAACTTGACAGGTTTCTCCTCACCGCAAAAGAACTGGTTAAGACTAATCTGGTCCAGCACCTTCATGGTTTTCTTCCAAGTTTGACTAATATTCAAAAGCCCCATAACTCTAGCAATAACCTCATTAGAAACTTCAAAGGAAATGCCACTGATCATAACCCTACCATCATTCCAAGAGGTGAAAAACTTACTTGAAAAGCCCTCATTGTGTCCAGTCATGGCCTCCATATACTAGGCAATGTCGTCTTCTTTGCAAATGTGCCAAATAGTGGCATCCTCCTTCCACTCATCACACCTTTCCAACTCCACACGCACTCTATCCCCACCTATAGAGCCCACACCAAAGTCGCCAACCACTAGAACAGGAAGGAGATAACTAGGAAACAAGAGTAGCTAATCAATTCTAGAAGCATCGAAAGGGAAAAGGTCACTGAAAAGTGCCCAAAAATATCAAAAATGAAGGCAATAAATGCCACATCACACAACCCCTGCAAAGGTGGTAGCTCCCTCGTGTGAATTGCCCAAGGCACATAAGGGAATGATATCAGCCCAATACTTAGCCATCACAAAAAATCTCATAAAATCTGCTAACTTATGAAGCTCAACACGAAAATTTAGGGAGTTTAAAAAATGATGACTCCATTGGCCAATAGGGGTAGAAAGATTCGCCATACCATCGGCCCACAAGAGGTCATACATATCGACGGACAAACACATGATATCCATCACCTCACATAACAGCTAATTATTCAAAACCATGCTCCTGCCAGAAGTACTAACCAAAGTTAGTAGGAGCCCAGCTAAAATAAGTAAGCACCTTCTAGGACTCAACATTTAAGTGTTTGAGATCTTCCCTTAAAGACACTAGAACTAGGGGAGCAAAAAATCAAATTTTTTCCAGCACCGAAGCCCTTCAATATCAAGACCCACCGCCGCCATGCTGTTAGCAGTCATATTCCCCTCTCTAAAGACATGTTGGATAGAAAAGTCTTGAAGACCATTTAGGATTGAGTAAATATCCTCCATAATACCTTTTAAAGACCACCCCGCCTTCATCTTTCCTTTAGTGGCTTCCACAATTAGCATCGAGTCACCTTCAATTTCCATGGTCTTCACATCAAGTGACAAGACAATTCTAAGACCCCAAAGGAGATCCATGCCTTTAGCCTGGTTGCTGGTGCAATCTTTTAGTTTCCCAGCATAGGCAACCACTAGGCAGTCGGTATGATCCCTGATAATACCTCCTCTAGCTGTCGTACCTCCCCTAGCCGCCCCATCAAAATTAAGCTTAACCCAGGGTGGCTTAGGGGTTCTCCATCTAGTATGCTTCCTAATGATCACTTTGGAATTATCAAATCTCTGGAACTCATTAGGAAATTTCCAAATGGTAGTTATGCTTCTATCCCAAGTAGTCGAGGGATTACTAGGAATCTTCCATTTGCATGTCAAAATGTTATCCAGCAGAAGCTTATTAAGGATTATCAGCAAACCATCCACATTGTTCGTTGTTTCTTTGAAAATATTGTTATTCATTTCTTTCCATAGGCACCAGCAAATGTGAGGTGGAATAAGTTGCCAGAGTAGTCTGATTAATGGATGATTAGAGGGGCATTTCCAATTTAAGATGAATTGGTGAATATCTCTATCAAAAACCCACGAGATGTTCAACATTTGTAAAACATTTTGCTAGACCTAAGCAACAAACTGGCAGTGAATAAAAAGATGGGAGATGGTTTCTTCTTCCCTTCTGTAAAGAGTACACCAATTAGGGAATTGAAAGCCCCTCCTGACACGGTTATCAATAGTTAAAATTTTTCCATGGATGGAAGTCCACCAAAAGAAATTTATTTTAGGGATGAGCCGATGAATCCACACCTTCTTCTAGCACTGCTCGTCACCACCAAACCTAAGTAGCAGTTGATAAGCAAACTTAACAGTGAACTCCCCTGAGTGGTTCTTTGTCTAGAAAATCTTGTCCTCTTTGGGAAATAAAGGGAATCTAACCATATTCAGAAGCTCTTGGAGCTCTGCAACCTTTGGCAGAAGGTTAGGCCAATGTAAGAAAGACAACTTCAGAACTTTCCATCTAGCTCTGGGTGAGGTATAATTAGTAATATATGTACCAATGAGATCTTTAGCGTGTTCCCTCAATATATTAAAATGACTGTCAGCAAGGGGTATGTTCCCAATCCAGCTGTCCTCCCAAAACCTAATTGATCTCTCATTTACAATTCTCCATTTGACCCCTTCCATTAAGAGGCATTTACTCTTAAGAATATTGTTCTAAATTTTAGAGCCAGGAGGGAGACCAACCAGGTCTGAGGCTCTAAAAAAATGTCTTTGATTAAGATATTTAGCCTTCATTATTCTGCACCATTCAGCCTTGTCCTACACCAAACTCTAGCCAATCTTGGCAATAAGAGCTTTATTCAGATTAGTAATCTTCCTGATCCCCAGGACCCCTTGACATTTGGGGTCAAAGACAGTGTCCCAATTCACAAGGGCTAGTCTTTTCTTGTCCTCCACTCCTATCCAGGGAAAGGATCTTTGAATTCTTTCCAACTTTTCAGCCATGGAGCCTGAAATCCTAGAGAGAGAGGAAGTAGACTGGTATTCCTTGAAGGGAGGCCTTACGAAGTTGTTGTTTACTAGCATTACTAAGAAGCTGGCCTTTCCAACCAGCAAGTTTCTTTTGCATTCTCTTCAAAACAATATTCCAAAAGTTGTGTGACACCTCCTTAAATGTAAGTGGCAGGCCTAGGTAGACTCCTAAAAGAGAAGCACTAAGACAACCTAGGATGGATAGAATCTTAGCTTGGAGATCAGCTCTAGTGTTGAAGAAATAGACACTACTTTTTTTATAATTTATACATTGACCAAAAGCACAAGCATGATCCTAAAGGAGGCATTTCCATTCTCTGGCTTCAATCATAAAGGACTTTCCAAAAAGAAACATATCATCAACAAACTATTGTAGAAAAGAGGGAGGTAGGGTGGAGGCAACTTTAATCCCTTGAATTTTCCTTGAGTTGTGCAAGGATAGAAATTTCCTACCCAGAACCTCAGCCACCCTAATGAATAGGTAGGGAGAAAGGGGATCCCCCTGCCTAAGTCCTTTTCCTTCCTTAAAGAAACCCCAAGGAATCCCATTGACCAGCATTGAATACTGAATAGATTCCACACACTCTCTAATGATACCAATCACTCTATCATTAAAGCCAAACTTAGCAAGGACTGAATACAAAAACTTCCATCTAACCCTATCATAGGATTTAGAAATGTCAGGTTTGAAATCCATACCTTGGTTCTTGCTTTTCTCCATAGAATGAATTATTTCATGAGTCATAATAGCAGCATCTAGGATTTTTCTTCCTAGCACGAACCCATTCTAACATCTACTAATAAAATTGTCCAATAAAGGCTTCAATCAATTAACAAGGACTTTGGAGAAGATCTTGTAAATAGTGTTACAAAGACTAATAGGTCTAAAGTCAATCATGTGCTTAGGCTCTTTCACTTTAAGGACTAGCACAATAAAAGTATTGTTTAATTTCTTTAAAAATTTACCAGTCCTAAAGAAATATTTAATAGCCATGGTAATATCATAGCTGACAATGTCCCAATATTCTTGAAAGATGGCCAGGGGGAAACCATCTGGTCCCAGAGCATTATAGGCTCCCATAGAAAACACAATATTTTGAACCTCTTCCTTAGACATAGGGGCATAGAGTTGAAGATTTTTGTGCTCACTAATACCTTAGGAGCCTCACCTGAAGCTCATCAAAAGGGGAGTTGCCAGTATCAGAGTAGATCTGTCTATAATACTGTTCAACAAACTCTTCAATTTTGTTAGCCTCCTTGACTTCCTGATTAGAGCCATTCATCAAAAACTTGATAGTATTCCTCTTCTTATGTCTTCTATTCATTCTATGGAAAAAGGAAGATTTCATGTTGCCCTCCTTTAGCCATTGGACTCTTGATCTCTACTTCCAGTATATTTCTTCTTTACTTAAAATATCCTTCCACTTTTTTCTCCAATTTGTTTCCTCAACATGTATAGGTTGTTGAGAATTTCCCAAGTCCATAAGCTTTTGGATACCCTCAAGCGTGTCCTTGATCATCTTTTTAGTTTTGAAGAAGTTGCCAAAAGTCGCCTTGGACCAACCTTTGGCTTCTTTTCTAATAAGCTCCAGTTTTTGGGATATTCTATACATTGCCAAACCTTGAATAGGGTGGCTCCACCAAGTCTCAATGTATTTTCTAAAATCTTGGTGAGACATCCACATCATCTCAAATCTAAAAGGGTGTGGACCCAAAAATGGCTTGTCTGACCACTGAAGTAGGATAGGATTATGGTCAGAGACAGTCTTGGGGAGGGAGGCAAGGGAGGCATTGCATCCAAGGTCCCAATCGGTCGAGACAAGGACCCTATCCAACCGAACCTGAATAAGGTGAATTCCCTTTCTATTATTCGACCACATGGAAGGATTTCCCTTTAAATCCAAGTCAAACAATCTAGAAATGTTAATGAATTCAGCCAAATCATTCATACTATCACTATAGTCCATTAGGCCACCCAGCTTCTCCAAAGGAAAAAGGGTGGAATTAAAGTCTCCAACCACCATATACAATGCATTGTTGTCACTCAATATTAAGGATGACACTTCCTCCCACATCTTCTTTCTTCCACCTCTAGAATTTAGCGAATAGATATTAAACAAATGCCAAGTGAGATTATCAGCTTTAAGAGTCACAGCAAGGTAATTCTAAGAAAAAGAAAAGGCTTCACCCAAAAAATTTAGTAGGATTCCATAAGGTGGAAACACCTCCCGAAGTACCATCCACCTTGCTATAAAAGAAGGCAGATCCCAGGAAAATTTTGTTGATGGCAGAGGAAAACGTCTAGTGAGTCATTTTGACTTCCTAAAGTAAAAGGATATCGATCTCCATATCAATAATATATTTCCTTAAGGAAAATTGTTTTATAGGATTGTTTAGTCCTCTCATGTTCCATGAAAGGAACTTCATTTCTTACCTTTGTGAGCTGAATCAAGGGTAGATTGCCTGTCGCTGGCAATGTCCCTGGGCATGGCTTTGTGCCTAGACAATCTTTCTAAAGGTCTTCCAACTCTACTCTCAGTTACAACATCCACTTTCTTGTTCCTCATTTTCCTTTTTGTGTTCTGCCAGTCCTCCAAGTTATCACTCTTCGACTGGGCTATCAAAGAACATGATTTAGAGATCGGGGAGAGAATAACAGACTTAGTTACCTCCCTAGAATAGTCTTTTGCAAGAGGCAGTTGAGGAGTGGGAATACATGAGTTAGTAAGAACTAACTTAAAGGGGGTAGATAACAAGGCACCCTCCAAACACTGAGAAGAGGCTAAAACGTCCACTGAGGTTTCACATCCAATATTGTTAGCACCATCGACATTCAACTTCTTCTTGGAAGAATTTGGACACACATCAGACACAGGAAAGGACCCAGATATTTCCTTCTCCCAATGAACATGGGAGCTTGACACCAAATCCACATCCATTAGTGGGGAGACTTCACCCTCTTCCAACCATTTTGAGCAGCTTATCTTTAAGTTAGTTTCCATATTTTCCCCAGAGACAAGGATTTTAGCAGTTCATTCAAGCCATCAGTGAAGGGGTAGTCATCTAAATCACCCAATTTCAATGACTCACCAACCCTACTTGTGCTTGGGTCAAGAAATTTATCTTATAATGTCAGAGGGCTAGAAGGATTTTTATCCTTCAATGGAGCATCCTTTATAACAACCTTCTTGTAGTCAGAAATAACATGAACCTATTTACCACACTTCTGGCAGAACAGGGTGGTGTTCTCATAAATAAGAGCTTGAGTCCACTTCCCCCATTTAGATTTAAGAATGATAAAGTTGGGAAGAGCTTTGTTAATGGAGACATTAACACAAAATTGGGAAAACACCAACCTGGTTTTTTCTAGAGTGACCACGTCCACCGCCACGAAGCTACCAAAGGAGTTCCCAATCCATCAAAAAATCCTTTCATCCTAGAATTCCAATGGAAGGCCAGGCAAACGAACCCAAACAGGGGTCGAACAGGTAAGATCTGCCGAGGGGTCAAAACTTGGTCTCCATTTAGCCAAAGAAAGAAAATGTTTACCATAGGCCCAAGTACCAAAGAGGACAACAACCAAGTCCTCCTCGACAATAAACTTAAACAGGAATAGACCACCAGGCATAGTCAAGACAGACACGCTGCCCTTCAGCTTCCATTTATCATTATCCCATCTACGGACCATATCAATCATTGGCCTAAAAGCCAAGAATCTTCCCACCAAAGCTAGGTGAAGCGAACCACCAATCTCCTCCATCACATTGTTTAGAAGGCAAAGCTCAATGCCTTCATCTGTTAGAGTAATCTTAGGACCGACAGACTCCAAGGCACAATCTCTAGACCCCAAAAGGATTTCTTTCCAACCAATCTCGGAAGAGGCAACCACCCAATGGCCCCCATTGTCCCCACAAGGTGGAAATTTAGCAAGTGCATCAAAGTTGCCCAATACAAACTCCACATCCCCAAAATGCACATGTGAGCGAATCTTTTCCGTATCCGATGGAGGGTCAAGCTGGGGAGAGACAGAGGTCTCCCTAGAACCAGCATGCATGATCAAAATTTGAAAATTGTAGGATGGGAGGAGCAAGGTGGGCCAGAGTTTTAATATACATTTTTACTTACTATATTTTTACTATTTTCTAATGAACATATGTTTTTACCAAACATAAAGGTCTATATTCAATACATATGAAAAAACTAAATACCCTTATATTTCATCTTAAATTTTTAAATTAATATCAATTTATCTTAGCCACAAAAACTATCAATTAATTAATCTAAATTAATCTAAATACCCTTTGGCAATTCTCTGAACCTCTCCCAATTCTTGATCATCAAGAAATGTCTCCTTTTCCTCTAGTGAATTGTAAAGTGAAAAATCCCCAGTTTCTTTGATGTCAAGCCCTGGTGGTTGATGAATGCATCATATATTTTCTAGATACAATCATAGTTTCCTTTGAAAATAACTAAAAGAATGCTTGTGAGATGAGGAAGATTCCATGAAGTCCAAGTGCAAAGAAAAAGGCATGGAAAATATAACTTAGATTGATCTCGACATTGATAAAACCAAAGAAAATTTAAAAGCTCACTATAACATGGTCAAGTATAATTTTCTTTGCACGCCTTGACTTCATTTTAGATCTCAAATGGCAAGTGGTCTGTTAAAGAGACTGCATTATTACGATGGACCTATAAAAGAGAAATAGATGTGGATGGGTGAAGTTTAATGAAAATATAGTCTTGGACTATCTATTTTAGATAGTGTGCAAAAGCATCTTGGAAGAAGAGAACTTTCATCTTTTAAATTGGAGTGTCTAGTTTAACTAGTTGACTAGTCAAACAAGGAGTTTTATTTGCATCCATGGGTTTGACTAGTCAGAATAACCATCACTTTGATGCCTCATTGGGATACAATAGTTTTGGTGAAACTATGTGTTTTCCCAAATAGAAAAACTCTATAAATACAAGCCCTAATGTTTTGGGTCTATATTAGTTTGTATGGTACTGTAGGTATTCAATATTTTCTAGTTGAGGTTAATTATCAACATGATGTGGAAGTTTTAAAATAGAGGCTACATTATTTGCAAGATGTTATCAATATATTATAATGCTTGTATTAATTTAATACTATGAAATACATATTTGAGGCTATGTTCAGTCAAAATGGTTTCTCTTCTTTTGAAATGGTAAAATTTGTGTTGGGTTGAAACTAGATATAAAAATTAGGGTTGTTGCATATGAATAACAATGGTAGTTGCAATTTGGTTTTTAATTAGAAAAAAAAACTTAATGTAAACCATAATTCATAAATGAAAACATTAAATTCACAACCAAAAAAACATAAAGACGCCAAAAACCTAACTTGGAGATCATTGAAGCTTGTCAATAAGAGGAGGTGGCATGTGAGATTTGTTGATGGCAGGATGTGCAAATGCAGGTACCTATTCTTGTTTGTAGTTGTTCACTTGCCATTGCTAGGAAAAATGACCCATAGTCATTTTTTCAAAAATAAATATTTTAAATAAATGGGTACCCATTTAGGATGGTATCCCTAATCATAGCAAATAAATGTTCTAACTAGAGATTGAGATACATGTTCCTAAATAGGTGCTTGTTCTGTCAAAAAATTTCCTTTGCACAAAAATTCCCCTCTATGTGGACCCAACTTCTTATAAATGCACTCATCTCAAAAATAATATTTAATACCACTTCCTCTGATGGGCCAAATATATTCCTTTTTTTATTATAATGTTGGACACATGTTAGAACTAGTTGTGATTGCACTAACACAGTAGCTGCTTCCACCAATCTTTGACATTGTGAAGGCTCAAGCCAAGTTAGTCCTATATCCTATGTGTACCCTCTATAAGAAATATTCAACATTCACATGTGCTAGATCAGTTTCTCCAATCTCATTATTTGGATATAATATTTTAGGAGGGTGATAGTCTTTAAAATTGTACTTCATTTTTAGTTGCCCACCTTGCATATTTCCTGCAAAATATAAACACATATTTTCATTAGGTTTTATTAAAGAGAGGCATAAAGGTCCACAAATATCTCACTTAAAGTCTATAATAAAAATTCAAATAAGTTTCATTATCAAGTTTTGAGAATCAACCATAGGGGAGAAGGGCCCATAGTGGAGCACCCTAACTTCACATTTTTTAAAATCCTATGTGGAAATTTCAAATCACTCCCAATTTTGTATAATAGTTTATTTGGAAACTCACATGCTTCTATATTTTGTTTTAGGGCCACACCATCAAATATGATGCCACATCAACATGCTTTTTGTTGAGGTATCCAAAAAGGCCTAAAAAAAAGTGGGACTGATAGTGGTGCACTAAGTCATGTTTTATTGGTGCGCTGATGTGGCATCACATGATTGTCAGTTTGTGTACTTTATGGATAAAAAGTGTTTTGTAATTGGTTATTAAGGTGCTCCACTATGGGGCGCACTAAGGACTATTTATATTCCCACTATTGGACCCCACTCCACTATGGGTCGTTCTCCCCTATCTCATGTCAATTGATGTCAAAAGCTCAGAATCCATAATCAAGAAAACTCAAATGATCTTGTCAGGGATCGAGTTCTGGGTGTAACATGCTTTACATATCTCACAAAGAATTTATATAGAAGACTCTTGATGCCTTGATTTCATATAGTAATAGACTATGTTATTAATTGGACATCAAGAATGAAGAATACCTTATGGCTCATACCTAACAAACTAGTTGGCACAACATTTTATGCCAGCCCGATGTTTATTTGGCATAGGATATTGAGAGCTAGGGATCAGTCCTATTGCTTCATTCTCTTTGGTGATAATGAATTTTGGGGAGAATTCAGGCTTCAAGAATATCTCAACACATTCTATGGAAAGGTGTGAGCCAGATTATCGATTCGCAAAACACTTAACTCTTAGAGAAAGGTGTTAAAGATTAGGGACCAAAAAGGATCTGATTCATGGCACTAGTGGCCCCATGACAAGGTGGACTCTCAATCATTGATGTCCAAATACTTGATTATGGGTCAAGACATCAAGAATGGGGGGTTTGGGATGACTTATAACCTTAATCCAAAATATATTAGATGCTATCATAAAATTTTGAACACCAAAATTTGAATGACTTAGGAGCTTTCAAATTGAAGATACTAGGAGATCGGGGATTGGGTCATAACCAAAACTTTATGGTAGATTAGTATTAAGTCATTAAATGGTTTATTGCTTTGATGAATTATAGTGATATAGTCACAAACAACTTCAGTTCGTAAGTTGGGATCAAAGAGGATTCGACAAGGTCCAAAACAAAAATAAAAATGAGGAAGAAACAATAAAATAAAGCAAAAAAAACATAGCAAGCCGAATCGAAGCTAGAAGTAAAAATAAGAATTTTAACACAAGAAATGAAACAAAGGCAACTAAAAATAAATAAAATTCAACAAGGTTCCAAGCCACATGAAACAAAAATAACCTCATTAACCCAATGTGAAGGCATGAAACCATTCCTAGAAACAATGGAAAAGGAAAGAACAATGCAGGGGAGGCACTAATGAACACAAGCATGGGAAATATCACGAACACAAACACCAACATAAAAAGTGAAAACCAAAGAAAAACCTTGGAGATAAAATCACCAAATGCAATGCTAGAACACACACAATGCACAAACATTCCAAAGCACAAGAGTAAAGTAAGTATTGAAATGCATCAATAAAGCATAAAAACCCTACCCAATACACATGCTAAAGCTTTCCATTAATGCATGAACTTCAAATGAAATCCTTTAAAACTCAAATTGATCTAGATTTTGATAAAAGTTGAGAAAATTTAAAAGCTTTAAATCAGGGGTGAAGTTTCTCCAATAATTCACTGTAACAAAGTCAAGTATATTTTCTCTCCATGACTTGACTCTGTTTCAGAGCTCACATGGCAAGTGGTTTGTAAATGATGAAATGACAGTAGATGCTGAAATGATCATGATTAATGGGTTACAGCTATATTGCATAAATTGTAAGCAACACCACTTCATTTTCAGTATGAGTTGTCATTTTCAAACTTCCCTTTCTTGTCATTTTTCATTTTCAAACTATACCTACCTACCTATATGTTGAAACATCCCAAAGACGCGATGTAAATTGCATAAATTGTATACTAAGGCCTCTTCTTTTTCAAAATTTACTTTTTTGTGAGTGACAAGCACCATCGTTAAAGAGGCCACATTATTAGTTCCTACCGTATAGGAAGGAATACTTATGCATTCACCCAGAATGCTTTTAACCGGTAGCATCGACTAATCACATTTCGCCATTTAACATATTACTTTTTAGTTCCTGCCATATAGGCAGGAATACTTATGCATTCACCTAGAATGCTTTTAATCGATAGCATCGGCCAATCACATTTCGCCATTTAACATATCGCCTTTTTTTGTATAGTTTGAATTTGGAGAGCTATTTTTTATATTGGAAAATTAGCATTTATCTAATTTCCTATTCGTCGGAGTAGCTTTATCAATCATTTTTGTTTTAAAAATTCAGGAAAATGTGAACGCATAAATTGATTAAGTAAATTTAAGCAAAGGCATAGTTTTAAAAAACTAGCGGCTAGAGGTACGTAATCCATGAATGCAGATTAAATGCACTAAAATATCAAGAAAATGTGAGTGCATAGATTGATTAAATAAATTTAAGCAAAGGCATAGTTTATAAAGCTGGCGGGTAGATGTACGTAATGCATGAATACAAATTAAATGCATTAAATGGCATCAGGCTCGAGGTGAAGGTGCAGGAATGGCTTGGTGGCCATGCATGGCCAGGGTACTCTGCTAATTCAATATAGAGTTAAGCGACTTGGTATGCATCTCTATTACTTTGCGTGTGTTGTTTCTATCTTCTGTAAGTGCGTGTTCTGAGTAAGAGTTTGTAGCGATTGAGCAGGAGATTTTGTGGTTGCAAAATTGCACACTAGATAGTGAGAAACAAATTGCTTGAGGTCAGAAGAGGTAACTTTATGTTGTTTTCTTCTATTTTATATGACAAATGCGAGTAGGGTTTCATAGTGCTTTAAGGCATTGTTATACTTTGAGTATAAATTTGTATTTTAAACTACTTTTAGTATTATCTATTCGAATTTCTTGTTGAGATGCAAAGGTCTCATCTACGTTTGATAGGAATTATGTGCAAACCCTCTTGTCCATTTTACTTCATGCATGTGAGGCCTGTAAAGTTTGTATATTTTTTATTACTCAAAGATGTCCCATAAAAAGAGCTTTGGAACTGAAATTATGTCAAGGTGTGTGATAATGAGAGCTTTGGAACAATGAGTCGACAGTGTATTGCTTTGAGCTTTTCTGTTGTCATCAAAGCATAAAGGATAGAGGGATTTTGTTTAAAGTCATGGTTATTGTCCTCGTAGGCATAAATGCAAACAATGGGAGCATACAGAAAATAGGTGAACTCTTTGCCAAAACCCGTCAAAGAAAAAGTATTATATATGATTATTTGTTTATCTATTCATTGATTTGTAGAACAAAAAATAGGAAACAAACTCTCTTGTCCATTTTACTTCATGCATGTGAGCCCTAGAAAGTTTGTATATTTTTAATTACTGGAAAGCGGTCCCATAAAGAGAGCTTTGGAACCAAAATAATGTCAACGTGTGCGATAATGAGAGCTTTCAAACAATGAGTCGACAGTGTGTTGCTTTGAGCTTTTCCGTTGTCATCAAAATATAAAGGATAGAGGGGATTTGTTAAAATTCATGGTTATTGTCCTCATAGGCATAAATGCAAACAATGGGAGCATACAAGAAATAGGTGAACTGTTTAACAAAATTTGTCAAAGAAAAACTATTATATATGATTATTTGTTTATATTTTCATTCATTTCTAGAACAAAAAATGGGAAACTAATACAACAGTAGATAGTTATAACCCCCAAAAAGAATCAAACCTAGAACATGAGCAACATCCAAAAAATTGTGCTTTAAAGTACCTAATGTACTAGAGAATTTACGATAGCATAATACAAATTTTTATTTGCACAAAGATAGACAAAAGAATGCAGTAGAAACCTACTTTCTGCCAGTAAGCATTTAAATTCTATCAGAGGTCATGGTTATTGTTCTCGTAGGAAAAAATGTAAAATACGAAAGCATTTATAATCCAAATGAACTTTTTTACAACACTCCTCAGGAAAATGTGGTTCCAGGGAATGCAATGAGCAATATGAGACAGTACAAGGGTAAATGAGAAATATGAACTTGCCTAAATCAACATGAATGAAATGTGAGATAGAGCTATTAGGTAATATGCTACATATACTGTGACATTTAAGCTTCAAAGAAGTCTCATGGCTGTAAGCCTTCTATCATGTAAAAGCCACATAAATATTCATTTTGCAATTGGATGGGGTCATTCTATTTCCATTTACCTAAGTTAATTTAATTTCGCTATCTAGCAGTAACTATCAACTGTTTCATCAAACTTCATTCAAGTAGAAATAACAACACATGGTATCCTTATAGAAATATGCAAAAATACATAGTTTCTACCATATTAACATGGACATAGTTTTCTATTGCTGTTTTGTTAATTGGCTTTAAGTTATAGGTGTAATGTGCACAAGGATAATTATAACTATTGCTTCCTTTTAAATGTTATGTATTTAAACACTAATTAACTGTTACCTAATTAATTAGATATGAGATGATAGAAGAGTAAGTGAGAACTAGACACTAGATAAAAATGACAAAGTTAACTTGTGAATATCAAGGTGCGCAGACTAAATATTCATTGGATTCCAGGGAACCACATTTCACCCAAAAATTTTGTCAATAGTTCACTTTTGCTATCTATGCCTCCATATTTTGCATGTGTGCCTAGGAGGAAAATAACCACAACATCTTATAACAGTAAAATTACTCTATCCTTCATGCTTTGCTGACAGTCAAAAAGCTCAAAGAAATTGCGAGTTTGGGTTTGCTTCTCTAAATTCGGTTTGCTTAACAATTTCCAAAGCATTATGAACACATTGCCGTTACATTCCTCTGAAGCTCTTACTATGTGACAAGTCTAAAGCACATTGGCTCCAAAGCTCACACTATGCAAGAGCTCTGCACAATGGACAAAAGGGTTTCTACATAATGCCTATGAAACCACATTTCATAACAAGGTCTACTTGTTGTTCAATGCCAAACTAGTTGCCAGTGAATAGGAAAAGCTTTCAAATTTTTAGTTAACATGTAAAGGGCTGGGTAAAATATATTCATAGACACATAGTTGCACACAAGAATTTAAAGCAGATGCAATAGTAATCTATTATATATAGACATACATAAATGGTAACATAGATACATGCATACATATATACAGAATTACATGCACACATATATACATGCATTCTTGTATGCATGGATGCATAGAAAGACTTGATGTTTCATGGGATTGTTAAAGAGTTCACTTGCTTTCTATAGGACAAGTGAACTATTTTGAAAAACTCCTCAGGAGAATGTGGTTCCAGGGAATGCAATGAGTATTAAATCTGGATAGCTTCATATTCACATGTTAACTTTGGCAATTTAATTGAGTTGGTAGCTCTCATTTATTCTTCTTTCATCTGATATCTAATTAATTAGGTGGTTGTTAATTAGTCTTTAAATACATAATAATAAAAAGTAAGAAATAATTATAAATATCCTTGGGGACATATTAATTATGGGTTGTGATTTGTACTTAGATGTAGATGGATTAAGCATGTAAAAGCCACAGTATATGTAGCGTGTTAGCTAATAGGTCCATGTGACATTTTACTCATGTCAAAGTAGTCAATTCCATATTTGTCATATATCCTTGTATCATTAGATAACTAGTTGATTAGGTGACTATAAAATAGTCCTTAAATGCATAGTAATTAGGAGAAAGAACAAATTACAATTATCCTTGTAGACATTTTAACTAGTGATCAAATTCAAGGAACAAACATACCAAGCAAACAACAATTTGGGATTGTGTAATTGGAAAACTTAGACTAAATGCTTGGGAAGTTAGAAAATTGTATCTTGGGGTTATAAAAATATATGCCAAATATGTTTTAGATTTCAAATTGCAATGTTGCCATAGAGTAGTCAAGTAATATTGCTTGATGAAATAATTTTAGATTGCGTGCAAAAAAGCAATTAAATTCATTGCTAGAAGATTTCTGGTACAAGAACCTATGGGAACTAGTTTGTCTAGTTAATCTGATTTACATTTATACTTGTGTCTCTTGAATCTAAAAAATGCTTGCTAGTGTTTTATTGGTTTTGGCTATTAGTATCCATCGCAGTAGGAGTGTGATATATTGCAAATGTAATTTTGGGAGTTGTTTGCATTTTGGTCATTTCCTTGAGCTTTAATGCTATTCTTTTAGAAAAAAAAACAAATGGTCTTTGTTTTCTAATGAAAGCTTATTACATGGTGCAATGCTTTTGATTGGAGGAGGAGAGGTGGTGTAGCGGTCCAACTGTAGCAAATTCTTCGAGAAAAGAGTGCAAGGTGAGTTTCTAGAATGAACCTTATCCTTTGTTTACAATTGCATAGAGTAGACAAAGAAAAAGGTTAATTCAAGATTCTCACTATATTGATTGTACTTGTAGACATACTGTTGCTTTTTGTTGCAAGGACAATCTTTACAAATGGGTATTGTGAGTGGCATATGCTATATTGTTCATAAAAAGTAAGCGATTGGGGTTCAAAAGTAGAACTTTGTTGCACTAACATGGTATCAGAAATGAAATTACTATCCAATCAATTTCTTTGGTGGTTTATTGTACTTTATAATTTAAACATAGTCTTTTTTATTTTTAGAGTTTGATTCTGAAGCCAAATCCATACTTTGATTCAAACTAATGGCTGGAGATACATAATTCATTGATACAAAATCAATGCATTGAATGGCATCTGACTAAAGGGGAGGCTATTTGGATTGCTAATTAGTCTTTGAATATATAACAATTAAAAGAGAGAAAATAGTATAACTATCCTTGGCCACATTTCACATTTTCACCTTTCAATAAAAGTCAATTAACAAAATAGCAGTTAGACGTAAAGAAGGATCAAGGAGTATGTTGATAGAAAACCATATTATGGACAATGGCTAGACAATGTGTTGAAATTGCTTTATAAACTTTGAAGCAAATGCATTTTCCCTTCAATTTACTTTCATTGTACATCTTAAATGGACGTTGGGTTTCACATTGCTACAATGCATTTCGATACTTTGATTATAAAATCATACTTTAGATCATTTTAAGTGTTATCCATTTAAATCTTCCATCTGAGTCTCAGAGGCAATGCATAACTGTCCCATAAAGAGAGCTTTGGAACCAATGTGGTGTCATAAAGGATAGAGGAATATTGTCAAATATTGTGGTTATTGTCCTCATAGGCACACATGCAAAATATGGAAGCATATAGAAAGCAAGTGAACTCTTTAACAATCCCATGAAACATTGTCTTTCCATGCATCCATGCATGCAGGAATACATGTATATATGCGTGCATGTAATTATGTATATATGTATGCATGATGAAATTTGGGTGCACCATGCCTTTTTGAAATGCATTTTTTTATTGTAGGCGCCTTTTCAATGAAACAGTAATTGTTTGTGTGTTGTTAATTGATTGCAGTAATGCTCTTTGTGCAATGTTCATGTCAATAGGAACATTTATAATAGAACCTGTTAGGCCTATTTGAGACATTTTGAACCCTACTTCCCAATTTTTTGCAAATGCAATTCTAAGTGAGACAAGTCATTCTTCTAGATGAGTCAAAATTTGCACATAGCACAATGGTCTATTAGTTCTTATTTTCTGTGAGGTAGCATACTTTGGAATAGTGGACTGTTTTAATGCAAAGTAGCATACATGGCATATGAAATCTGTGAATGATAAGGAATCTGATTGTAGTAGCTTACAGTATAGTTCTTTTTGTTTTTCTTTGAATGTCCTAATATCCTTGTGGAAATAGAGCACTTGGAAAATTGCACATGGGTATTTTGGTGTGTCTT
The DNA here is from genome assembly GCA_007258455.2 of Sequoia sempervirens. Taxonomy (NCBI): domain Eukaryota; kingdom Viridiplantae; phylum Streptophyta; class Pinopsida; order Cupressales; family Cupressaceae; genus Sequoia; species Sequoia sempervirens. Next base: position 376,684,550 of record VDFB02193867.1, on the reverse strand, counting down.
GTATTGCTGTTTTATAAATTTCTATTGGTGACAATGTTTTTGTTTTCTTTGGACTCGTAGGTATATTTTATTTTTGTTTTTATTTTCTAATCAAGTTCTTCGGGTGATTAAGTCTTATTGTTGATTTATGTTTAAAATTTTTTGTTGTGACAAATGGTATCAAATTCTTCTTGATTTTTGGCAAAGCATGTGTCTTGTCCAAGTAAGTAATTTCGTATTGTGGACGACTTCTGATCAACTTTTTAAGTTGGAGTAAGCTTCTTGAGTATTGGCGAGTTAAATTTTGGGTTTCAATTATTACAAGTGGCTCAAAATGTCCAGCCAAAGGGTTTGTATCATGGAACAATATAGAGACTGATTCTGTATATCCAGAACCACTGAAATCTAAGTACTTTCTTGATGTTGTCAATGACCAGAGGCTTATTTGTATTTTCAACCATTTGGATATCCAGTGAATACAGAACAAGTCACCCCACAATCCACATTCACTATGGTCTATGCATGGTCTGGCAGACAATCGCATTCTGTGGAAGTATGTTTCTTGGTCATGTACTTTGTGCAATGTATAAAAAGTATTAGGATTTAGTTCAGTGTTATATGATTTAATTACTTCTTTGTCCTTATTTTGAAGACAAGTTAGGAAATGATCTATAGCTCCATTTCATAATTGGGTTGAGGTGTACTGATTGTTAAGTAGAACTTGAAGCGAGTCAAACAAACAATCGCCAGCATTGTATGCAAATGTGCTTAATCTACAAAGGCCTTCAGCCCGAGGATACTTTGTCCACAGTTTTTTAATTTCATGAGAACCTATGGGCTGTTTTGAACTTACATTTTATGATTCAATGTTTAACAATTGTTCGAAGTGTTCACTTAAAGAATTCATGTCATGAAATAGTATAGAGACTGATACTGTTGTATTAGTTTCCCAATTTTTCTTCTAGAAATGAATGAATATGTAAACAAATAATCATATATAATAGTTTTCCTTTGATGAATTTTGTCAAACAGTTCACCTATTTTCTGTATGCTCTCATTGTTTGCATTAATGCCTACGGGCACAATAATCATGACTTTTTACAAAATCCCTCTATGCTTTATGCTTTGATGACAACAGAAAAGCTCAAAGCAACACACTGTCGACTTATTCTTTGAAAGCATAGCTGAAGGTACATAATTCATTGATGCAAAATTATTGAGTGGCATCTGACTAGAGAGGAGGCTATTTGGATTTCTAATTAGTCTTTGAATATATAACAATTAAAGGAGAGAAATAAGTATAATTATCCTTGGGCACATTTCACATTAACGAGCTTCTTGATACATGTATCCATAGATACATGGATGTGGACATCTATCATGGTATCCATAGATGCATAGATACATGTATCTATGAATAGATGTATCCATAGATACATTGACACATATATGGATAGATGCCTATATACATATGCACATAGAAGCACAAATACATATATGCATGGATGCATCTATAGGTACAAGAATACATAGAAACATAGTTGCATGGATAGATAGTAACTATGAATAGATGTATCCATAGATACATCAATACATATATGGACAGATGCATGTATACATATGCACATAGAAGAACAGATACATATATGCATGGATGCATCTATAGGTAGAAGAATACATAGAAACATAGTTACATCAATAGATAGATAGATACGTAGCTAGATACATAAATGCTTAAATATGCATGTATGGAAATATTCATGAATTGCATATGAAGGTGCATAGATACACATATCCATGGGTGCATGTATACATAGATGCATGTATTGCAGTACACATGGATGCATGTATATGTGTATACATAGATGCATGTATTATAGTACACATGGCTGCATGTATATGTGTATCTCTGGGCAAGATCTTTGAAGCTTAAATGTCATAGTACATGTAGCATATTACCCAATAGCTCTATCTCACATTTCATTCATGTCGATTTAGGAAAGTTCATATTTCTCATTTACCCTTGTACCGTCTCATATTGCTCATAGCATTCCTTGGAAGCACATTTTCCTGAGGATTTTTGTAAAACAGTTCGCTTGGATTATAGATGCTTTCGTATTTTACATGTTTTCCTACAAGCACAATCACCACAACCTCTCATAGAATATAAATGCTTGCTAGCAGAAAATAGGTTTCTACTACATTCTTTTGTCTATCTCTGTGCAAATAAAAATTTGTATTCTGCTATGGTAAATTCTCTAGTGCATTGGGTACTTTAAAGCACAATTTTATGGATGTTGCGCATGTTCCAGGTTTGATTCTTTTTTTGGGTTATAACTACCTACTGTTGTATTAGTTTAACATTTTTCCTTCTACAAATGAATGAATATATAAACAAATAATCATATATAATAGTTTTTCTTTGACAAGTTTTCTCAAAGAGTTCACCTATTTTCTGTATGCTCCCATTGTTTGCATTTATGCCTACGAGGACAATAACCAGGACTTTAAACAAAATCCCACTATCCTTTATGCTTTGATGACAACAGAAAAGCTCAAAGCAACACATTGTTGACTCATTGTTCCAAAGATCTCATTATCGCACATGTTAACATAATTTTGGTTCCAAAGCTCTCTTTATGGGACCATTTTGCAGTAATCAAAAATATACAAATTTTACTAATTATTCTTTAAGCACATAGCAATTAAAAGAAAGAAACAATTAAAATTATCTTTGTGTACATTTGAACTATTAATCAAAGGAAATTAACAAACTAGCACTGGAAAACCATGTGTGTGTTAAAGAGTTAGGTGGCATGTCTTTGTGCATAGGTGTATATGGATGCTATGAGTTATGATTTGTACCATTATGTAGCACTTACTATTGCTTGTGCAATCAAGCCACATGCAAGTAGACTTCATAGTTCATGGCATCTAGATACACTCAAGGACAAATACTATTCAAGGTTGTTGGCATCTTGATAACAAAGATGATGAGATACATCCAATTAGTGTATGTCACAACATCTTATTGAATCAAGATGATTTGGATAGGGAGGTTACAAATGAGAATCATTATTGGTGTGTGAATAATGTTGTTTTTGAAGACTTGTGAACAAAATTGCATGGAAATACTATTAGTTAAATAATTAGGCAGCTGCTAATTAGTCTTTAAGTATATAATAATTAAAACAAAGAAATAATTACAATTATCCTTGTGTACATTTGAATAGTTGACCAAAGGCAATTAACAAACTAGCACTAGAAAACCATGTGTGTGTTAATATGTTGGATAACATGTGCTTGTGCATAGGTGTATGTGGATACTATGGGTTGTGATTTCTATTTGCATGTACCTAGTTTAAACATTTAATAATTAGTGTTGGATAATGGAATGAAATGAACCTGGGCAAATGGAAATACAATGACCCCATGGAGTTGGAACATCAATGTTTATGTGGATTTAACATGATAGCATATTTGCATACATGGGACTTATTTGAATCTCAAATGTCATACTGTATGTAGCGTATTAACTAATTGGCTTAACATGATAGCTTTCAAACAAGTTAATTCAGCGATCAATCAAGCTAATTGACTGATGAATTAATTGTGTTGAGTGGTTAGTCATACTTAATTATTAGTCATCTTTATCCTCCATATCAGTTGAATCAATCTTGCCTATTCACATTGATAGATACATAATCTTTTTGACCATTTTCCCTGCTTTTAATAAAATAGGAGCTTTAGAGCAGGATATATACATTCATATAAGCATGATTAGATGTGGATTTAATAAATAAAAGTAGCAATTTGTTACCTTGAGTAACTTGTCTCTTGGTGTTTATTCAATGAGCACAGGAACTTTTGCTCTGTCACTATAAACGTCCCCTTTGTATTAATAAAAGTTGTGAGTTTTGAGATCTATGCCTTTGCTTAAATTTATTTGTATATGGAGTAGCGTTGTTTTCAAATGCATGACTGATAATAACACATATATTAACTTAGAGAGTCTTGAGAAATTGCTAGAAGAGCCAACTATTTTCATCTTTGCATAGGTGTCCATTCTATTCCACACTATATTATTTTTCATATGTTCGTGTAATTTTATTTAAAAGAATTTGAACACATAATGCTTCACAATCATTGCAACTTGCAAGTGAATTCAAAAAAAGTTTACACATATACAAAGAACAGATAACAGGTGGCTTAAAATATGCATATAGTCAATCTTTAAAATCATAGAATTAATTGGTATGTGTGGAATGCTCATGGTCTACTATTTGACTAAGAAGTTTTCCAAGCATTTAAAGACTAGAGCTTTTCATTTGGCTTTCTCACACTCACTTGGATAAACTATTTTCTATAGTCTAAATTTTATTTGTTCCTAGTATCAAGGCAGGAATACTTATGCATTTTCCTAGAAAGCTTTTAATCGGTAGCATCACCCAATCACATTTTGCCATTTAACATATTACTTTTTTTTTTGCATAGTTTGAATTTGGAGAGCTATTTTTTATATTGGAAAATTAGCATTTATCTATTTTCATATTCGTCCAAGTAGCTTTATAAATCATTTCCATCTTAAAAATCCGGGGAAATGTGAATGCATAAATTGATTAAATAAATTTAAGCAAAGGCATAGTTTTAAAACTGGCGGTTAGAGGCACGTAATCCATGAATGCAGATTAAATGCATTAAAATATCAAGAGAATGCGAGTGCATAAATTGATTGAATAAATTTAAGCAAAGGCATAGTTTATAAAACTAGCAGGTAGACGTACGTAATGCATAAATACAGATTAAATGCATTAAATGGCATCTGGATTGAGGTGAAGGCATTGGAATGGCTTGGTGGCCACATGTGCCTAGGGTACTTTGGTCATTTAATATAGGGTTAAGCCACTTGCTATGCATCTCTATTACTTTGCGTGCGTTGTTCTTGAGTTCTATAGACGCATGTTCTGAGGAAGAGTTTGCAGCAATCGAGCAGGAGATGTTATAGTTATAGAGTCCAGATCCAGAAATGAGTTACTTGAGGTGATAATTTGTTAATTTTCAGAGTTTCCTTAATTGAAGTTCATAATGAAGTTGTGTTTCATAGTGCTTTACTTGGACTATCACTATCACTTTGTGTGTGATGTGTCAGTGCATGTATATATGTATACATGTCTCTATGTACATATGCATTTATCTATGTGCATATCTATGTAAACATTTGTAGATGCATGTATGCATGTACACATATGTCTCTAGATATATCTATGCATTTATGTATTTAAGCATATATGTATGCGCGTATAAATGCATCTATGTCTATATGCATGCATGCATGTATGTTTACGTCCATACATGCATTTATATGTGTCTACATGGATGCATCTGTGCATATGTATACATATGTATATATGTGTGTGTCTATGTCTTTTCTAAGAAATATTTTACAATGACAGGGCAAAGGTCATCATGGTTCCAAAAAGGACACTCATAGACAAGTAACTCTAGACAATAAATAGTTATTTTCATCAGTTTTCTTTCATTTTAGAGTCTATAGGCAGATTGGGTTTCATAGTGCTTAGCCTACAATAATCTTCATAGGCTGGTTCCTTGGATGAAAAATTGTCTTTTGTCTAGTGTACAATATGGGACCTTAACAATAACTTGGTGCTTATGAGTCCTCTAGAGATTACATATCTTCAATCACCGCAGAACTGTTCCATAGTGCAAGTTTTAGACCTATTGTGTTGTTAGCATGTGTCATAATGGGACCTTTCTAAGAACATGTCGACAATGTGTTGAGAAGGCTCTATAAATTGTTAGGCAAATGCAATTTACAGATATAAGCCTAAACTCCACAATTGCTTTCAGCTTTCTCATTTGCATTAAAGCATAAAGGAAATAGGCATTTTTCCAAACTTCTAATTTATGTACTTTTCAATGATAATTCACCTTATTATTTAATGAGTCAAATTATCTTAATTAATTAATCTTCTTTTCCCTTATATCATTTCATATCTAATTAATAAGGTAACTGTTAAATAGTATTTACATTCATAATAATTAAAACATAGAAATAATTATAACTATCCTTGTGCACATTTGACCAATCAATCAAAGTCAATTAATAAATCTGATTACACCTGTTTACTGATAGTATTCGTATGCAATTTCCTTGAAAAGTCTTGAAAAAGAGGATTACTCACACACCAATAAGGATTCTCATTTATAATGTCTGTATTCAAATCATCTTCATTGAATAAGATGTTGTGGCATACATTAATTGGATGTATCTCATCATCTTTTTTATCAGGATGCCAACAACCTTGGATTGTATTTCTCCTTTAGTGTATCTTAAAGAGCTTATTTCACCATTGCAATAACAAAATTACACTAATGCATAGATATGCAAAATATGTTCTATATTATAAGGTACACAAATAACAATAAGTATTTTAAAATTATAAAATGCAATTTGCATTATAAGCAACAAATGTTCTTACTTAGGTTCTTTATTGTCAAAATGAATCTACATAAGAATTTTGTTTTCTTTTTATGAATAACATAGTATATGTCACTCACTGTACTCATTTGTCTAGACTATCCTTGTAATAGCGATCGGTGCTTTCAAGTCTATTTAAACAATCCTTTCTACATTGTTGCAAGTATACTTGATCATCCAATAACACATTGCAAGGTCAGCTTTCCAAATTGTTTTTTGCTTTTCTTGAAATGCAATTGAAATTCTTCAATATAATGACTACATAAAATTTTGTTTCATGTTTTCATTTTTCCATCTTGTATTCCTCATCTCTCTTGTTCCATTTTTCATGGACATGTTACTATTGCAATCAAATGTGTGAAGCATTTATGTCCAAAGAAATTAGACACGGGAGTGGCAATATGTTACACAACCTTGTGTAATGCATTTATAGCAATTTTTTAATTGCATTTCAAGAAAAGCATAAACTAAATTTTTATTCATATTACTTCACCTATGGCATTAACAGCTTTTACAATAATTATTAGATACATTGAGTTTAGTGTTGATAGTTCTATTGTTCATGTCATGACTTCAACATTTCTTTTCTTATGTTGCTTAGTTTTTATAGACCTCTATGCTCTTCCTTGATATTGTTATGCAATCAATGGTCTGAACATTCAAGATATTGGAATACTATGCCCACTTCTACCCCACAAGACAATGCATATATGTTTCTTTCACCCATTACATGTCAAATTGCATTACCTGACAAAGTTAACATGCAAAAACCAAAGTGTCCATTATGAATACTTAGTGCATTCCATGGGACCACATTTCTTTGAAGAGTTTGTTTAAACAGTTCGCTTCCCTTGTATATGCTTCCATATTTTGCATATGTGCCTATGAGCACATTAACTATAACAGTTCACAAAATTCCTTTATCCTTTATGCTTTCACCATAGCGAAAAAGCTCAAAGCAATTGTAGAGCTTAGGTTTAGAGAACACGAGCTTGCAGAACACGAAAAACAACATACACAATGTAATAGATATGCATAGCAAGTGGCTTAACTCTATATTAAATGACCAAAGTACCATGCCCACACGTGGCCACCAAGCCATTATAGCGCATTCACTTCCAGCCTGATGCCATTTAATGCATTCAATTTGTATTCATGCACTGTGTTTACATTTTCCTCATATTTTAATGCATTTAATCTGCATTCATGGATTACGTGCCTCTAGCCACCAGTTTTAAAACTATGCCTTTGCTTAAATTTATTTAATCAATTTATGCATTCGCATTTTCCCAGATTTTTAAGATAGAAATGATTTATAAAGCTACTCAGACGAATAGGAAAATAGATAAATGTAAATTTTCCAATATAAAAAATAGCTCTCCAAATTCAAACTATACAAAAAAATAAGTAATATGTTAAATGGCGAAAGGCGATTGGGCGATGCTATTGGCTAAAAGCATTCTGGGAAAATGCATACGCAAATTAAAAATGGGTTCATGGTAAACAACTTTTGATTCTGAATCCATATGCATTGTTTGTTTAAAACTAGTTGCTGAAGGTACATAGTTCATTGATCCAAAATCAATGCATTCAATGGCATCAAACTAAAGGGGAGACTGTTTGGATTGCTATATAGTCTTTCAATATATAACAAGGTTCAAGGAGGAAACTCTCATTATCACACACATTGACATAATTTTGGTTCCAAAGCTCTCTTTATGGAACCGCTTTGAAGTAATCAAAAATACTCAAACTTTACAAGGCTCACATGCATGAAGTAAAATGGACAAGACGGTTTCTACATTATTCCTATCAAACGCAAATGAAACCTTCTCATTTGAACAAGAAATTTGAATACATAATACTAAAAGTAGTTTAAAATATGAATTTATAATCGAAGTATAACAATGCGTTAGCTACAATTGCAGAGTTTAGGTTTACATTGTTCCAAACTTCTCATTGTGGCATAGGTTAACAACACATTGGTCCTAAAGCTCTCTCTATGAGACACCTCTATAGTAATTGAAGATATATAGTCTTTACAGGACTCAATTGCAGTGAACAGAATACACAAAAGGGCTTCTACATAATCCCTTTCAAACCATGTTTCATGGATCCACATTTATTCGATGACTTTTGTCAAACAGTTCACTTGCCTTTTGTATGCTTCTATTTTTTGCATACATGCCTATGAGGATAATTGCTATGACATTTCACAAAATTCTTCTATTTCCATGCTTCCATGCATCCTTCCCATAGGTACACATATACATGCATCCATGTATACTACAATACATGCATGTATGTATACATGCATGCATGGATATATGTATCTATGCAAATACATATGCAGTCCATGGATATTTCCATACATGCATATTTAAGCATTTATGTATCCAACTATGCATGTATCTATCTATCCATGTAACTATGTTTCTATGTATTATTCTACCTATAGATGCATCTACGCATAAATGTATCTATGCTCCTATGTGCATGTGTATACAGGCACCTATCCATATATGTGTCAATGTACCTATGGATACATGTATTCATAGATACATGTATCTACGCATCTTTGGATACCATGATGGATGTCCACATCCGTGTATCTATGGATACATGTATCAAGTAGCTCATTTCTAGGTCTTGACTCTGCAACAACATCTCCTATGACTACACAGATCTACAGAATAATAGAACTGAAATGTTCAAAGTAATCACAATGCAACTCTAGTCACTTAAATCTATATTCCATGACAAATCCACATGCCATTTAATGCATTCACTTTCAAACACAAACAACAAAATAGATAAATACCACTTTCCAAATTAAAAAAATAAATTTTGAAACATCAACTTCCAGAATTAAATAGCAATATGCACAAAGTGATCATATTACCCTAACTAAATGACCATGAGGCACATGTTACCTATCCAATCTAAAAACTAAAGATACTAAGATATACAATTGCTTATTGCCTCAAGCACTAAGTGCACTTGATATGCACCACCATTTGCATTTTCCTAATTTCATGATCTAAAAACTCAAGGATCTCAACACCTTGTTGTGTACGGCAATGAGTAAGGAATGTGCCTTAAGCTTTTCTTCTGTACATCTATCTAGACAATCAGCCCTATGATGATTTTATAAAGCATAATCAATAAGAAACTGGCAATTGTTGCACCCTATGATGAAAGAAATGATGACTTCATAGGCTTTTTATTCCATTCATTTGCATTTCCAGGCTTCAATATCTTTTCTTCTTGTTTCAAATGCATTTAATAATCTACTTATATCTTGCATTTAATTTTCTATGTAGAACTGAAAATTATTAAATTCATACCATTTCCACTCCATTCATTTTCAAATTCAGGTTTCCATATCCATATACACCTATGCACAAGTATGGATGTATGGATGTATCTATGGCTACATGTATACATGTATGGATGTATCTATGGCTACATGTATACATCAATTTATGCATATATGCACCTATGGATAACATGCACACATCCATGTATATATGCATCTATCGATATGTTACATGGATACATGTATATACGCATCTATGGACTCATGCACCTATGTATATATCTTTGTCTTAGCCCATTTGCAGATGCATACATGCATATTTCTACACATCCATGTATCTGCACAACTCTCTCTATAACATATCTATCTCTGTCTGTATACATGTGTCTATGCATCCATCTATACATGTCTGCATGTAAAACATGCACATATGCATTTGTGCACCTATACTGGCCACCCATGGCCACCAAGCCATTTCAACACCTTCCCCACCACCCAGATGCCATTTAATGCATTTACCTCAATTATTTTAACCTCTCTATGTGTTTGCATTTTCCTGATATTTCAATGTATTTAATTTGCAATCATGGATTGCGTACCTCTACTCACCAGTTTTATTAACTATGCCTTTCCTTAAATTTATTTAATCAATCTATGTGATCGCATTTCACTAATTTTCTATAACAATAATGATTTATAAAGCTATTCTGTTAAATAGGAACAAATAAATGCTAATTCTCCAATATAAAAAAATCAAAAGTTGTATGTTGACATACAATCATGCATATTGTCCATACATGCATATATGCATATATTCCTTCATCCATATTTCCATGTGTATATGAATACATCCTTTCATGTAGCATATGCATTTGTATCTATATGCAAATATTCATGGATCCATGTATACATGAATTCATTTCTCTATCTGTCCATGTAGTTCTGTCTTCTGTGTGTACATGTGTCTGTCGATGCATCCATGCATATATCTGTGAATAGCTCTACATATTTCTTTCTCCATGCATTTATTGTTTTCTAACACATCAGCATTTGCATTTTTTCAGTTTCATGACCTACCATATTTATTGTTTTCATTTTGTATTTTTCTACAAGTTTTTGGTAATGCTAATCCATCTTGATGCATCTATTTGCATTCCTACTAGAGATGGTCTAATCACTCCAATGGTTACATATAAGATATTCGCTGCTCAAAAACAAAATGTACATATATTTCCATATTTTAAATCTACATTAGCTTGGGTGATTTCTAAGACATGAGTAAGGTGTTTATAGAAGCTTTTAGTTAATTTATTACCATCCTATTCTAAATTGTGTTCTTCTTGGAAACTTTGACAACTTGTCTCTTTAAAAAATTGGTGGGTAGTTGTACGTAATGCATGAATACAAATTAAATGCATTTAATGGCATCTGGCTCGAGGTGAAGGCACTGAAATGGCTTAGAGGCCATGCGTGGCTAGGGTACTTTTATCATTTAATATAGAGTTAACTCACTTGCTATGCATTTCTATTACTTTGCGTGTGTTTTTTTTGTGTTTTGTAAGCACTTGTTTTGAGGAAGATTTTATAGCGACTGAGCAAGAGATGTTATAGTTGCAGGGTCCAGACCTAGAAACGAGTTACTTGAGATGATAATTTTTTATTTTCCATAGTTTCTTTCCATTGAATTGCATAATGAAGCTGTGTTTCATAGTGCTTTAGTTCACTATCACTATCACTTTGTGCCTAATGTGTCAGTGCATGTATGTCTGTATGCATGTCTCTATGTGCATATGCATTTACCTATGTGCATATCTATGTAGACATTTGTAGATGCATATATGCATGTATGCATGTGACTCTAGATATATCTATGCATTTATGTATTTATGCATATATGTATGTGTGTATAAATGCATCGATGGCTATATGCATGCAAGCATATGGATGCATATATGTTTATGTCCATACATGCATTCATATATCTTTACATGGATGTATTTGTGCATATATGTACATATGTATACATATAATTGTATGTGTTTCAAAACATTTTTTGTACATCATGTTTATTACAAATAACTAAGAGCACGTATGACAGTTTCTTGGAGACTAAAATGTATCAGCAAATTTATCAATTTTTTACATGTATACATACATTCATATGCATCATTAGATATCCTTTATACACTTGTTCAAAAAACAATAATGTATATGTTTCAAATGCAAATTGTTTCTCAAATTTCTAACTTTATGGATGTAGGCATATATAGATTCTTGTTTATGTACCAAATAACATGGACACATGTACACATCCATGCATGCACTAATGTTTACATGGATCCATGTATTTATGTATTCCTTCCATATATGCATTCGTGATAAGTAGTTCATTTTCCCTATTTTCTTTCATTTGCTACTGCAAATGCAAGTTGAGTCTCATTGTGCTTTAATGCATTTCAAATGCTTTGATTATAAATTTCTATTTCTAATCTATTTTAGTGTTTTCCATTGAAAATTTCTCGTTCAAATGTCAAGCATGCTTTTCACTCTTCTATGCATTCTGAGCACATGGATACATGTATACATGCATGCATGTATACATAGATGGCTCAAGCATTCTTACAAATCTTTAAGATTATTTGTATTTAATAATTCAAACAAAAATATACTACATTTTTGGTTCCTGAATCACATCATAAAGTACATTTCTTACTGCAAATGTATACATACACACATGTAGAAATACAAGTATTCATTGCTATATCTATCAAAAAAGTCCATGTATTTTTTATTTTCATCATATATGCATAATAACTTCTACTTTGTTTTCTCTTTTGACTCTTGTATTCTTAAATATCATTATATATTTATATCTATTCTTCTCTTGTCGCATTTCAATGAAGCTCAAGGATCTCCGCGCCTTGTTCAATACGAAGGAGAGTGAGAAATGGGACATGAGTCTTTTTTCTATGCTTCTATTGAGACACTTAGCCCTATGATGATTTTCAAAAGCATCACCAATAACAAACTAGACATTCTTCCACCCTTTGTTGGAAGAAATAATCACTTCATACCCTATCGATTCCATTCATTACCATTTCTACCCTTGTACGTCCTTTCTTCTTAAATCAAATACATTTCTAAGTCCATTTATATTCTTGCCATGCAATCACACCAATTTGTTGCATTCCTCATAACACGCACTTACAGACCACAAAAACAACACACGTAAAGTAATAGAGATGCATAACAACTAGCTTAACTCTATATTAAATGACCAAAGTACCCTGGCCACACGTGGCCACCAACCCATTCCAACCCCCTCACCTCGAGCCATATGCCATTTATTGCATTAAATTTGTATTCATGCATTACGTATGTATACCCACTAGTTCTATAAACTATGCCTTCGCTTAAATTTATTTAATCAATCTATGCGCTCGCATTTTCCTGATATTTTAATGCATTTAATCTGCATTCATGGATTACGTACCTCTAGCTGCCAACTTTTAAACTATACCTTTGCTTACATTTATTTAATCAATCTATGTGTCCAGATAGCTTTTCAAATTCAAACTATACAAAAAAAAAATTAATATGTTTAATGGCAAAATGTGATTGTCGATGCTACCAATTAAAAGCATTCCAGGCAAATATGTTTAATGGCAAAATGTGATTGCCGATGCTACCAATTAAAAGTATTCTTGCGATTCGATTCATTCTCATATCCAGGCTTGCATATCATTGCCTCCCATATCAAATACTTTTCATAACGCATTCATATACCTTACTTCAATCTCATCATTCTCTCAATTCCCTCTCTTTGTTGCACTTACATAGTTCATTTTTCTTTATTACCCTTACATAGCTTTATCTTTCTATAGCTCAAATATACCTTCATCCATCACAAAAAAATTCACACCATACCAAACAGAGGGAAAAATGAAGAAAATATCAAGGTTATGCAATTAAACACTGAGGGCTTTCAAAATAACTACCATAACATACAATTGTATTCAAGAGTTTTTTTCAAAACGTTTTTTCTGCATCTTGTTTATTACAAATAACTAAGAGCACATATGACAGTTTCTTGGAGACTAAAATGGTGGCAAGTTGTCGTGATGTTTGTATTACACTTTTTCAATAAACCCTCACCCATTTGAGCATTGTTGATCCTAAAATCATGGGTTTTGTTGTTTAGTGCTTTATTCGGTTTTCTAGTCCCTAAAAGTTTTTGAATTTGGAGTTTTGTGGCCTCATTAAAGACTTTTTAGGGTTATTTTGCATTTTGAAGGTGATTTAATGACACTTGCTTTGTATTTTTGGCCTAATTGGGCCCTATTCCATGCGACAGTGAATAGTTTTGGTAAATTTCTCAAAATGACCTTATCAAATCTTTTACTATGTTATAATAGGGTGAAATGGGTTACTAAAGATGTGTTTAGTTTCTGAAGATTCAATGTGGCTCAAGAAATATACCAGGTTTAGTGTTTATGGTCTACTACAAGAAATTGATGGCATGGGTGCAAGAAGTTGTGAAGCTGATGAAATTATGTTATGAAAAGGTGATATTGATTTGTTTGAGTCAAAATAATGATGGTTATGAAGAATCTAGGCTTGGTAAAGGTTTGGAGTCAAGATTTTTTGTTTTAGTGCTTTGTAGCAATGTGGAAACAAGGTGCAAATTGGTGTCTTGGTGTGAATGTTTGATGAGTTGAGTGATTCAGAGTTCAATGGAACTTTTGTTTTGAACTAGTCAAGATAATGATGCTTAAGGTTTTTTTAGGGTTTGTGGTGAGTTGATAACCTGATTTGGTAATTTGGTGCCTTTTAGCAAAGTGAAGCAAGATACAAAGTTGCAGATTTTGGTTGAAAGTTTAAGTGAATCTTGGTTGAAATTTTTGTTGATCTTCTTAGTTTGGGATTAGGGTCAGAAGTACCCTTGAAGTTTGTGGAATTGTGTAGATGCTCTGCATCAAACTATAAACCCTTGCATCAACCAATTATCACTAGAATTCATATTATGACTAACTTAATATTTTTAGGTCAATTATTTGATCATAATACACAATCAATAATTTTCTAGATGAGAACAAAGTTGCAACTATGAAAACATATAGAAAGGTGCCAAGTTAACTTGTGATTCAAACATGTAGTTCAAAGTATCAAGTTAGTGTGCTAGGTCATATTGATTAGTAAAATTGAGAACTGAATTTATGAAATAGGTTGTAAACTAGGTCTATTTGTGACGAGGGAGTGAACCCGAGACACAGAATAACACTCACAAAATAGAGAATAATATTTTATTCAAAAATATGGAACTCTTACATGCAGAGGATGTCAAATCCCCGAGCTCTGTATTACATGCAAATTAAAGACTTACAGAAAATTACCCAGATTCCCCTTTCGCAGCATGCAAACTCTTTTCCCCAAAAGGTTACTCAAAATTAGAAACTAGCCCATAAATAGACCCCTTTTGGTTTGGAACCACAAAAAACATTCAAGATAATATTTTTGGTGATCTGGTGCCAAAAAATACAATTTGAAATTCAAAAAGTAAGCCCTAATTCGAAAATTGGCAATTTTCCAAAAATCGGCCAACTTCCAGAAGCCATAACTTTTGATCCGGGACTCCGTTTTTCGAACCGTTTGAACCATTGGAAAGGTATCAAAGTGAAGAATGAGTTAAAAGCCTACACCAATTTTGAAAATTTTTGGGTCCATACAGGACAGTTTAGTGCCTCAAACTGGACTCAGAAGGTTTTTCAGGGCAAAAAGCAGAAACTGGAACTTGAATAACTTTCAAATCGTGAATGATCTTGACCTGATTCTTTCACCAAAGTGATTATTTTTCCATCAAGAACCTTTCCATAAATTTTTGTCTTCTCGCGCCATAAAATTGACACCTAAAAATAACAGTTGAGCAAAAAAAGCAGAAAAGCAATTCTGAAAGTTGGAAACTCTTATTCGATGAAAAAGTATCCAGAAATGCAAAAAAATCTACCAAAAGGAAACAACAAGAACATAAATGGAAAGCATCTTTTTGGGTGATGCAATATTTCCCTCACACCACTGGATGCTCCTGCATCAAGTTGCTCTAGATAGTAACTTATGATTTTTCAAAATATTTATGATTAATAGTTATCTAGCACATGCTACCTCACACAAATCAAGTTCACTTTTATTATCATCAAAAATAAAAAATTATAACTATATAAATTAGATCTAATTAATATGGACTACTTCATTAGGGTATTGTAGTAAGTTATTCAATCACTTAAATTGGCCTTATTTGATGAAACTTAAAAGACACTTGGGCCATTTAGGTCTAGTCACTAACTTTTTATAATTTAGAGTTCCAAGTTGATCTGTGTAGTGTAGAAAAATGCATACCATTGCATTTTTACACTTGTTTGGACCCACCTTACTTTATTTATCCTTCTTTATGTCTTAATTGGTCCTATTTTTCATCCACAAGCCTAATAAACTACATATTTTTCTAGCTAATCCCCATAATCATCTAAGGGAAAATGATCATTTAATGATTTTGTCTAAGTGTCCTTGATTTTTGAGTCAGGACTAAAATGCAACCTAGGGCATCTTAGTCCCCCAAGGGTGTTAGAACCCCAATTTTGAATGCACCTTAAAAAAGTCCCTTTTTGAAGTCTGTGTCCTGAGATTTGAGCCTCAGGACTAAGATGCCACCTAAGGCGTCTTAGTCCTCCTTGGCTTGTTTTCAAGATTTAGTTTCAAATTTTGGCAAGATTGAGCCTCCTTTAATTAATTTTTTCCTATGTCAGCAAGGTGTGATGTAATTTCAGGATATTAAACATAGATAAGTAGAAATACAATGATCATTCATTCATTTTCATAGCAAGCAAGACATCTAAGCAATCAAGCATTCAAATATTCACTCAAGAGCATTCATGAGTAGTTCTTCAAGCATTTTGGAGCCATTATCAAGATTCAAGCATCATTTCAAAGGAGATTCTTGCATCATGTGTGTTTTTGTCCTAACATTTGTGTTGTAGAGTTTTGATTCAAGCAAGCAATTCAAGCAAGATCTATTAAAGCATTCCAATGATTCAAGATCTACATTCAAGCTAGCCACTTTACACAAGTTTGTAGACTTCACAACAAGGGTTTGGTGAGTTTTAACATTGCATGTTGTTCATTCATCATTTCCCTTCATTATTTCATTTCATTTCAAGGTTTAATTACTAACAAGGGGTTTGACCAAGGAAAACCACCATTTACTAACAATCAACAAGTTTTTCCTCTCTTTCATGCTTGTGATTACAGATTTACGTTGAAGACTTGAAGATAATTTGGATTAAAAGATTACAAAGTTGTAAAGTCACATCACAAAGTTGTCATCTTCACGGAAACTCACCTACAGGTCAAAATTAGTAAGTTTTAGAACTTGAGATCTGAGAAGAAGCAAGTGCAAACCTTGGAGCCCAGGATCACATTTAGAGTTTTCAAAAATCTAAAATGGGACTAATATGCCACCTAGGGTGTCTTAGTCCTCCTAGGGGTATTTTTTAGAGACTCTTGGAGATTTTGTTCAAAGATTCAAAGATTTTGCATCTGCACCGAAAATCAACAATGGGACTAAGACAACAATAAGGGCATCTTTGTCCTCTCTGGCATATTTTGATAGCTTCTTTGCATTTCCAAAATCTCATTACATCTCTAGACTTTCTAGGTACACATATCAGATCTTGTTGTTACATAATTTCATCATTTGCATCCTTCATTTAGCTTACATAACTATGTTTTGTAGGTTGAGTGCTTATTTTTCTTTAGCAAGCATTTTCTTGGTGGTGAACCCCTAAAAGTTGAAAGAACTCCCTTCCTAGGCCCTCCTAGTTGAGAATTGACTCACCTTGTGAGGTTGATAGTCAATCCTATTAGGTTTCTTAGGACATAAAAGAAAGACCTAAGGAAAATAGGTGGGAATTCCTCCCCCACCCTCTTTTTTCTTTCAATTCATTCTTGTGAACCCAACCTTGTTAAGCATTCATTTTCTGATTTTCTGTCCACTGAAGTCATAGATCTAGGTTGCATTCATTCTCACATTGCATCTTGCATTAGTGAAATTGCATTTAGGGTTTCTTGCATTTTCATTAGTGAAAGTGCATATAGGTTTCATTTTTACTTTCTTGCATCATTTCATCTCATTGAAAAACTAAAAAATGAATTGTTAATCATTCTAATTGCATTTAGAAACATTGTTATTACATTGAAAATTGAAAAAATTGCATTCAACTTTACATTCAATTGCTTATTATTAGTTGTTATTTTTTGCATCCATTTGCACAGTTTTCTATTTCCAAACATCAGATCCCTGAATAGGAAACTTGTGAACACTGTAAAAAACTTAGAATTTGTTGTTTTCTGATAAAAATCTCTACTAAGACTAAAACACCTGTCCTGGCATCTTAGTCCCTCTCAAGGTTTCTGACTCAGAATCTTGTCTCTACTGTTTGTTGTCTGTTTCAATCCCTAGAACTTCAGAATTTCACCAGTAGGACCAAGACACATTTATTGGAATCTTAGTCCCTATTGACTTTGTCTTTCCAGTTTTTAGGATCTATAATTTCTTTTCTGTGCTTTTGTTTGTTTCTTTTAGTTTTCTGTCACAGTTTGAAAAATTGTTGTTATTCCAATTTCTTTCATTTCAAGAATACTTGAAAACCTAGAAGATTGTATTCATTGCATTTTCCTTGGTTTATCTTTTGTATGATTTGTACTACTTGGTGTTCTACTACTAATACTATGGTTAGATGAAGTCCGAGACTCGTGGCATCCCACGATAAAAACACTCATTTTGGATCATGGGTTTTCAAGATCTCTTACTCCTAGTGTTGTGTTAGTTCACTAGGTATAGACCATACCTTTGACACCTCTTTCTCCATGACTACCTTTCCTACAAGTGCTATGCCAAGTGTTAAAACAATTATTGACCATATTCCTCAAGAAAACATAATGAAAATGCATCTTACAAAATAGTGTGAGTACTAAAAACATTTCCAACACTATTATACCCGCCATAGATAGTCTTCATCGCATGATGGAAAGTGATGAAGGACTAGAAATTGTGTGTAGCATAGCTCACATCTTTGGAAAACATCTTCCTTCCACTACTAATGGTGCTCAAGCTTCAAATAATGTGCAATTCCAATGAGGAAATCAAACTCCTCCCTCTTCAACCATAGCATCTATTCCCACCTATACAACTCCTCAAGTGACCACAAAAATGCATCCAACAACCAACATCCTTCCTACCTCACACATTTCCACTAGTGCTTATACCTATGTGGCCTCTAATCTCATACCTCCTCCCACAAGCAATACATTCACCACATACACATCACCACCATATTCACCTCCATCTCAAACCACAAGCAACGACCCTATCATTAACCACATCTTACAAATCCTTTCATCCATTCAACGTCAAGTTTCCACCTCAAATCAAAATCAAAACACTCCACCTTCATACTATGTCAAGAGCAACCCATTATCATTGGAGATATTGAGAACTCTGGTGCCACAAGGTATAGAGATCCCTAGATTTGAGAAATATGGAGGAAAGGGAGATCATGCTAATCATGTAAGTGCATTTATTGCTTTGTGTAGTGACTTTGTCCTTGAGGACAAACTTTTGGCTAATATTTTTCCCTGATCCTTGAAAGACATTGTCTTGGATTGGTTTTCCGGATTATCGAATAACTCAATTTTTTCATTCAATGAACTTGTTGAGGCCTTTATTAAACATTTCCAAGTGCATATGGTTCTTGAAATGAAATTAGCTAATTTGATGAGATGTAAGAAAAATGAGAGTGAAAAAGTCACTGATTTTATTTCACGTTACCAATTGCTTTATTCCCAAATCAGTGTGAACGTTCATAACTCTCATCTTCAAAAGATGTTCATCAAAAATTTACAAAAAAAAATACGAGACAAGCTTACAATGATGAAATTCTCTTCCTCCATGCACCTATGTATTACCCTTCATGATTATTAGAATTTTGTAGGTAGTAGTGAACTAAAAACCACTCCTACTCATCCTAAAAAATTTGAATCCTCAAACCAAAACACCTACTAGCCTTTTTGAAGACAATAAAAAAATTCTTCAACTAAACCCTACCTCCCAACCCACCCAACAAGTTGATACCCAAGTAGTTGCTATAAAGAAGAGTAATCCTTATATATTTGTGGATCCACAAAGAAAATTCACACCTTTACTCGACATCCTTCACAATATCATCACTCAATTATTAGACAAGAACATGCTAACCTTACCTCTCGTTCATCCTCTTGACCCTAGCAAGCCATTACCTCTGAGCTTTAGATACAATTCCTTTTGTGCTTATCACCAACAAAAAGGACATGATACAAAACAATGCATGCATCTTAAACATATTGTGCAAGACCTCATTGATTCCAATCATATTAAAATTAGAGGTGTGAATGACAAAGGTAATAATTTTGTAGCTCCTCCCAACCAAAACTTGCAAATATTTACCAATCACATGCATAACCACAATATTTAATTTGTTAAGGCTAGTGAAACTAAGCTTGATGTGATGAATGTCAACAACGATGATGATAACATGAGAAATAACGAACAAAATCCTATGGATGATAACAAACAAATTCCTATGGATATTGATGACCAAACTCCTATTAGTACAATGATAGGATTGATTGACATTGAGCCTCGTACACAACAAACCATAATTCCCACCGATATTACTTTCTCTTTAGAAGAAATAATTGAACATGCACCTAATGGTCCTCTTTACATAGTTGGAAAAATCAATAATAGGCCCACTCCTAGGATTTTAATTGATCCCATCTATGGATAGAATGTTATCACAAAAGAACTCTTATATGTGCATGAACTTACTCAAGATAGATATGATAAACCTAAAGCATGGATTAAAATGCATGATGGTTTTTCTTGTACTACAATGGGCTCGATCACACTCCCTTTACAAGTAGGACCTAATAAATTAGATGTATCATTCTCTATCATCTCTAATTAAAACCAATTTCATGTGAAGTTAGGCTATAAATGTCTATGCTCCATGAATGTAGTCCCATCCGTTGTCCATAAGTGCTTAAAGTTTCCAGTTGGCAATGAAATATTCACTGTGAACCATAGTGGCTTTCTTCCTCCATCTTCCTATGGAAAATTTTCCCTAAAATATTTTTGACTTGAGCCCATGGAACCTATAAGACCCCGTGAGGACTTCCTTTTCCTATCCTACCAAAAGTTCAAATAAAAATGCATATCCAAACTATCCCTTGAAAATTTTCCTCCACCACTTCAAGAAAAAAATAGTGAGCTTAAAGCCCTTCCAACAAACCAAGACCCACCCATCAAAAACCCTTTGCCTATTTCCTACAAAACACCAATAGAAAACCAAACAAGTCCTAATCCACCTCCTAAGAAAATTTACAAAGCCAAAGAGAAAGTGGTTGAACAACCTCCCATGGTTTCTTTCGTTCTTCCCTCACAAGAAGAAAAGAAATCTATGGTTGAAAAACCCACTCCTACCCAAACACAACTTGAAAACCGTAATAAAAGAAATAGAAAATGATAGAGAGCGTATGTGTAGACATCAGGTTATTGCTCAAAAGATGAACAAAGAAAACAACATTGAAAATCTAAATCTAAATTTGACAAAAGCAATAAATGATGACCCTCCTCTCTTACAAGAATAAACAAATCCTATGTCTACAACACAACAAGGACCAACACCTTCTATGGATATTATCATTTGTTTGCTTGTTGTGGTTAACTTGGATGATGATGAAGAAATAGCTAAAATTGATGAACAAGTGCATAATGAATTGAATTTGTTATTTTCTTCTTCTATGAGCTTAGACGATAACAACCATGATGATCCTCCTAAACCGAGTGATCCACCACGTGTTGAACTTGGTGATTCTCCTAGTACAACACTTCACACTATACCTCTCACTAGTGATCTACGTTCCACATATACTGAACAAGACTAGGATGTGAATGACCTAATGGATGGTTGACTCACTTGTTCCTTACTAGTCTTTCACATTTTCTTTTTGTTTGATTGCATGTGTGTAATGTGATCCCCTGTGATGTTCTATTTGATGTTCACTCTCTCTTTGTGCATTCCTCTATTTGTACCTTTATTCTTCTATATGTTGTAAGTTTTTTTCCTTTTTCATTATCTTTCCTTTCATTTGCATTTTTGTGTTGTGTTTTCCTTTTGATGACGCAAGGCGTCAAGATGCCCTATGTCTCTTCCATGTTGACCCAAAAGGTTTTTCATTTGTTTTCACTCTCTTTGTGTCATTCTTCTAGTTCTATGTGTATTTTGGGAATGATGATAGTTCTAAGCTCTCTAATATCATTGTAGCAAAGACAAATACTGACCCCGAATCCATAGATCACTTATGTGTTTCTAGGGGGCAAACCTCTCTTTTCCTTTTCATGTTTGTCTACTTTTTAAAGTAATTTCTCACAGCATTGTGTTAGCAATTTCTTTAAAGTGGGGGCATACATTGGCATTATTTTGGCATGATTTCATTTTCATTTGCTTCCATGTTCCTTGATGTGATTCTCTTATTTTATGCAATGTGTTTTCCTCTTTGTGGTGACATTGAGAGTAATGTCCTTCAAGAGCGTGATCTATCTTAGCATATTGCATTCCTCTTAGTGGTGATGCAACACATTGCATCCCCTAAGTTGTGAATATTTTACCCTTTGATTGGTCCTCTCTTGGAGACATTAGGAACAATGTCCCCTAAGATAAAAACCTCACATGAACTAAGAAAAATCCCTTTGAGCATCCCTCTTTCTTGTTGTGTTGTGTTTTGTTCCTTATTAAAGTCATGTAAGTATGGATTTGATATGGTTTCCTGGGGCTCACCCAATCAACACCTAGCTTCACTAGCCCTTGTGAGAATGCATTTTTGTGCCTTATTAAAGTCATGGAGGTATGAATTTGATATGGTTTCCTGGGGCTCACCTAGTGAACACCTAGCTTCACTAGCCATTGTGAGCATGCATTTTTTTGCATTATTAAAGTCATGGAGGTATGACTTTGATATGGTTTCCTAGGGCTCACCTAGTGAAAACCTAGCTTCACTAGCCCTTGTGAGCCTGGTATAACTTTGATATGGTTTCCTAGGGTATGACGTTGATATGGACTTCTTGGGGCTCACCTAGTG
The DNA here is from genome assembly GCA_007258455.2 of Sequoia sempervirens. Lineage (NCBI taxonomy): Eukaryota > Viridiplantae > Streptophyta > Pinopsida > Cupressales > Cupressaceae > Sequoia > Sequoia sempervirens. The sequence continues at coordinate 376,661,523 of VDFB02193867.1, read as the reverse complement.
GATGCATAGCTTCACTAGCCCTTCTGAGCATGCATTTTGTTTGCATAGTGGATAGCACATTACACTTGTAAACTTCTTTTGGAAAAACAACCTAGACCTGGTCCACAGTGCGTTGGATGGCTAGTCGAAGCTTGATCCGTTGCATTTTCCTTTTTCTTTCTTTTCCTTTTTTTTAATTTTCTTTGATGGTGTATGTTTGCAATTTAATTATGGCTTCATATATCATCCACATGTGTGTTCTCTTCTTCCTATGTTGGTTTTCCATAGGATCTTGATCCTAGGGGCTTTGCCACCCTCTTGGTTATTTTCATCCTATCTCACTAGAATTTTTACATTGGAACCCCTCTTGATTGCATGGTTGGCTACTTTAGTGTGAGTTTGAAGCAAATTCATCCTCTCAATAAAGTGGGGGCTATATGTAGTGTAGAAAAATGTATTCCACTGCATTTTCACACTTTTTTGTGCCCGCCTTGTTTATTTATCCTTCTTTATGTCTTAATTGGTCCTATTTTGCATCCAAAAGCCTAATAAACTACATATTTTTCTAGCTAATCTCAAAAATCATCAAAGGGAAAATGATCATTTAATGATTTTGTCTGAGTGTCCTTGATTTTTGGGTTGGGACTAAAATGCCACCCAGGGCATCTTAGTCCCCTAAGGGTCTTGGGACCCTGATTTTGAATGCACCTTAAAAAGGTCCCTTTTTGGAGTTTGTGCCCCAAGATTTGAGCCTCGGGACTAAGATGCCACCTAGGGAATCTTAGTCCTCCTTGGCTTATTTTTAGGATTTAATTTCAAATTCTAGTGGGATTTAGCCTCCTTTAATTAATGTTTTCCTATGTCGGATTGGTGTGATGTAATTTCGGATATTAAGCATAAATAAGTATAAATACAAGGTTCATTCACTCATTCTCATAACAAGCAAGATATATAAGCAATCAAGCATTCAAATATTCACTAAGAGCATTCAAGAGTAGTTCTTCAAGAATTTTGGAGCCATCATCAAGATTGAAGCATCATTCCAAAGGAGATTCTTACATCATGTGTGTTTTTGTGCTAACATTTGTGATGTAGGGTTTTGATTCAATCAAGCAAGATCTATCAAATCATTACATTGATTCAAGATCTACATTCAAGCTAGCCACTTCACACAATTGTAGACTTCACAACAAGGGTTTGGTGAGTTTTAACATTTCATGTTGTTCATTCATCATTTCCCTCCATTATTTCATTTCATTTCAAGGTTTAATTAAAAACAAGGGGTTTGACCAAGGAAAACCCCCATTTACTAACAATCAACAAGTTTTTCCTCTCTTGCATGCTTGTGATTATAGATTTAGGGTGAAGAATTAAAGATTATTTGGAGTGAAAGATTACAAAGTTGCAAAGTTGCATCACAAAGTTGTCATCTTCATGGAAACTCATCTATAGGTCAAATTCGAAAGTTTCAAAACTTGAGATTTGAGAAGAAGCAAATGTAGACCTTGGATTCTAGGATCACATTCAAAGTTTTCATAAACTATAACAAGACTAATATGCCACCTAGGGTGTCTTGGTCCTCCCAAGGGTATTTTTTAGATATTCTTGGAGATTTTGTTCTGAGATCCAAAGATTTTGCATCTGCCCCAAAAAATAGCAATGAGATTAAGACAACAGTAAGGGTGTCTCTATCCTCTCTGGCATATTTTGATAGCTTCTTTGCATTTCCAAAATCCTCATTACATCTCCAAACTTCCCGGGTACACATATCCTATCATTTTGTTACACAATTTCATCATTTGCATCCTTCATTTAGCTTACATAACTAGGTTTTATAGATTGAATGCTTATTTGTCTTTTCCAAGCATTTTCTTGGTGGTAAACCCCTAAAAGTTGAAAGAACTCCCTTCCTAGGTCCTCCTAATTGAGAATTGACTCACCTTGTGAGGTTGATAGTCAATCCTATTAGGGTTCTTAGGAAATAGTTGAATGACCTAAGGAAAATAGGTGGGCATTCATCCCCCACCCTCTTTTTTCTTTTGATTCAATCTGAAAGTATCATTTGATCTAATGTTCACTCATCAAGGAATCAAGTACCACTTCACCAATCCCATTTTATCAATTCTAAACTAAGTCAACTACTTGGCCAACTACAAACCCTTACATCAATCAAGTATCACCAGGATCTAGATTATGACTAACGTAATAGTTTTAGGCCAATTCTTTGACTATAATATACACAATTAATATTTTTCAAGTACAAAGTTGCAACTATTCAAACATGTAAAAAGGTGCCAAGTTAACTTGCAATTCAAACATGTAGTTCAAGGTATCAATTTAGTGGGTCATATTGATTAGTAAAATTGAGAACAAGTCAATTTATGAGCTAGGTTTTAACCTAGTTCAAGTTTCTCTAGTAAGTTATATTTTTTTCAAAAGAAAAGATTAATAGCTATCTAGCACATACTACCTCACACAAATCAAGTTCACTTAGATATTATAATCAAAAATAAAAAATTATAACCATATAAACGAGATCTAATTAATATGGATTACTTCATTAGAGGTGTTGTAGTCAAGTTATTCAATCACTTAAATTGACCTTGTTTTATAAAACTTTAAACAAACTTGATCCATCTAGATCTACTCACTAACTTGTTATAATTTAGAGTTCCATGTTGATATGAAGTATCATTTGATCTAATGTTCAACCATCACAAAATCAAGTGTCACTTCACTAATCTCATTTTACCAATTCTAAACCAAATGAACTACTTGACAACTACAAACCCTTGCATCAATTATGTGTCACTAAAATCTAGATTATGACTAACCTAATAGTTTTAGGTAATTATTTGATTATAATATAAACAATTAATATTTTTTAGATTGTTAAAAATTTGCAACTAGTCAAACACGTAGGAAGGTACCAAGTTAACTTGTGATTTAAACATGCAGTTCAAGGTATTAAGCTAGTGTGATATGTCATATCAATTTGTAAATTTTAGGTCAACTCACTTTATGCTCGCTAGGTTTTAACCTAAGTCTAGAGTTGTTCTAGTAAGAGGCTATGTTTTTTTTTTATGAATAGGCAACTATCTATATTAAATTAAGATAAAGATACATATTCACAAAAGAAGATGGGTGGTAAGAAGGCACACCTGGGAGTCATATGGGCAGCACCCAAAAAAACCAAAAGATCACATTGGCTAAGCCCGAAAGTCCAAGATTACAAAACATAAAAAAAGAAGGCCATTAAGCAGCCAAAGCAGTGCCAACAAAGCTAGGAGGGACTATGTCATCCATGTTCTTCCCCCATACATTAGCAAGGTCTGGAGTGACGTCAGGAGGAGGACCCCAACCATCATCAACAACTTTTGTTAGAGTCATCTTACATTAGCTAATAATTAATTAATCTTTAATTGATTATTAGTCTAATTTATTCTCACACACTTTAGCTAAACTTAGGAATGCTTTATTATTTGAGCTATTATTAGATCATCATGTCACATCTCATGTGATGTTGACACTTTTCATGATCTGATCCTTTCTCATTTAGGGCTTTTCTCTTATAAGAATTCAACCCTTATTGTAAATAACTCTCGGATATCATTCACGGAAAATATCATGGCTTTCATATCTTCTTGAAAGCTTTTTCTGTAGCTTTTCCTTGTTGATGAATTTAGCAATTCTTGTTTGTAGATATCTTGCATGGAAGGTTCACTTGTTTGTTGTTTGATCTTGTGGCTCGTGGTTTTGTGCCTTTTTCACAATTCTAACATGGTATCAGAGTGTGGATTCAGCAAACCCCTTCTAAGTTTATGAGGTTTTCTTCTTCAACAAGGGTTGCAGCCTTTAGATCTAAATCCCCTTTTGATTTTTTTACAAATTTTGGAGGTGGGAATTTTTTGAAGCATTTTTGTGTAAAAAATACCTCACTGTTGGATCCAGAGCTGTCGAGAAAGTCAAATTTGGATTTTGTTTCACTTGATTTTGACTCCAGACACTAGATATACAAGGTTTTGAAGCAGTTACTTTATCTCCAAATCTAAAGCTTAGCTATATTTTTGGTGTGTTTTGAGCCCAAACAAACATTACCATCATGCTCAGAAGGCCCAAAAACCCTAAGATCGCCTGTAAAATCATCGAAATCTGAGCAGTTGACTTCTAAGGTAAAATTTTTACCAGTATCTGGCCAACCAAAGCTTGAAGCAAGAGGGTCATTAGAGGGCCACCTGAAACTGCCACCACCACTCCCCGAAGCACCACCAGAAGGCCACCTATGGTTAGCCTGTGATGGAGGAGAGCAGATTTGCTGAGGAGTGTGAGAATCCCACCGAAGTGGAGGCTAGTAGAGGGGACATGCAAAACCACTCTGTTGCCAGCCCTGAGGGGGTGACTGTTTGCAGAAAGAGGCAGGTGAAGTGGGCACCCAAGCAATAATACATGGGCATTGCCTTAATGATCCAGCAACATTTTCAAGTGAGAAACTTCAAGTGCAACTTTGTCAGCTTGCACCTAAATCTATAAAAGCACGTTAGAACAAATAATAGCTTTAACATATATAAAGATACATTAATATCCATTTGAGAATGAGCAAATATGCAAGCATTTATGCCTTTCTAGATATTGAAAATAATTTCCACCCTGAAAGTGTGCCAAAGCTGGGTGAATTTAGCAAGAATTCTGGGAGAATCTCCTAGCAAAACCATATGCTAGGAGAAAGGCTCTGGCCTAAAGGGTCGAAAGAAGTCATGAATCCAAGTCCAAAGCTGTTGAGCTTTGGGACAAAACCAAAAAAGATGCTTAAAAGTCTCAACTTGCCCACAAAAAGGGCAACAAGGGTCTTGGACTGCTAGGTGAGCAATTTGAAAACCCACAAGCAAGCCTTGGAAAAGAATACACCAAGCAAAGTGGGAAAGTTTCAACTCAACACTTGTAGACCAAGTAGTAGCAAATATCTTACACCAAACATGAGTGGGAGATTGAAGAAGCCACCTATAGTTCAAACTTTGAATCATAGGAAAGTGTGGTGAAAGCCACCTGTAACCAAGCCGAGGCTTGTAATTCTTGAAAGGGGTGTCTAGATACCACTTTCAATCTTTCCACAAAGGTTTGGTCCCACGAATTCCAACCTTCTGAAGCATTTGCAGGAATAACATTCACCAAACCATCATAAGTAGCATGGTCTTGGTTATGAAGTCTGTATAGGGCATGAAAATCTTCCCACGACATGATACGTATTGTGGGTCTATGAAATAACTATTGTAGGGTTTGAATACCCTTCTTGTGGAATCTAAGTGCCTTAATCCAAGGCAACTTATCCAACAACTGGCCATTGCAAGCAAAAAGAGGCGACCACCAAATATTCTACTGGTTGAGTAAAATCCCATCACAAAAACTAGAGCCAGCCCAATGGAGCCAGGGCTTGACAGCCTCCCAGGCACACCATATACTTTTGGCCATAAAAGTCCCAACAATTTCGACTGGTTCCTCCATGACCAAAAGGGTTTGAAAGCCAATCCCCTTCTAGGAGGGTCTATGAATAAGAAATCCTGATTGAATACAATTCCTGAGAAGTATTTTCTAGGCCTCATCCCTAGTAAGGGCACAGATAATCCATTTAACACATAAAGCAGTCACTTGTTGTTGAGTGGAGAGCAACCCAAGTCCTCCAAAATCTCTAGGAAGGCAGAAAAATTCCCAAGCAACACGGTGAAACCCTCTGTGGGATTCAGAGGAGGTCCAAAGAAAATCTTGAATTGATTTTTCAAGCTTGTTGTAGGCAGCTTTGAAAGGGGCCCAACAAGAAAAATAGTAGACATGAGTAGCTGCCATAACTTTGGAGCACACCTAAAATTTCCCCGCTAGAGAGAGGGGCTTGGTAATCTAGTAAGCAAGCTTTTGCTCAACTCTGGAGAGCACAACTTGCCATAGCTTAGTTGGGGACACCTAGAAAGCAAAGGGAATTCCCATAAACAAAAAAATCTCTCCAGACCCAATCCACTTCCAACTATATTGCTGCAACCAAGGAGGAGAAGGCAAGATACACTGTCTGTAGTACAAATTTTTGTGCCACTAAATGGCAGAACCAGAAGTAATACAAAATATTTTAAGACAATCTAGGGCCATTTTAATAGTATATTCTTCCTCCAAGAGAGTGAGGAAAGAGTCATCAAAAAAATGCCCATTAACTAGCTGAGCTTGAGAGTTGGGCTGAGAGATGCCCCTTACACGTTGTTGGGAAACCGCATTGGCTAGAAGGTAGCCAAAACCCTCAACAACAAGAACATACAGAGAAGGGGCAAGCAGTCACCCTTGCCGAATGGAACAGAAGAGTGCAAAGGTAGAGGATTGACAACCATTAATGGTGATGCAAGTAGAGGCATCCGCAAAGAGCATTTGAACATTTTGAATGAAGTTAGGCCCAAAACCCAAAGCTTGTAGCATAGCAAGAATAAAAGGCTATCCAATACAATCATAGGCCTTCACAAAGTCAATTTTGATAAACATGGCTTTTTGGTTTGAATTCCTGGCCCATTCCATGCCTTCCCAAACAACAATGATATTGTCCAAAACAAACATGGATTTGATAAACCCAGTTTGCTCTAGGCACATAATTTGAGGTGAAAGATGGTAGATTTTAAATAGCAAAGCCTCAATGATGATCTTGTAGGAGACATTGAGAAGCGTGGTAGGTCTCTAGTTGCAAATGTCTTTCGGGTCACTAGACTTAGGTATGAATTTTATATTGCCTTTGTTTTTTAGGTTACCTAGAGAATTAGCATGAAAAGCCACTAAGTAAACATGATGCAGATCTTTCCCAACATAGTCCCACAAGGCCTTGTAGAATTCACAAGGGAACCCATCAATCCTCAGGGCTTTGTCATTAGCCATGGAATGGATAGCCTCTTTGAGATCATCAATTGTTAACAATTGATCACAAAAAAATTGCTAGGTTAAGGAAAGCCTATTTGGCACCACAACAAGGAAATCCTCAAGAGCTTCCTATTGCATAGGCGTGGGTTCCTGTGTAGTGAAAACATGCTCATAATGACACACAAAGGTATGGAGAATGTCAGGAAGCTCATAAAGCACTTGAATGCCATCTTTAATTTTTTTAATGCTCAGGGATGAGTGTCTGGCATGCATAGCCAAAAAAAACTCTTTAGAGGCACAATCACCAATTTTTAACCAATGTAATGGGGCTTTGATTTGTGCACCTCTAGCAGCATAGTTGTTTGAAACTTGCTTTTTGTGCCTTAATTCTACCACCCTAAGTTGCAATGATGGAGAAAAAGGGTTGGCTGGCCACCAAATCCTCAGTAGTTAAGCAGAGGTCAGCGATGGTAGCCTCATAAGACCACTAATGAAAGATAGCCAGCTGGCCCCATAAATGCATAGAAATCTAGTCGTACGAGTGATAGCATCATTCCACCAAGTAATCCAGCTTGTATGATGAGTTGGATTGCTCTCCGAATTCCAAACTTTGCGAATGTGGGTCAGGGTAGGCTTGTGGCAGAGTAAAGACGTGTTTAGAAAAAATGAGTTTTACATGTGCGAGGTTGTTGAGTCTCCCATTCAATGCGAAAAGAAATGGGGAAGTGGTTTGAAAAATTCACCTCCACTAACGGCTTAACCAGGAGAGAAGAGCTATCAAAAGAGAAAAAATATTGAGTTGAGATCATGGCATGATCAAGGTGTTTAAATATTCTACCTGAATCAGCCCTGTAATTACACCAAGTGTGCTAGAGAGAATGAGAATTATAGTGACCAATGTTGAGATCAAAGAGCCCCAATTTATTGCGCATGTAAAACCACACCTCCCTTTCACTAGCTTCCCATTTGAATGGCAAGGTGTCATCTTTTTCATATGCCATCTCAACCATATTGAAATCCCCACACACTAACCAAGTAGCAACTGGAAATGAATCAATAATCCAGCGCTAGAGCAAAGAACGTTCCACAACATCATTAGAAGCATAGACATTAATAATCCCAAAGGAATGATTATCAATGTTGAGAAGGATCTAGATGAGCTAATGAGTGGGGTTAGACCCGTGGTTGACCACACAAGAGTGCCAACGTGGGGACAAAAGGGTGGCATCTCCGCCATTCCCAACATCATGAGTAATACAAAACATTTTACTAGCTAGCCAAATAGAGTGACAAGTCATAACAAGCAAAAAACCAAAAAAATTAACTTCTTGGAGACAAAGCACTTCAATACCAAAATATTTACATAAGGTATCCCTTACAGAATACTTTCTAGAGAGGTATGTCAGACCTCAAACATTCCATGAGAGGAAAGTCATGAATGAAGCTCCTCCATATTATCAAAGTCCGGTTCCTCTTCATTTAGAGAAGAGAATGATTCTACAAAAAATCTGGTGGAATTGACCCAATCTGGATAGAAGGAGAGGAAAAACTCCACTTTTATTGAACATATTCCCCTTCTTACCTAGGATGAGAAGGGTTGTGAGACCACCTTTGAGCTCCCGTCATGAGAGGAGAAACATTTGGTTGTGCTATCATGATAGCATTAGGTTGAGGCATTGCCTTTGGCCTAGGCTACAGTGGAACATAATCAGTCCCAACAAAAGCTTCCTTCCCCTTCATTGAAGGGTTTGAAACAACTTTTGTTGGTTCAGAGGCCTTGTGGGCCAACCCAGAACCAGTGGACTTATTCTTGTGGTTCGTAACCATAGTCCATTTATCATCAAGTTTGGCAGCAAAAGTATCTGGCTTTTCAACATCTCGTGGTGGAGAAGGTGTATGAGGCACTACCAAAGGGCAGTCCTTAATCTTGTGGTTTGTGGACTGACACCTATAACACGTGTTGGGAAGATTAAAATAAGTAACCTTTTGGGTATGTCGGAGAGCTCCAATTTGGATATCAATGGAGTCTTTCAAATCTTTGGAAAGGTCCACTTCCACACAAACCCTTTTCTGGGGTTAGGCCTGAAAGAACCTATCCAGCTCAATACAAATAACCCTCCCCAGCAAGGATGCAATATGATTCAAAAAAGGCACACAAGGCAAGGGTAAACCAGGAAATTCAATCTAGACCAGATTCCTCAACTTGGTGTCATTCAAGACAACAAAGTCTCTAGTCCATGTCTAGAAAACTAACAAAGAATATTGGGCATACTAGGGACCATGGGCTAAGATAGCCTGGACATGATTGACCTCCACAAAGCAGAACAAAAAGAAACCCTTGGTTAAGTTTTGGACCATGTCAAGGAAGACCCCATGAGGGACCCAGGCATTGCTGGCCCACTCTTTAAGCACACTTTCAAGGGGAGTTCTCCCAACAAAATACCCAACAAGGGTTTGTTGCTCAAGCCATTGACAAGCAGTATCAAAATCTGGTAAAGGATAAACCACATCAACTAGTGAATCAAAACACTTACCTTGTGAAAGACTTTTGGAACAAATTTTTGGGGACATTTCTTCAGAAGAGGAGCTATTGAGCAAAGCTAATGAACCACTAACACCAACAGGAATTATCAGGTTAAAGCCAGTTGAAGGCATATTAAAACACAAAAAGCAGACGTACACACAGGAAAAGAGGAGTTTCCTATGCTAACAATGCAGTATGATGCAAGAGGGGTCAAGAATGACTGCAAACAGCACAAAACCCTAGCAGAGCTCATACACCTTCCCTTCCTTTCCCTTAGGAGGATATGTTTTTAAAAGAAATGATTAATCTATTAGATGCCACACATGGAGGGGATCCCAAGATTCCATGTAAGGCATACTTTAACACTTTCCAAACATATTATGATAGGTGTAAAAGAGAATTATATGTGGGTGGATAAAGTTTAATTGAAATATAATCTTGGACTATCTATTTTAGATAGTGTGCAAGAGCATCTTGGAAGAAGATGACTTTCATCTTTTAAATTGGATTGTCTAGTTTAACTAGTTGACTAGTTAAACAAGGAGTTTCATTTGCATCCATGGGTTTGACTAGTCATAATGACCATCATTTTGATGCCTCATTTGGGATGATCCCATAGTTTTGATGAAACCATGTGTTTCCCAAATAGAAAAACTTTATAAATACAAGCCCTAATATTTTGGGTCTATATTATTTTGTATGGTTTTGTAGGTATTCAATGTTTTCTAATTGAGGTTAATTATCAACATGATGTGGAAGTTTTAAAATAGAGGCTACACTATTTGCAGGATGTTATCGATATATTATAATGCTTGTCTTAAGTTAATACTATGAAATAACATTTGTGGCTAGGTTTTTCACTCAAAATGGTTTTTCTTGTTTTTTCAAATGGTAAAAATTGTATTGGGCTGAAATTAGATATGAAAATTAGGGTTGTTGCATATGAATTCCAATGGTTCTTGCAATTAGGTTTTTAATTATTGAAAAAACTAAATGTAAACCATAATTTATAAATGAAAAAATTAAATGCACAACCAAAAAAAATTAAAGAATGCCAAAACCTAACTTGGAGGTCACTGAAGCTTGCAAGGTCAATAGGAGGAGGTGGCAGGTGAGTTTTGGTGGTGGAAGGATGTGCAAATGTAGGTGCCTATTCTTGTTCATCATTGTTCACTTACCATTGTTGGGAAAAATGACCCATAGTGATTTTTTCAAAAATAAATATTTTAAATAAATCATGGGTACCCATTTAGGATGGTATCCCAAAGCATACCAAGTAAATTTTCTAACTAGAGATCGAGATAGACATTCCTAAATGAGTACTCATTCTTGTTGAAATTTTCCCTTTGCAAAAAACTTCCCCTCTTTATGGACCCAACTTCTTCCAAGTGTCCTCATCTCAAAAATAATATCTAATACCACTTCTTCTGATAGACCAAATATATTCTTTTATTTTTTATTATACTGTTGGCCACATGTTATAAATAGCTCTGATGATTGCACTAACACTGTAGCTGCTTCCACCAATCTTGGCATTGTCAAGGCTTGAGCCAAATTAGTCCTATATCCTTCTCTTGTACCCTTTGTAAGAATTATTCAAAATTCACATGTGTCCTAGATAAGTTTCTCCAATCTCATTGTTGGATATAATATTTTAAGAGGGTGATAGTCTTTAAACTCGTACTTCATTTTTACTTGCTCACCTTGCACATTTCCTAAAATATAAACACATGTCACCATTAGGTTTTGTCAAAGAGAGGCATAAATTTTCATAAAAATCTCACTTAAAGTCGATACTTAATAAAAATTCAAATAAGCTTCATTATCAAGTTTCAGGAATTAGCCATATCTTATGTCAATTGACGTCAAAAGCTCAGAATCCATAATTAAGAAAATTCAAACGATCTTTTTAGGGATCAAGTTTTGAGTGTAACACTTATCGCATATCTCACAGAGAATTTAGATAAAACACTTTTTTTTATCTTCAGCTTCATTTAATACCAAAAATAAAAATATATAAAATAGTCTTGATGCCTCAATTCTATATATAATAAACAATTTTATTAATTGGAGATCAAGAATCAAGAATACCTTATGGCTCATACCTGACAAACTAGTTGGCACAACATTCCATGCCAACCCAATGTTTATTTGGCATAGGATAATGAGAGTTAGGGATTGGTCCTATTGTTTCATTCTTGTTGATGATAGAAAATTTTGGGAGAATATCACTTAATACCAAGACATGCCAAGGATCAAGCTTCAGGAATATCTCTTAGCACATTCTATGAAATAGGTAAACATGAGGGTGTGAGCCAAATTATCGATGCCCAAAACACTTCAACTCTTAGAGAAAGGTGTCAAATATTGGGACCAAGAAGGATATGATATTCATGCCATTAGTGGCCCCATAATAAGGTGGACTCTCCATCGTTGATATCCAAAATACTTCATTATGGGTCAAGATATCGAGGGTGGGGTTAGGGTTGACTTATAAACTTAATCCAAAATATGCTAGATGCTATCATGAAATATTAGGGACTGAGAAGGATCCGATATTCATGCCACTAGTGGCTCCATGATAAGGTGGACTCTCGATTGTTGATGTCCAAAATACTTAATTAAGTATGGGTCAAGACATCGAGAATGGGGAGTTAGGGCTGACTTAAAACCTTAATCCAAAATAGATTAGATGCTATCATGAAAGTTTCAACACCAAAATTTTAAGGAATTAGGAGCTTTTGAATGTAAGGTATTAGGAGATTGTGGATTGGGTCATAACCTAAACTTTATGGCCGATTAGCATTAAGTCATTAAATGGTTTATTACTTTGATGAATTATAGTGGCATAGCCACAAACAACCTCAGTTGGTAAGTTGGGATAAAAAAAGATTTGACAAGGTCCAAAACAAAAATAAAAATGAAGAAAAAACAACAAAATAAGGCAAAAACAACATAGCAAACTGAATTGAACCTAAGAGGAAAAATAAGAATTTTAACACAAGACGTGAAACAAAGGCAACAAAAAGAAGAAAATTCAACAAGGGCCAAGTCATAGGGAACAAAAATAACTTCATTGAAACCCAAAGTGAAGGCATGAAACCATTCCTAGAAACAATGGAAAAGGCAAGAACAATGCAGGGGAGGCACTAATGAACACAAGCATGGGAAAAAGCATGAACACAAACACCCACATAAAAAGTTTAAGTGCCAAAGAAAGAGGGATGGGAAATATAACTCATATTGATCTAGACTTTGATCAAATTAGAGAAAATTTAAAAGCTTTAAAGTAGGAGTGATGTTTCTCCCATAATTCATCGTAACATGGTCAAGTATATTTTTCTCTGCACAACTTGACTGTGCTTCAGAGCTCACATGGGAAGTGGTCTTGTAATGATGAAATGAGAGACCCATAGCCACTCAAGTAAATGCTAAAATGATCATATCACTAATAGGTTACAGTTGTATTACATAAATTGTAAGGAACACCACTTCATTTTCAGTAGGAGTTGTCATTTTCAAACTGTACCTACCATATGTTAAAACAACCCACAGATTAATGCATCCATATTGCATAAATTGTACGCAAGGCATCTTTGTTTTCAAAATTCACTTTTTTGTGAGTGACAAGCACCATCGTTAAAGAGCCCGCATTATTTTATTATGTTGTTTCTCCCCTCCCATTGAATTTTATAAGAAAAAACAAAAATATTAAACAGTAGGCAGTAACATCGGTCCTTAAAATTTTGTCGGTGCACCCTGGATAAAGATAGGCAGGAATTATTAAGATGAGAAACTAGCTCCATGGTAAACATGTGTTTATATATGAAGATTCTTGTTTTGAATTTGGATTTTAACTCTTAGAAAATTTAATTGGAATCAGACAAGCGTTTTCAATTTGGCTTACATTTTATTATTTTACCTTTTTCTTTTTCACATTTATGGGAGTTTCACGTACTCTGTTATGATTGATCTATGATATTTTTGGTTTCTAATCTTTTCAAATAGTTCTCAACTTGAATTTAATGGTTCCTAATCTTTGTAGGTGTATAGGTATTCATTTCCTTACAATTTTATGGTTTCTAAACTAGTGTTATTGTGCACCTATTTTCCTTTGTATACATATGTATATCACAACCAAGTATAAAACTTAACTCTTGTTATCCTAGTATATACAGTTTACTATTTTACTTTTTCTTTTATTCATATGCACGGGAGTTTTTCTTACTATGTTATGATTAGAAGTTGGTTTATGACAATCTTCAAGACATCAAGGAAATCTTCTTCAAATTGAGCATAACACTTCTTTGCAGTAAATATTGAGCTCCAAAACTAATCAAATTTAATTTATAACCTCTACAAATAGTCTTCAACTTGAATCAAGTGGTTCCTAAATTTTGTAGATGCATATGTATTATATACACCTAAAAATGGTCACATCACATAGTTTGGTAATGAATTAAATATTTTTAATATTTAATTAAATCTTTGAGTTCAATCTGCGTATAAATAAATTTAAATAATTTATTTATATTGTTCATTCTTTCATTTTGATTAAATAAATAAGTTTATTTAATCATCTTTTCTTATTCATTTCTTAATTAATTAAATAAACATTACAATTTATTTATATTAATTATCATTTAATCTTGGCTTGAATATTTTATTCAAATAAAGATTAAGTATTCTAATATTCTTCTAATATCCATTCGCAATTAAATATTTCAAAATATTTAATTAATTCTTCTAAAGTCACATCACAATTAAATATTCCAAAATATTTAATTAAATCTTCTATAGTTCTAAAATCTAAAATCAAACTCACATAAATGAAATTAAATAAATTTATTTATTTAATTAATTTGCATTATCTTCAACAACCGTGAAACAAACTGCCAAAATAGAAAAATTAATTTCTCTGTTCCTATGCAAGATTGTTCCTATGGGTTGAAGACAAGGCTCCATTCTTTTCTCCAACCTCCCAACATTCTCCATCTTCCTCTCAACCTCTCTATCTTCCACCATTCAATTCTACCAGACAACCTCACAGCTGTTGATCTTTTCCAGCCAGGCTCTTGCCTGCAAAAAGTTATAAAAGGACTGTCGAGTCTTTGAAATCACACAGAAGCTTTCAAATAGATAAACTATAGCCAAATTGCAATAGTATAGCCTTCTACTATTCATAGATTGTAGAATCATAGCATATCATGGCATATCCATTCCATATCATAGCATCCATAATTCACAGCCCATGTGTATAATCTACAGCCCCTATGCATATCTGTGTCAGTATTTTAACTTCACCAACATATAGCATAGAGAAGTACTATCATTTTGCACACTCGTTCTACAGGTTGCCATTTGGAGAAGCCTTGCTTACACAATCTGAGAGTAGCAGCTTCAAAAAAATCTCTAGAGATAGAGGAAGATGGAACGGCTCTGAAGAAGCTTCGCTTGTTTCTTTGAATTCAATTTAATTAGTTTTCTTCAGTTTAATGTTTCATTTGTGTGTTGTTATTCATTTACTTTGATACTAACATATTTTACAACACATTTTTGGCACCCACCGTGGGGCTCTTGCCGCAATTTTAACATTTTATTACATATTTTTCTGATAGGTTACGGCCAAAAATAGCGGATTAGCGCAAGAAAAATGCTTTAGCAAACTTCATACCCAGTTCAGCACCCATAAAGCATCCTGCAATGCTCTTGAAGCATCCTGCAATGCCCATGAAGCTTCCTGCAACACCCGTGAAGAATCCTGCAGCGCCCTTGATGTTTTTTATAGCGCACTTTTGCAAAGGTTGCAAATTGTAAATTATAATTTAAATACAGCTTGACTGAATCTGACGCAACCACAGACAGCTAATAATTTTAAAAGAATGAAGAAATCCTAAGATAGTCACATAAATCAGAATTAAGAAATCCTAGGGTAGTCACATATTTTAAAACCAAGCAATCCTAGGATAGTCACTTCATTTTTTTGTGAAGCAACATCTTCACCTAGCATAGCAAATTTTTATTTGGGCTTAAAATTGAATATTTGCTTGCTTTGCTTAAACGGTGATAGACCTATGCTCTCCCCTTAACTGGGTGATCAAAATGCCAAACTCATCTATTTCATTTTATGCAATTTCCAGTTTTGTTAAAACCTTTTAGAGAGCTTGCTCTTGTGGGAAAAAGTACTCACCCAAGAGGAATGACTCAAGTGGGTTCAAGCCAAAGCTAGGCTATTCCACCCCACTACAAAATTTAAAACAAAATTGGGGAAATCCTCTTTTGACAATAGTGTGCATTGATAACCATCCCCAAAGCCTTTGTTCTAAAGGTAGGGAGGTCTCTCGAGGGAGTATATCATTTTTCACACCGAATGGAAACCCTTACTACAAAATTAGTGTAGTATCTAACCAAAGTCAGTTTCCAAACGTCATAATAATCACAATGCAGGGGAGGGAAGAATCGACCCCCAAGATACTCACCATATAACTGCCAAGGATTGTTTGCTCAGGGGATCCAATATCCACTTCTGTCACTTTGAGTACGCACCTAGAAAAGACAAAAACACGAGTGCCCTTTCGGGGGTGACATGGTTGTGTGAGTCGACGCAGTTTTAAAATGTGGGCTGTTGATTACTATGATGACCTACTTGAGAACTAAGAGTGAGTCTGTTTGATCTATCTATCATGTGTAAAACCTGTTAAAATAATTTTTGAACAACATTTTGATCATACACTTGATGTTTAGCATAGGACTTAAAACAACTATTTTACAAATTGTTTGATGTGTTTTCAATACATTAATTCAGTTAAGATCATCCAAAACTCAAGATCACATTGATTACTCTCATGTTAAGAGATTGGAAATCCACAAATTTTGTTAAGAAATCCATTATCAAATGTATCAAAAATCCAAAAAAACCACTTAGTTACAAGAAATTATTGAAGAAAAGATGATTCTTGTACCAAAGCCAAAAGGTTTTACTCAAAGATAGAACCTTTATTCATAGATACCACGACTATGTTAGAGGTCTTTCTGATGATTATGCTATAGAACCTTTATACTCACAAGCTTTCTTTCAAAGAAAAGCCCTTTCTCAAAGACACAACCATAGTCAACGTATTCGTTTCTGTTATATTCCCTAACCTGCAATTGAATATTCTACTCATCCAAATCAATTTCTTCAATAGAGAACTCAATCTCATTAGGCATCTATCACAAGTCCATCCTTTAACGAAGCTATGATCAAAACTTTATAGAGTGCAAAATCATCCTTTTCTTGATAGTTTCCTTAAATTCCCACCAACAGGATTTTCATCCTTTCAAATAGGGAACAACACAAGCTAAAGATTAGAAATCTTTCAAGTCATAGAATCTTCATTCTATTCTGACTTTCATATCTATCACAAATTGCACTATTTCACTCTTTTGATCAAAAGTTAGTAGAACTTGGAACAAAGCTCATGCCTGTTTCCATGAGATCTCAAAAACACATGGAAAAAGATGAAGGAGAAACTACCACAAGCAAAATGCATGACCATACTGAGAAAGAAGAGGATACATTTAATATTGATGAATTAACAGAAGAAAAGCTTCAAGAAGCAGAGCAAGATCCCCAATTCCATACTCTTATGGAAAGGATTTTAGAACGAAAAAAAGAAAGATATTTTCTATCATTAGCTAATCAAGAAGCTAAGTTACCTCACAATTTCGATATAGAAGGGATTAAACAAAATCCTGAAACTCCTCATAATGACTTTAGTGCCCTTACTCAACAGATAAAAGAATTACAAGGGTAAATAAAGGAGATGCAAGGGGGTACAAAAAAGAAGTATGTTTTGGAAGATATATCTCCTTATTTATTGGATAGGAGTCTTCAAATGATCCCTTTTCCAAAACATTGTGAAATTCCTAAATTTGATAGGTACAATGGAAAAACTGATCCCATTGAACATGTGAGGGATTTCTGAAATATGAGTCTAGAATTTGCTTATGACGATACTTAATGCATTTGTTTCCATGAAGTCTGGGTGCACAATCCATGGAGTGGCTTTCCAAGATTACTCCCCCCATCAAAACCTTTGAGGAGTTAATAAATCAATTTATATCACAATACTCCTACAACATCCAACACCACATAACAATGCTTGATCTTTGTAAAGTGAAAAAAAAAGTAGGAGAATCCTTCACTACGTTTTTGCAAAGGTGGAGAAGGTTATTTGCACGATATTCTCGTCCTATTCCTGAAAAGGAAATGATGGATATCTTCATCAATAGCCTAGATCAAGAATTAAGCTATAGGCTTAACCTTCATTGCCCTCATAACTTTGAAAAATTGACTGAAAACGCAATCACCATTGAAGGGGACTTGGTTAAATGAGGAGTGATAAAACTTGATAATCCAAGTTCATCCAACCAAAACAACAATGATAAAACAAGGTTTTGGAACAGGAATAAAATTGTTGTCAATGATGGTATAGTAGATGCAAATAATCTACGAACAAGATCATCTATCTTCAACCTATCAAGTGCTTCATGAACCAATCAACAAGGAAACACAAATCAACAAGGAAATACCAATCAACAAGGAAATACCAATCAACAAGGAAACACAAATCAACAAGGAAACAACAAACAACAAGGACAAAACTCCAATCAAGAAAGCATGACCAATCAAAATACCAATCAAAATTTTGGTAATTATAATAACAATCTTGGCAATACCCAGACATCAAATCAGTCCAGACCTCCATTCTTTTCAAATCGACAGAATTTTACCACTTTGGGTCAATCTCTTGAGTCTACTCTTAAGGAGCTTCTTGATAATAAGGTTATCATTTTACCACCACAAAGAGATTATGAGCCACGAGTCAAACCACCATCATGGAATGACTCGTATTATTGCAATTATCATCAATGTAAAGGTCATCGAACGAATAATTGTCAAGCTTTGCAAAATCTAGTACAAGATTTAATTGAAAATGGCACTATTACAATCGAAGGACATCATACCAATGATGATCATCAAGCATTCAAAGATCCTTTACCAAACTATCAAAAGGGGGAAACATTAGATACCAAAGCAAAAAGCATACATAATGTTGAGACAATATAATCTGTCACATATATGCAGATGATCAGTGAGTTAATGTTATCAAAATCAAGGGAAACAAGAATATCAACAGGTTAATGTGACTACGAGAGGACAAGCAAAAGTTGTTTTAAAAGGAAGTTCATCTAAGGCAGCTATTCCTTCTCCAAATCATTATAATCTAGTTAATCAATTGAGAAAAACATCAACTCAAATCTCTATTCTTGAACTTCTCAAAATATCTCCTATACACAAGAATATTTTAGAAGAAGCTATTGTAAACACAACTATTGATACTGATTTGGATATAAACAAATTTCAAGCCATGGTGGGACATTTGTCTTCCCCCACTTGTCTTTCATTTTCTGAAAAAGATGATTCCTCTATGACACATCCAGATAATTCGTCGCTCTATCTTGAAGTCATGATCCATAAACACCAAATCAGACGTGTCTTAATAGATTGAGGAGTTGGTTTAAACATTTGTACCTTAAAGCTAATACATGCCTTGGGAATATCAAAAAATTCCATTGATCCATGAAGAAAAATAGCTATCAAGGCATATGATGATGAAGAAAAACCTTCTAAAGGACTAATAATGCTACCTATCAGAGTGGGACCTGTTGTGAAAAATACCTTTTGTCAGGTTCTAGATCGTGATCTTTCTTATAACATACTCTTGGGTCATCCATGGATCCATGATATGCAAGCAGTACCATCAACATACCATCACTGCCTCAAGTTTCCATATGATGGATAGGAAATAACCATACAAGTTGATTACAATAGCACACAAACTTGTTCAAATCTCTGAGCAACTCAAGACGCCTTTGTGCCACATAATAGGGAGGCTCTTGCTGTTTCTTCTTCCAATCTACAAGGCCAATTGCAAGAACTGACAAAGAATCTTGACACTAGGATAAATTTTAAAGATAAAGGAGTAGGCGAATATTTGCTATCCCTTTCTACTTTACCTCCTTCTCCGAGGTCACATGGTCAGCCAATCCTATCAAATCAAAAGATTGCAACGGCCTCCACATCCCAAGCTTTTGTGCCAATCACAAATTTTGATGGAAAATTCATTAAAGTCAATACCACTGAGGAAGAAGTTGAAGATAGGGACATCCTAAGTTGGCTATACAAAGATGAAGATGAACCTCTCTTGCACATTAAGTTACCTATAGAACAATATGGTAAGGGGTACGCTATTATGCAGAAAATGGGCTATGAAGGAAATGGTCCTATAGGAATTTAAAGAAGAGAAGGAATCGTGGAACCACTTCAACCTATTTCAATACATCCAAATGATAAAAGAGGACTTGGATATGGTAAAGATACAGGAGACTCTACTTCACAGCAAGCACAACTAACTCATGAAGGAGGATCAATGTCAGATAAAGCTCATGAATCAGTTTCCAATTGCAGAACAGTTCAGATACTGATTCTAATGAATATGAATGGGACATCATTTATAATGATGAATTTTGGAGAGACAAACAAGTTGATACCATACACAAATATGCACCCATTCTCGTACAAGGAGAAGGTTCAAGGCCTCCACTTGATTATGTTTTACAAAGCGATCATGACTTAAGTGAGGATGATTCATATTTTCACGAGAGTGATGATTAAAAAGATAATACTATCATAGACCTTGTCTAGCATGAAAATGACAACCACATCATGACTTTGACAGCTCAAGACCTTACCTAGCCTAATGATCCCATGCCTTTTATCCAGAACTTATTGATTGGGACAATGACGCGCCTATCCATATCCCTACATTCCATGATGATGAGGACATTATAAATTTCCTTTGTTCCTCTAAGGAGGAAAATGATTGTTTCATCTAAGAATTTCATACTCATGATTTTGATAAGGAGGGTGTCAAGTCTCTTAGCTGCAAAATAAATGAAATAAAAGATGGATCTATCGGTGAAAACGAAAAAATGGTAGTGGTAGATCACAACAAGAGAAAAATAAAGAGTGAATCTGATAGTGAAAACCCTTTTGAGGCACTGAAGGATGAGAAATTTGACACTCTTCCCAAGCATTGTCATGAAAGATCTTCTATTTTGATCGAACCAACAAAATCAATCAACATAAGTACAGCAGAGCAGCCAAAAATCTTGCAACTTGCAACGTCATTAACAGTTGAAGAAGTACTGAAATTCATGGAGTTCTTGAAGGAGAATCAAATCAACTTTGCTTGGTCATATGCTGATATGCCAGGGTTAGATCCTAATTTGATAATGCATCATTTATCTATCAATGCAGGGGCAAAACTTGTGAAGCAAAAGCTCAAAAAAATGCATCCACATGTTGCATTATTGGTCAAAGAGGAATTAAAAAAGCTTTTAGATGTTGGATTCATTCAGACTATTGACTATGCATAATGGATTTATAATATTTTACCTATTTCAAAGCCAGATGGAAGGATCAGAATTTGTACATATTTTAGAGATTTGAATAAAGCTTGTCCCAAAGATGACTTCCCTTTGCCAAACATAGATATGATTGTTGATTTAACTGCTGGCCATGCAATGTATTCATTAATGGATGGATTTTTAGGATACAACTAGATAAATATTGCACCAGAGGATCAAGATAAAATAGCATTCACATGCCCTTGGGGTACTTATTGTTGGAATGTCATGCCATTTGGGTTAAAGAACACAGGAGCCACTTATCAAAGAGCAATGATGACATTTTTTCATGATATGATACATACATTCATGGAAGATTACGTTGATGATCTCCTTGCCAAATCTCACACAAGAGAAGGACATCTTGAAATCTTATCAAAAATCTTTGTCAAAATGGAGAAGTTCAATGTTTGACTAAATCCAAAGAAATGTGTCTTTGGCGTTACATCTGGAAAACTCCTAGGATACATTGTTTCAGAAAAGGGCATAGAGGTTGATCTAGAAAAAGTACAAGCTATAATGGACATGCCACCACCATGAAATATCATTCAGCTTCGATCATTGCAAGGGCGACTACAATCCATCAGAAGGTTTATAGCTCAACTAGCAGACAATAGCTTACCATTTACACATTTATTGCATAAAAATGTCCCATTCAAATGGGAAGAAAAATGTGAAGCAGCATTCAATCAGATCAAGCAATATCTTATGAACCCGCCAGTTTTAATTCCACCCATTCCAGGAAAGCCACTCATACTCTATATTTCAGCAACAGAAGTATCCTTGGGAGAATTACTAGCACAAGAGGATTCTACAAGCAAAGAAAGGGCCATATACTATATCAGCGGAAATTTAACAAGTCATGAATTAAACTACACTTTCATTGAAAAATCTTGCCTTGCAGTGCTATTTGCTTCTCAAAAGTTGTGACACTATATGTTGGCTCATATAGTTAAGCTGATAACCAAGATTGATCCACTAAAATACCTTTTAAGTAGAGCTACTTTAACAGGAAGACTTGCAAAATGGGTAATGATCTTACGTGAGTTTGACATTCACTATGTAGATCGAAAAGCTATTAAAGGACAAGTCATTGTAGATTAGTTGGCCGAAGCACCTTTACAAGAAGAAAATCCAATGCACATTGAGTTTCCTGATGCAAATGTCTTCACAATAATAATTTAGAACTCATGGACACTATACTTTGATGGATCTTATACACAACATGGCTCGGGGGCAGGAATTCTTTTTGTCACACCTGAAGTACATACTATTCCAAAATCATATCGGTTGATGTTTCCTTGCACAAATAACATAGCTGAATATGAGGCATTTCTCATAGGGATAAAGATAGCCTTGGAATGGTAGATTACAGAGCTACAAGTCTACGGTGATTCACAACTTGTCATTAATCAAATTAATGACGATTATCAAACTAAAGATGATAAGTTGCTACCTTACAAAAACATGTTGGATGATTATAAGAAGTATTTTGTGTCAATCAAGTTTTCACAAATCTCAAGGATTGATAATAAAGCTACAGATGCAATGGCTACAATTGCTTCCTTATTACAACTATCAGAAGATCAAACCAAACATGAATTCTTGGTGGAACAATTGTTTTCTCCTGCCTATGATAATCCTGAGACCCAAGTCATATGTCATTTAACCAGATTTGATTCACCTTTATATGGCAAGACTTATACCCATTTGAAAGATAACATCTTACCTCCAGACTTATCTCAAAACCAAAAAAGGAATTTCATACGCCAATCATCCCATTATACCTTGATCGTTGATATCCTTTATCGACGTGGTCTTGATGGTAAGCTCCTTTGATGTCTTGAATGTGACAAATCTAAAAAAGCCTTACAAGAATTTCATGGTGGTATTTGTGGAACTCATTTGAGTGGTTTAACCTTAGCCAAGAAACTTGTCAGAATGGGATATTATTGGCCTACCATGGAGAAAGATTCTTTTACTTTTGTCAAAAAGTGTTCAAAATGCCAGATCCATGGGAATCTTATACATGCACCTGCATAGGAATTACAACTTTTACTTTGACATGGCATTTTTCTCAGTGGGGACTAGATCTTGTTGGAAAAATTCATCCTTCATCATTAAATGGGCATAAATTCATCATCACAGCTATGGAATATTTTACAAAATGGATTGAGGTTGTTCCTTTGACAACTATGACAGGTAAACAAATATCTTCATTTATCCTAAATTACATCATCTGTCGATATGGAATTCCTAATTCTATCATCACTGATAATGGAAAGCATTTTAAGAATCAGGATGTTGATGAACTTTGTGAAAGATTTCACATCCAACATAGGTTCTCTACACCTTACTATCCACAAGGCAATGGTCAAGCAGAATCTTCCAACAAAACAATCTTGAAGATCTTGAAGAAGACGGTAAATGATGTCGGTCATGATTGGCATGTCCAATTAAATCTAGCTTTGTGGGCATACAGAACCAATATTCACACGCAAACAGGAGCTACACCATATGCCTTGGTGTATGGCGCAGAAGCAATCTCACCATTAGAGGTTGAAATACCTTTGCTTAGGGTCTCACTCAAGAGATTGATAAATGATGAAGATTACAGAGTTTCTCATCTGCAAGAGTTAGAACTGTTAGATGAAAGATGTCAACATGCAGCTGACCATTTGAAGGGTTATCAAAAGGTTATGTCTCGTAGCTATAATCATAGAGTTAAACCATGGTAATTTCAAGTAGGTGACTTAGTCTTGAGAGAAAATCCACGTAATCAGCAAGATAGAGAAAAGAAAGGAAAATTTGAACCAAACTGGCTTGGTCCATTCGTCATCATTGCAGCATACAATTCTGGGGCATATCAGTTATCTACATCAAAAGGGGACCTGTTTGAAGATCCAATCAATAGCATTCATTTGAAGAATTTATATGTCTAAAATCATCAAAATTCAAAAAAATCACAGAAAGTCTTGAAGAAATCCAAAAAAATATAAAAAGTCCTGAAATCCAAAAAAATCAGAAAAAGTCCTAAAAAAATTGAAAAAAATCAAAAAAAGTCTTAAAAAAGAAATCTAAAAAAATCAGAAAAAGTCCTGAAAAAATCAAAACATCAGAAAAATCCTAAAAAAGTGCAATAAAAACAAGTGGTGAAAACCTAGCAAACAGTCGCTACTTGTGATCAAAATAGGCTCCTCCATCTATTAGCTTATGTCTCGCATTCGCTTTCGCCATCATCTTTTTATATCTATCATTTGTACATATCTTTCGTATCCATATCAATGTAATGAGAATCCTTGTGTTTCATCATGGCTTGATGAAATTTGTACATATTCATAATCTTTAGGTTTTGTTTACACTAGGGGCAGCAACATAGAATGGACAAGAGAGGACTGATGAGCTTTTCAAATATCACAAACAAACACAAGACGGTTTACCAAAATACAACATTCATTGTCATATCAAATCAATCACTACATTCTTATCCAATGCCAATTGAAATCAAAACAACATGATGCAAAACAAACATTGAAAACAGAACATCAATGATGACAACCAACTTGGATGATCTTAATTTGAATAATGTTTGAAATATGTTAGGCAAGATTTGAATGGTTGTTTGATTTTCTATCATATCTCTGGAGCAATTAAATGATGTACTGAACTAGAAAAGCAATGAAGGAGTATGATTTTTATTTTTTTACTGTTTGTGTGGAAATCATTAGTACTATGCAAATTGGTCGCGTGACATGCTCTACTATGTATCATGGATGACATTTTGGAATTTGCATAGGAAAAGGGTTAACTCATGTCTGTTTATGCAAGCGATACTCAGGTCATCTCGGTTCAATTATACCTAGATGCTTGTATTATCTTGCTATATCAAAAATCATGAAAGCAATACTAAGGTCATCACTGGTGCTAATATACCCTTTGATGCTTGTATTAACTTTCAACATTTCAATGCTCTATGATGATTCAAAAAGCACAAATAAGCTCTCAAATGGCAATATTGTATGAATATCCTGCATGGTTAGTATAGCTTGCATTCATCTGCATTTTGCATTTATAGATTTTCCAAAAGCTGGCAAAGTATCAAATGTTTCATGTCTTTCTAATAAAAATGGCTGAGTACATTTTGACATTCACAAAAACATCATTTCGTACATTTTTCATACATATTTGCATCAGAAAATCATGCAAAACAATGCATATGTCAAAATCAAAACATTTATAAGCATTCATAAATTGTATCATCCATCATATTCATATAATCGTTCATCAATAGATTTCATTTATCTCATAAATCATGAATAAAAATACATCATAAGCATAAACATTGGGAAACCATCATATCATAACATATCATGCATATATAGGAAATTGAACCATTCATCATAAATCATTGCTGCATTTCATATATCTCAAAAATGAATGTCAAAATGTACAAAGATGTCAACAATACACAGTATAACATCATCAAAAATGAGATCATCTCAGGGTGTATACAAATGTCTCAACAGAATATCACTAAAACATCATGTACAATGCACTAGGCAGTGCTATCCTTTGATGGAGCTGGTCTAGGACCTATCCCACCTGCCCCTGATGGACCTACTCCACTTGTCCTTGATGGACCTCCTAGAGGTAATGGCTACATCACACCCTTGCTAGTGGTCCGAGAGCAACTATGAGTAGACCGTGACTGTGTATAACTCTCCCTCCACTCAAGTGGCACTGCATCATTATACCTATTCCTATAGAACTCTACCTCTCAGGTGGCTTTGGTCACCTCTCTCATCATGTCACCAGCCAAGGTACCTGCTGCTACTCTCTGTAGACTATCTGCTAGAGCGATGGCCTACTCACCCTGCTGTCTAGCTGTGTCTCTCTCAGCAGTGACTGTCGCCAACTGTCCCTGAAGCTATGTAATCAAAGTTTGTGCCTGTGCTAACTGACTATGTAAACTCTGCACTGTATTCTACAAAGAGGATATCTAACTCGATACCACTAGATCTACTGAAGGAGATGGATCTATATATCTCATTCGTGGTCCACCTCTACCACCTCTCCTACTACCTCTACTACCTCTCCTACCACCTCTCATATAACCTCCACCACCACCATCACCTCCACTCCCCTCATCAGCACTATCTCCCTCTAACTCCTCATCACTACCTCCACTCTCATCATCATCATCTCCCTCTGAATCATCACCCTCTGTATCTGCCTCTCTTTGTCATCTCTGACCACCTCTCTGTGGTCTCTATATAGTAACTAGAGCGATAGGCTCATCAGGATCAAACAATCATGGTGTCGGATGCTCTAATATATATTGACCATACTCCGGCATCATCCCTCCATCAAGGATATCAGGTCTATAATCCCACATCTGAGCTCCTAAACTAGTGAACTCTGCCACCGCTGCCTCATACAAAATACGTGGACCCCATACTGCAATCTCTGGCTGTCGCCGTGCATAAATGGTGAAACCCATAGGCATACCCTGTGGCCAATCGTACTGCTGACATACTCATCCAACAAGAAATCTCTCAATAATCCATGGAGTATGGCCAATAAGATATCTAGAAGTAAAGACATAGGGCATCTCCCTCTCATCCTCTGGCCATGCCTCACAATCCACATATGGTCACCAACATACTTTATCAAGATCATCTAAGAGACACTGCCAATGATCTAATTTTCCCAGTCTCAGCTGAGCAATAACATCACTATATCTGCATCTGTATGATCGACTGACAGCTCGTCATCCATGAGTCAATGGTTGCATGATGGAAAAGTGCTCCCATGCCCATATCTATAATAACGAACACCCAATAGCAAAACTCCGGCCTCTACCATATACAATGTGATGTAACTCATCATACAAATGACCAAGCATGCATGATCCCCACGCATACCATGTACCCTACATCACCATCCTCTCTAGAACATGACCCCACCTGACTGCGAACCACTTCAACCTATGGTCAGGGCACAAAACACCTCCAATGAAACCTGCAAGTATAGATGGTAGGGGTGGATATGAATCTGTCATCACTCTCCATGGGATATAGTATCCTCATCATATCTAAATATCCTCCTCAACGCATTAGTGCCTCCAACCTCTCAGCCATCAAAGACCACTATCTCTCCCATCACTGGGATCCTCAAGATACGGTATACATCCTCAGGGGTCACTATAATCTCTCCGGTCGGTAAATGAAATGTGTTGGTATCACTATGCCACCGCTCTGCGAGTGCTGTCAATAAAGCTCTGTTGAGGCGCACCTCAGGCATGTCAAGCAACGAAGTCAATCCACATGACTTGATAACATCTCAATTTGACTGTAATAGCTGTGGAATCAATCCCCATGTCCTCAGGAATGTCTCTCATGACTACAACACGCCCAATCTCTCCTATTGACACATTATGATGACATAACAAAATCAATATCAAATCATCACAATTCATCAATCAAATCTACATATCAATCAAACTATTTGTTTTTCATTTTCATGGAAAGTGAATATATCATAATCATGTTTGTTTTTAACAACCTTAGATACAAACATATCAATCAAAAAAAATTGTTTTTCATCATCATGGAAAGTAGTTTTATCAACATCCTGTTTGTTTTTAACAACTTTAAAAACAAACTTATCGATCCTATTTATTTTTTAACAAATTTAAAAGCAAATTTATCAGTTATTATTTGTTTTTCAACAACTTTGGGAACAAATTTATCACTCACAACAACATATAATCAAAGGCGCTATAGAAAGAATCATGGGCGCTATGCTTTTTCATCACAGGCACTACAGGATTAATGGAACTACAGAAATGATTAAGGGCGCTACAAAAAAGCTTCACGGGTGCTACAGAATCATATGCGCTATGGAAATTATCAAGGGTGCTATGAAAATTATTAAGGGCACTAAACACAATTTTACTACATAAAACATTGATAAATGTGCACTAAACGAAAACTTTCAAAAGGCAGACGTTTAATGAGGAACATACCGCGAGTCCATAGTGCGCTAGTCGCTGATGTTGTCGGATGCACTCGAAACGGTGTTGGTGAATGGGAGGTGCCATCTTTTTCACTCCAGAGCTTAAAATTTACAATTTTTACTAGGTTAGAATGGAAAATGACATGGAAAATGACATTTTTAACCTATTTAAAAGCAAAATTGGGGTATTTTTGTCACATTTTATCACAGCATGGGCAAATTGGTCATCAATTTTTCATCTTACATCTTTTCAAGTCATTTTCTTCACATCATCATTTTTTGAACAATGAATCGACATCTTTAAAATATAAAAAATCCAAAAATTTCAAAACATCTAAAAAAAAAAATCAAATCACAAAAATCAAAATCTTATCGATTCATCGTTCAAGGGGGCATACACCTATCAACATTCGATAGTCAACATCTGGGGTAAATTTCAAAATTCTTTGAAGCAATGCATAAAACACATCACTTCAAAGAGGGGCAAAATGTATACACCTAAAAATGGTCACATCACATAGTCTGGTAATGAATTAAATATTTTTAATATTTAATTAAATCTTTGAGTTCAATCTGCGTATAAATAAATTTAAATAATTTATTTATATTGTTCATTCTTTCATTTCGATTAAATAAATAAGTTTATTTAATCATCTTTTCTTATTCATTTCTTAATTAATTAAATAAAAATTATGATTTATTTATATTAATTATCATTTAATCTTGGCTTGAATATTTTATTCAAATAAAGATTAAGTATTCTAATATTCTTCTAATATCCATTTGCAATTAAATATTTCAAAATATTTAATTCATTCTTCTAAAGTCACATCACAATTAAATATTCCAAAATATTTAATTAAATCTTCTATAGTTCTAAAATCTAAAATCAAACTCACATAAATGAAATTAAATAAATTTATTTAATTAATTAATTTGCATTATCTTCAACAACCGTGAAACAAACTGTCAAAACAGAAAAATTAATTTCTCTGTTCCTGTGCAAGATTGTTCCTGTGGGTTGAAGACAAGGCTCCATTCTTTTCTCCAACCTCCCAACATTCTCCATCTTCCTCTCAACCTCTCTATCTTCCACCATTCAATTCTACCAGACAACCTCACAGCCGTTGATCTTTGCCAGCCAGGCTCTTGCCTGCAAAAAGCTATAAAAGGACTGTCGAGTCTTTGAAATCATACAGAAGCTTTCATACAAATAAACTATAGCAAAATTGCAATAGTATAGCCTTCTAGTATTCATAGCATTCTAGTATTCATAGATTGTAGAATCATAGCATATCATGGCATATCCATTCCATATCATAGCATCCATGATTCACAGCCCCTGTGTATAATCTACAGCCCCTGTGCATATCTATGTCAGTATTTTCACTTCACCAACATATAGCATAGAGAAGTACTATCATTTTGCACACTCGTTCTGCAGGTTGCCATTTGGAGAAGCCTTGCTTACACAATCTGAGAGCAGCAGCTTCAAACAAATCTCTAGAGATAGAGGAAGATGGAACGACTCTGAAGAAGCTTCGCGTGTGTCTTTGAATTCAATTTAATTAGTTTTCTTTAGTTTAATGTTTCATTTGTGTGTTGTTATTCATTTACTTTGATACTAACATATTTTACAACACATGTATTAATTTCTTTATTATTTTATGCTTTCTAAACTAGTGTTATTCAACATCTAGTTTCCTTTGTATACACATTTATATCACAAACAAATATCAAACTCAACTCTCATTATTAAGTATTAAAATAGAAAATGTGCAATCTATCACATTTACGTTAACACAATAATACAAATTTAAAAACATAAGAAAATAACAATTAACTTTTAAGAATAAAGAAAAATATATCAAATTTTGTTGAGTTTGATTCTCATTACAAATCCACTTTTTATTTTTATGTGTTAGAATAGTCCTATTACTTTGGCCTTTTGCTGGACTATTTATATTGCCCTCCAATAATTTCATTCTAACATTCTCAAATATCTTCTTTCAAATAATGGTGTTAAGAAAAGTGGGTCAGTAGCCAGGAAAATACTTTTTTCTCTGCATGAATTGACTTTGTTTAAAGACCTTAAAAATAAATATTGAGACCTTGTTTAAAGACTAGTCTAATATTTGGTATTTACAATTGATGATATTAGCTAGTTAAAGACTTTGTATAGTTTCTGTCTAACAAATATGGTGTTTTCCCTAAGTTGAATTCATATAAGGATATATTATTTGTAGATTGGTCATTGCATTTGGGACACTCTAATCGAAGTCAATCTAAAACATTAGAGAAAAAGGGAACATGTATGCAATTTTTTCCATAATAATGTTTACTAATAATCTTAGTTGGTATAATGTGATTTAAGATCTATATGTATTTTAGAATATGAAAATATCAATAAAAAGAAATTTAAAAAAAGTAAAAAATAATTAATGTGGAAAAAAAAATAAAAATAATGGTACTTAGTTTGATTATTGAAGAATTGATTCAAGTGAATGCTCAACAATCTAAAGTGCTTTGAGATCTATAAAAGAGAACCGAAAACTAATATTCAACTTAAGATCAAAATAGTCCTCTTTCATTGTATAGGGTCAAGTCTATAGTCACAAATATGTTCTTAATTTCTTTTCTAAAAATAAAGCAAACCATGTCGAGAAGATCTAATAAAATGATGTTAGAGGTGCATAAAGTATGTGAATAACTAAATCTTAAGAATTGTATCTTTTTTGTCACCAAAGACAAGCTCTTGGGCTATATCATATTTGAGAAGGGTATTCCTATAGACCTGGACATAATCAAAACTATTCTCAAGTTTCCTCTTCACAAAGGCAAGAAAGTGCAAGATCATTTTTTGGAAAAATAAACTTTGTTTGAAAGTTTGTATTAGGATTCATAAATATTGCTCATTCTCTCAATAGTGTGTTGAAAAAAGATACTAATGTATATTAGATTCTAGAAGCTAAAATTATCTTTCATAATACTAAAAAAATCATTACTAATGCTCCTCTTGGGGTGTGTGCACTAAGATGAAGAATAAAAGGGTGGGAAAAAATTATCACTTTTGGCTAAATGTATATATGATTTTTGAAAATGCAAACAATTCTTAACATATACATACTATGGATCAATTGACAATAGCCAAGCTATAATGTGTATGTGTTACAACATGATATTATCAAAAATAAAAACAAAATACAAGTTGTGAGTTGAACATAAGTTGAGACTTGAAAATCCTTAAAACAAAAAAAAAAGTTTAATCCTCAAGTGTATTTTGGAGATTAAGATCATTTGCAAGCTCCCTCTCTATATGTTCACTTGATGTAACATTAAAGAAAAGGAAAATCTCTCGTATTGTTAGGTTTTTAGATTAGACTTTTCACAATTTTTATTTTGTAGAATGGATATATTTTCTTATTTATTTTTCATACCAACCTATATGAATTTGGACCTTGAGTCTAAAGTGGAAGAGGAAATTCTAGAAGAAAATCCTCTATCACCTAAATCTTCTCCAACATTTCCTATAGACCCTCCATAAAGCCAAAAATATATATTAGGGAAACTAGAGCAAACCAAACTCAAATTGCATGATTAGTTAAAAAATAGAGGGCACTGAAATCCAATTCTCACCATGCAAAACTTACAAATACATTAGAAGCAATGATGAATCATATTGACATAGTGATAAATCATAATTATTAATAGAAAACACATAAGGATTCATGCCATCAACTAAATATATATGACACAGTTATCCTAATATGATGAAAATGAAAAGAATGGGATGAAAAATAAAAAATTTATGTTCTTTAAATAGATCAAAAAATTGCTACACCCCTTACACTAAATTATAATATATTTTCTATCCATTAGTGCAATCAAAATAACATAAAAAATAATTTCTAAAATACATGGTAGATGTTCTTGAGTGGTTCTTGTAATAATCATGAGGTACCCTTATATTTCTTTTAAAAATTCTACTATGAATTTCTACTCCATAAAATTCTCAATTATTTTGATATTAAATATTTTCAAGGTAGAGTCAAAGAATTTTCCTAAGATATAGAGAAATCTTATTGAGTGCCAAACAATCAACCAAGACCAATAGCCATTTACAACTTATTCACCATGTGCTTGCAGCATCAGTCATCAAGGATACTATGGAGATGTAGACCCCTCATGACATTATTACTAGATCACAACAACATTATACAACATGGAATGTAAATTTCATATTTTCATAATTTAGAGGATGCTCATATAGTAGGACCATCTAGTTATTATGTTGTTGTTGGAACACTTCTATTATAGGTGTTGTATGCATGCAAAGGATATAAATAAATTGTGCATCAAATCTAGCCTAGACCAAACCAAATACATGCAAACCTCAAAAAGATCAAGTGTAGTATTTTAATGTATTGATAGCTTGGATGTGGTTTCTCATGATTCAAACAACATGATGGTGTGATCTAAATGGTTTAATAAAAATTAGGGTAGCATAAGAGTAGCATGAAAAGAGAATATTCAAATGGGGTGGAAGGCCTCTCATTTATAGAATTTCTATGAGAGAAATCAAGGGCCAAGATGGATTGATTAATGTATGGCTAGGATTTAATGAGGATTAGGGCTTGGATCAAAAGTTGTAGTCATGTGAAAAGTGTCACATGAGGGATAATGGCTAGGTTTAGGATGTGCATTAGGGAATATCCTTATGTGAATGGCGAGGATTAAGAGGTTTATATGAGATGAATGGATGAGATGGAAAGTTAGTTTAATTTTTGGGAAGTGTGTAGATTCAACAAATCTAGACAAGGTCTTAGTTAGACATGTGAAAGGGACACTTGTCACATGATAACAAGTTTAAATTGTTATCCATGTGAATGGAATCAATTGCTAGGATTAGGTGGATAAGGGTTGATGGATAAAGTGGAGTTAAATAATTGAATCTAAAAGGTGATGAGAATTAATTAGCCTAAATTAATTAATTAATTTAGTTGGAGGATTTGGGGATAAAGATTAGACTTAATTAAATAAATATAAAATTTATTTAATAAAAAAGAGGAATAAAGATGATGGATTAAATAAATAAATATTAATTAATTAATTAATTAATTTCTTAGGATTGGTTAAAATGAGGTGTGGTTGAGTAAGGTCAAATTTTAGCTATCTACATTTTTCCCTTATTTGAGATGATGGTGTGACTAAAAGAAGTAACATCATTTCAAAGAAAAATAAAACAATGGATAGGAAAGGGATGAGGACTATTGGCACAATGCCTAAGTAAATGTTGAGGATGAGTGTAACAACCATCTCTTTCTAAAAAGGAATTAATAAGATTTATTTACCAAGTAGTTAATAACTAACATCATAAGTAAATGAAGTATGAAGTTTTTCTTTTAAAATAGAATATGCAACTCCATAATTGATTACACATAAATTATATATTATATTGTCTAATCATGCTTTCCAAACTAAAAAAAATTAAACATCTTCTAACTTTTTGCACTTGAACATGAATGATTTCAATTAAACAAGATATACAATATCATAAAGGTACAAGGTTAGAGATCCCATATAATTTGGAGACATTTTTTCTTCCAAGACTCAACATGTCATCTAAAAGAGGGAGAGCATCATCTAGGTGCTTTACCTCCAGCCACGGACCTGCAATCCCCTGCACACCTTCCTCACTAGAAGTGACCCTTCCCTTCAATGAAAGGTATAGTTAAGAACCCTCTAGTAATGTCATATGAGCTCTGGTGTTGTGTCCTACTTAACCAATACCATTAAACAACTATGGATACCTTCCAACTATGGATGACAACTTTGATTAGTTAAGTATATGGAACACAGTGAACCGACAAGTGCAAGCATAGACTATTGCACTCACTTTGGCCAAAGTATTTGCAATATATATAATTGCTACATACGAGCGAAGTTGTTTGATCACCCACCCTACTCGACTTGGAGTACCATATTTGACCATCTACTGTTTTACCAATAGTTACCTGATCATACCAATTTCCATTTAAAAAAAAAAGAAGATTAACTTTATTAATGTCATAATTCATTTAGATTGGATACAATTTCTTGACTTAGAACACCCATGTTTTACATTCTCATAATGACATGGGCCTTGACAACTACCACTTGTTCAAGTCCTTATTTACTAAGTCAGTAAACAATTAGGATATTTTCTAACCCGAAACATCCATGTTACGTTCACATAACTTCTTGGGGCTTGGAAACTACCACTTATCTAGATCTTTAGTATTAACCAAGAGAGTATTTGATCTCCCTCTCTATGCACATAGTTATTTCTGATGACACACTGTCATCAACTGGTTTCCCTTCGTCACAATTGAAAATACTAATAAAATGTTCAATCATAATTAATAAATAGATATTCATCTTAAGCTAAAGAACCCTTATTATATTCTTAGATTATCAATGATTTAGTTTTGTTATATAGCTTTTCCTCAAAAAGTGGAGATTCACTAAGTGAATAACTCATTTGGGTTGTTGGTTATTTATGAATTGAACACCTGAGTTACTTTCATGTAACTACCCAAGTCTTGGCTATGACCACTTGCTCAAGTCTTAACCATAACCCTTGACAGTGACTACTCTCATTATATAATCTTTAAGAAAATATTGTCATGAAAGGATATCTTCTTGACCTTCTTGTTCATAATGTAATATGATTATTACATAGATGAAGTATACACCCTAAAGGTTAGATCTCCATTAAGAATACAACTTCCTTTAGGTTTTAGTCCTTCATGCATTTTAGTGAAACTTTGTTGACTAAAGATAAACATAATTGTAGACCAACTGGTCCCATCTTACAATAAATTTGCATAACATAAGCGCTTATTCACTAAGTTTGTGATATGACATGCTTGGTAAAATACCTTAGGCATTAAATCCCCTTATTACATATCTACAACAGCTAGGATCTAGGATACTGCCACTAATTCAAGCCTTAACCCCAATCAAAAGGTTTTAAATTCTCACCTATTTTAGGCTTCTTAACAATATTGATGACACAATGCCATCTTTAGGATATACACATAGTCATTTAGAATATTCTAACCTTTAAAGATGCTCAAATTTGTTGCTCATCCAATGTTAAATATAAAGAAGAATTTAATTTGACATCACTTGACTTTCTAGTCATAGCTTGGCAAAGTTGGTTTGGTCTTAAACTTTCCTCAAACCCTCGTGTTACTCAACATAACTACTAGGTCTTGGCAACTGCCACTAGTTCAAATTATAAAATGTACATGAAACTGCCACTAGTTCAAATTATAAAATGTACATGAGAGTTTCTACTTGATCATAATTAGTCTTCTTGACATTCACTTGCCAACACAGGTAATTAGCTTGACCCAACTAGTCACAAGATAGTTAAGAAACTTAATACACAATAATACCCTCATTTGGGTGATTTTCCACTTAGTATGAAACCCTATAAGGGTTAACTACTCAAGCCAACAAGATATGGTTTTCATTGCAAGAAACTTTCACATTCTCAAAATATTTCCAAAGAGGAAATAGGAAAAAATCATTCTTTAGTAAAAAGCATTCAAAATACAACTAGTCTCAAGCTAAGCTTAAGTCTCTTTTCCATTTCAAAACTCATAAACTTGCAAAACTTGGTTTAAACCCTCAAGGAATAGTGTTTTAGCATATATCAAACTTGTGTTCATTTCAAAGCTCTATTTGTAATCATTCAAATAGATTCATTCAAGTCAAATCTTTGCAAAGAGATTTCAAAAGCATGAATACCCCTCACTTGTCTTAAAGGAATTGAGGCTTATCAATAAATCAAAGAGATGAACCACCTTAGCATAGTAGTTTTAGAAGAACCAATATCAAAAATCAAAAAGATTACAATATACTTGCAAAGCAAACTTCTCATAGGAGTATCACCAGTGAAAGATCTAGAGGCAACACAACCATTTTCAGACTCTTAGAATATATCACAATACAAAGCCACAATACAATGCCCTCATAAAATAGGGTTGCCTTATAGGGAAAGTCAAGTTAATGAAATAGCGACCATCATATCTAAGACCTAATGATGAATGGTCTAGATTTACAATAATAAAATATAAATAAAATTTTCCTTTTGGGGGTATTGCCTTCAAGCCCTCATAGGGCGCACTGCCCCTAGACCCCAATTGGGGGGATGATCCCCCCAGACCCCTCATGTGGGAGACTCGCCACACCTCCCATCATTTTCAATTGAGCAATATCTTATGTATCAGTAGTAACTTATGTAATTGCAAGGTTGAGACATTTTCCTAGCATAAATATCACAGAGAAATTTGAATAGTAAAAGGGAAACGGGTCATAGCCTCAGTAAGGTCATAAAATACCGTACCTGCTCCATAGATCTAAACCATTTCCATTTTTTTGTGTCGATAGACACATTCACAAATATTTTGTTGGATGTCGTCCATCGTAGATCCCTTTAGAAGAGGAGTCATGGTCTGCACAACCCAAAATGTAGTGAGAAAAAAGAAAGAAAGCTACACTACATAATGAAAAGCACCATTTATAATCCTTACTTGATGGGAATGTCCCCTTCCATGGCCACAAAAATGGCATATCTCCTATTAGTTGACATGAAGCTTGGTGGAGGAAACACCGAGGAGTGACAGAGGATGAACCAACATATGGTGGCAGCAACAAATGATGAGAAAATGAGAATTTTATTGTGAAAGTGATCAACTATTAGGATATACATATTAGGGTTAGATTTTTTTTAGTCATTGATAATTTATGATTAATTTATAGATATAAATTATATACAATAATATATAATATAATATACTTTTATAATAATTAGTAGTTAAAAGTAGTTTATTTTTATTTAGTATTAATATTAGGATGTATAATATTAGGTGATTTATTTTCATGAAAAAATGTTCAACCATTGGTACAAGTGTGATTGAGGATTAGTGGTGGTAATTCACTACAATGGCTAGGGGTTAGAAAAATGGTATTTTGGACACTTTTTATGACTATGCATAGGGGACATGGGCCAGTAGTTGTGTAGGGTCTTATAGTTGTTGTAGCACTTGTGCTTATAATACTCAGCCTTACCACATATTTATACTCACTATTGTAAATAAATATTCCACATGTAAATAGAAAAATAACCAAATGTTGATCAAAACGGACCCATTGTTGAACACATGAGAACTTATGAATGTTATATAGAAAAATCATAAATGCATTCATGAAGAAGTGAAATAAGTATTTTTTGTCTCAAATAAAATATCATAACTATCCACAATAAATGTGTCATTTATAAAATAAAATGTTCGCTTAATAAAATAAGACACTCATTTAAACAAGTATTGTTATCATAGTGACAAAATATTGTTCTTATGTGTACAACTATTGGAGTAACAATGTACAAGCATTGGAGTATTTCATATTAATAGTTTGTCCTATCACAAATATAAAAGGTGAGCTACTTACTTACAGCTAGGTTATTATGTATAAGTTTTGTTGGTTTGTATGATGTTGATGGAGCTATGGTTTCTAGTTATTTTTTCTTTCTCAATCCCATTGTTGGACTGATATTTATTCTATTGTATCTTTCTTTAAGCTTATATATATATACATATACATATATATATATATACATATACATATATATATACATATACATATATATATACATATATATATATGTATATATATATAAGGTGAGCACTATAAATACCATGTATTTTTGTCACTAAATATGAAATATTTTTTAAAAGTTTTGGTGTTCAACTATTGGTCCATTTGTGTTGAATATAAAAGGTAGAGATAGCAAAGATTTATGGTTACCAATAGGAATTTGGTCCATTTAGGTTGCATATAAATTTTATTTTAAATAAATATAAGATATTCTACAAGCAACAAATGATATTTTTTTGTTCAACTACTAGGGGTACCATGATTGAGTTTCGATCGAATCTCTAAAAAGTCAAATTTTAGATGCTTCTTAATAGATGTGTTGATGTGGCGAGTTGCATGATGAGTCACACCTCCAAACCTTAGTTATAGATAGATGAGAGGTCGATTCACATGTAAAAAAAATAAAGTTCCTATGATATTCTAGTCAGTCACTACATGTTTTTTATAAGGAAAAACAGGTTTTGAAGGGACCCCAAAACCCTTTACAGAGATAAAAAGCTACAACAAAAATTAAACCACTAAACCTAGCAACCCAAAAAACCAAATAGTTGACAAAAGATGGAACATTAGCAACCCGTCAGCAAACCCTACAACAAAAATCATCAGCAAACTTGTTGAACCAAAAAGGAAGCACCAGATATAGTAACTTATCTAAAACATCTGTCGAGGCCATATTCTACTTAATGACCTCCTCATACATATTGATAACATCCTTCAACTCTTCAACAACAACATCAACCCTCTTTTTCGTCCTACTCCTCGTCCTAAGGCACATACCAACTTGCAAGTCTTTATCTAGTGCAGGAGTAGAAGCCTCTACTTTCTCCACTAGGTAAGAGCCATTAACCTCTTCAATTATTTCCTCCATATCACCCAAGTCAAGAGGTTTACCCGTCCAATTTAGTGCTTTCTCATTCAAAACAGAAAGACCTATCGTAGTGGTCTTCAAAGAGTTATTATTGATATTGACCATTGTTTTCAAGTCCTCTCACATCTTTCCAATTTTTTCCCACAAACTTGCAACACTATCCTCTAATATTTTATTAACAATACCTTCCAAAGAGGAAATTCTTTCCTCATGAGAAACCCCCAAACGATCAGCATCCACCAGAAGCTTATCAAGCTTAACATTCATTGATTTAACTTTTCCTTTTATTTCACACTCCTTATGATTGCTCCTAAGTATAGCAACACAAACATCCTACCAATTTTTCATCTGAATATTAGGCTCCTTAACCTCAAAAAATAACCACTTAACTTGAGAAATCATATTTCTTGTCTCATCTTTGGCCATCCTACAAAACATATTCATGTCAATTTCATCCCAATTAACCAGAGGCTAAACATTTTGCTCCAAGTCAATACGAGCATCAAAACAATCCTTATTCTTTCTGTCCCCTTCTTTGGCAGGGGAATCCTCGACCGCCACAATTTCCACCTTGATCCTCTCCTTATTTGGGAAATTAGCCAAATAAGTTAACACTTCTAGATGCTCCTTCTTCACTTCCCTCTCCACAGAAGAAAAGACTTGAGAAAAAAATACCACTTCAATCCCCTGCATTTCAACGAGACTAGTCTCTTTTAGCTTATCTTCCATCATAGAATTACCCATAATAGTAGGAACACTCGCCTGAACACCCAAATTTTTTGGAACCTTAAGCCCTAACACATGAGAGCTTTCTAGCAAAC
Source organism: Sequoia sempervirens (assembly GCA_007258455.2). Lineage (NCBI taxonomy): Eukaryota > Viridiplantae > Streptophyta > Pinopsida > Cupressales > Cupressaceae > Sequoia > Sequoia sempervirens. Next base: position 376,622,213 of record VDFB02193867.1, on the reverse strand, counting down.
CATTCTTACCAGGAACAGGGTTCCCCATCATGGAATTCTAAACACAATCAAAATTTGAAGGAGTCACTTCACCCTCAAGAGGACAACCCTTCAAACCCTCTTTTCCAAAAGACAATGCAGGATTCACATTCCAACCAGGGGCATTCACTTCATCGCCTATCTCAATCTTCCTTTTGGCCAAAGCTTTAACTTTCCTCGATCCTTTAGCTTTCCCCTTTGAATATTTTCTAACAAAATTGACCAAGGTCTCTCGCACCTCCACATTAGTCTCATAACCCTTACCCCACTCTTTTGAATCCACATCCCCTTCCTCAAAGTCGTCTTCATCAATAGACATATCCTCATATTTTGACTCTTCCTCCTTAGAACTATTGACCCATTCATTAGTAGAGTCCCCAATATCATAACCATCATTTTTAACCCCCTTCTTACCTAGAGTTTTAGGGTAAATAAAAATCAATTTAAGCTTGATATGAGAAAATGAAAAACTCATAAGCCCTTCATGAAGAACTGCCTTCTTAGGGTTCTTCCTATGATCTTCAATACTCTTCTCCATAGAGTGTAATAGGTAAAAAGGAAAGGAGACAGAAGCCTTATGCCTAAAACAATTCAATAGCACAAAATGGTAAGTGTAAACCATAAAGAATCTACCTTCAAGGATGATGTCTAGTGCATAATGGCCCTCACGAGGTCCCTCCAAAGCGGCTTCAGGGACTTCCTAGCATAACCTCCACTTCTAATTTCCCTAAGCTTTTTCCTCTCATCATGTTTGAAAAAATTTACAAAAGCCTTCTTATCTACACCCTTGTCTCTGAGAAACTTCCTCCTAGTAACCAAAAAACCGGTTACCTCTACAGTAAAATCCTCATCCATATGAAACTCAACACTGGTAGATTTTGACCCATTTTTCGATGACCGTCCGTCAAAATTTTGACGGTTATTCATCGCTATTACTGCATCAGAATTTTGATGACATTTGAAATGTCAAAACTCTAGCCTGACATCTCATCAAAAAATGGGTCAAAATCTACCAGTGCGACACCCTTAGACCATAGAGTCCTTACATTCCAGCCTTTCAAAAAGAAATTAGTAGCATCAGGGTTCATGCCTTGAATTCTCTGTATAAATTACATAATCCCACACTGTAGCATTCTTCTAAAACTCTTCACAGGAACTCAACTCAATTCTACAATGGTCACCACCCATGGTAACATGCAACAACCCAAAACCCAACAATAGCTAGAAGAAATGTAAAATAAAAAGGAACTAGACACTTCTCAAAGTGATACAATAAACACCCACAATACATGTGGGCTTATCATTCCAAGTACTTCCCTGCAAATACTGCCAGTCCATCCTTCTATGGAAACCAAGGAAAAAATAATTAATTAGATAGGGAAAAGGTTTGACGTGCAATACCCAACTCAAAATCATAATGAAAAACCTTTCCCTGAGAACACCACTCCTATAAACAAGCCAGTTGGTCATTGCTAGAAATACACTTCAGATTAATAGGTAGCAATTCAAAAGAATCCCACTCAAATCTCTCCAACACTCCCATGTTCACAACACCATCAGTCATCATGTTTGCTTCACAAAAAAAATGTGTGATTTTGATCTCCTCAAAAGAGTTTATAATTGAGATTGAATCATTAATAAAAAGAGTAATAGACCATGAAGGAGGACACTTCATTAAGAGACAATTAATCACATTAAGAGAGGCCCCCTCTGTAGACATGTAAAATGTATCGATTAATGCTACACACCTGATCCTAATTTCACTAACATCGGTTTGTCCTAAATCATCCCCTAGGTTTTCTAATCATTTAATCGAATAACCTTTATTTGATTAAATTCACCAAATTTATCTGATTAAGTCATCATCTCTTTTAATTAAATAAATCATTTTATTTGATTAGTCCTATAGTCCCCCTTTTAATTAAATAATTCATTTTATTTAATTAAATCTCTAAAGTCATCTAGTTAAATTAAATAAATTTATCTTTATTTGATTTAACACTAACATCATATCCTTTATAATTAAATAAAACAATACTTTATTTATTTAATTAAGTCTAAAATCATTTTCCTCTCATTTTGATTTAAATTAATCCAAAATTCTAAGTCAGATTGTCAAATCATCAAATCACCTCTCTTAAATTAGTCAAACTTGATTAATTAACTCCCTAATCACCTAAATCCTCTAGATATTGTAACTTGCACAATAAATCATTTATTTTGATTTATTAAATCTCTAATTTCCCTCAACTTGGCATAAATAGGTAATATTCCTCCAAAGTTGAAAATCCCTCCAAAGGTATTTGTCCTTCCAACAAGGTATTGAATGCCTCTTACATGTCCTTGTGCATTGAACCAAGTGGCATTTAAGACATTCTTTTCTCCCTTCAATTTGTCATTTCATGAATTTCAAATTCCAACTAATATCATTTATTGGCACATTCATCAAAATGTGCTCAAACTCCCTCCATTCACATCTTGACAAGTGGCACTTGGCCATTGGATGTTGAATGATCCCACATTCCTCCATTTTGCTTATTCTTCCATCTTGTTCTTCTATAAATAGAAGGTTTTCTTTCTCATTTTGGATCCACAACTTAGAGAAAAAAAATTATCTTCACATTGAGAGCTAATTTCATCCATTTTCATTGCATTTGTTATCATACTAGTTAGGTTATTACAAATTTCATCAAGGAGCTCATTATTCTTCATCATCAAGTGGATCAATCTTCATAAAGCTTGCAAAGGAGTTGGGAAAGGGCCATTTTCCACATCAAAATGGCACCAATTCCCCTATGGGATTGAAAGTTTGTTTGTAGGATTTGATAGTTTTCATTATTGTTCATTTCCATTTCTTATCTTGTGCATTTCAAATGAATTCGATGGGGAATGTTGATTTAACTTGCATAATGATCTAATTGTGTGTTTTTTTTTATGTTTGTGTAGGTCTAGGATTGACAATCACACCCTCCAACCATAGCTTAGAAACCCCTTGTTTCTTAGCCAAAACAAGGCCATGGTAAGCTGCTGCTGCCTCCAAAAAATGGTTTGTCTGGATTCCTAAGGGGAGCACCATAGTAGAGAAAAACTTACCATTTTCATTGTGTAACACTCCCCCACAACTAGTTGGCCCCAGATTTCCATTAGATGCTCCATCAAAATTCACTTTGAACCACCTAGCAGTAGGAGCCTTCCACCTAACCCCCTCCTTGGGATCTTTCAACTTATTCATAGGATTGGAAAGGTCACAAGGGAGGTTCCATCTTTTCCCCACAAGCATATCAAAAGGGGACACTGCCACTTTCAAATTGTGGGTCAGAATCATCAAAAATTATGATAGAAAATTTTCCCTAATGGCATCACAAATTTTGAAAGCCAACCTAGAAGGCGACAATTCCTACTAATGGAAAACATTATTGTTTTGTTCCTTCCAAAAACCCCAAGCAACATGAGGCACAATAAGAAACCACAACAAAGAGAGCACCAGGTTAGAAGAAGGAGAGACCCATTGAGAATATAAGTTAGAGAAACAAGCCAGAAACACCCAAGCTAAGTCCCACATGTTAAAAATATGAGACCAAACTCCCCAAGTAAAACTACAACCAGTCAGCAAATGGAGACAATCCTCTGTGTCAGCTTTACATAAGAAGCACCTATTCAACAAATTCATATCTCTATTCATAAGATTTTTCAAGGTAAGAATCTTTTCCTAACATAAAATCCAAAAAAAATACCAACTTTGGGCAACAGCTTCCTATTCCACACCCAACCCCAGAAAGGCAGAGGACCATCCATTCGAGACTGGAAGGAAAAAGCAGAAGAAACTGAGAACTTCCCATTAGATGTTAAATGCCAAATAACAGAGTCCTCATGAGCAATCAAAGGAATATGAATCAAGGATAGGAACTCCATAAGGGGCTTCAAATCCCTATTTGCCAAACCAAGATCAATCCAACTACCCTGCTTAATGTAATCAACAACATAAAAACCCCATTCCCTGACACAAAAATCCTTGAATGGAGTCGCCCAAGGTTCACCCTTCAAAGGCCATGCCCAATCCACCAGTCATCCCAAAAAAAATCCTTCTACCATTACCCAAAAACCATCTCAAACCATCAACCATTGATGAGTGAACCCTGGACATAGAGTTCCAAAAGACTGATCCTTGCAAAGGAACAAAGTTCTCCTTGAACAAATCCCTAAAATTATCCACACCCCTCAGGTAATTAGACTCAAAAATAGCCACCCATTCTTTGTCACTCACAAGGAGATTCCATGACAATTTAGCCATAAGAGCATAATTAAAATCCTTTAGCTTATGCAGTTCTAACCCACCTTGAGATTTTGATCTACAAACTTCTTCCCAAGACAACAAATGAAGCTTTTTTTCCTCCTCCACACTAGACCATAAGAATATCTTCTGAATTCCCTCAATTTTCTCCCAAAATCTTTGAGGAAACTGGAACAAACTTAAAACATAAACTGGAAAAATTTGAAGAGTAGACTTAATTAATTGAATTTTACTAGCTTGACTCAGCAAGGCTCCCTTCCAACTAGCAAGTTTTGAATTGAACTTATCAATGATGTCATTCCAAAAAGAGTTAGGGACACCATTAGATCATAAAGGAAGCCCCAAATAAGATGAAGGAATTTCACCAATACCACAACCAAGAATCCCAGCAATCCTCAATTGACGAAGCTTTGGGGTATTAAGAAAAAAAGTACTTTTAGGAAAATTGACCTTTTGACCTGAGGTAGCCTCATACTTCTGGAGAATGAGATGGATGGACTTTTTCGCAGCCATAGACACCTCCACAAGAACAATAGTATCATTAAAAAACTGCTAATGAGAGCATCAAATTTGATGAGAAGAGGGAAAAAGACCTTTGAAGGCCCCATTAGCCACAGCCTGGAGAAAAAAATAACCCAGAGATTCCACTATAATGATAAACAAAAAGGGGTAGATAGGGTCCCCTTGGCGTAGGCCATGAGAGCTCTTAAAGAAAGCTGTCGAAGATCCATTAATAAGCACTACAAATGAATGGGAGGAAATCAACTGACACAACAATTGAAGCACTCGATCCGAGAACCCAAAAGCCTTAAGAATACTACAAAAGAAACTCCAATTCACATGATCATAAGCTTTAACCAAGTCAAGCTTCAAAATAAGATGAGGCTTCTTATTGACTTTGAGAGAATGAATATTCTCATGCACCGTGATAATAAAATCCAAATCTGTTGCCTTGGCACAAACCCATTATCTTGAGGAGAGATAATCTTAGATAAAACCATTTGCAGCCTAGAGGCAAGCATCTTAGAAAAAATATTATAAATGGAGTTACATAGAATAATAGGCCTAAAATCACCAAATTTATTAGCCCTCGGCTTCTTAGGAAACAGAACTATAAAAGTGGAATTTAGCTCCTTCAACAGTTGTTACTCCCAAAAAATTCCTTGGTAGCATTGATAACATCTTTAGAAATAATATCCCAAAAACTATGAAAGAACAAGAAAGGAAAACCATTTGGCCCCGAGGACATATTCCCTTCAAAAGAAAACATGACCTTTTTGATTTCTTCCTCCAATGGAATAGTAGACAAAAATCATTCCCCTCCTCCGTAATCAGGCTATGAATAACATTAAGAAAACCTTGTTGACAAACAAGATCCAACGAGCCTTCCTAAAAAATGAGAGTCACAAAGAAAGATCGAGTCGTTGATCTAATCTCATCATCAACCTCAAAGGAAAAATTATCTACCATCACTTTAGAAATTCTATTAGACGACCTATGTTTTAGGGTCGTGAGATGGAAAAACTGAGTATTTTTATCACCACTACGAAGCCAAATAGCACACGGTCTCTACTTCCAAAACTCCTCCTCTCTAGCCACAATATTATGCAGTCTAGACAACAACATACTCTCCTCCTGAAGCAACATGACATTAGAACTAGAAGCCTACAGATTTTGTTTCACTATTTCCAATTCAGACTTCACTACCAACTTCTCCTCAAAAATGTTTCCAAAAGAATCCCTATTCCATTGAATCAAATTATGCTTAACCGAAGCCAATTTCTTAGCAACTTTAAACATGGCCAAACCGTCAACATCAATATTCCACCACTGAGCAATCTTAAGACGTAGATCAGGATGATCAATCCACATCTTCTCAAATCTAAAAGGGAAAGCATTTTTATGAGCAAAAGATTCAACAATCAAAGAAATAGGGAAGTGATCTGAGCCAACCCTCACAAGAGCAAACAAGGAACAAGAATAAAAATGCAACTAGTCCAAAGAGATTAGGGCCCTATCCAATTTAACTTGAATAAGAGCATCCCCAAGACACCTATTAGACCAAGTATAAGCAACACCCCCCAAATCCAAGTCGAGCAAAAGATTATCATTAATAAATTCATAAGGTCAAGTCTACTTTAATCATCAATCTGAGCACCCCCTTTTTATCAGCCTCATTCACCGGGGTATTAAAGTCCCCCATCACTTTCCAATTTGGTAAAGAGAATTGAGCCTTACAATAATTCAACCTATCCTAAAAATGCTTATGGGAGCTTTTATTATTGGGAGCATAAATATTAGACAACACCCAGGAAAACTTTTCCCTAAAACACACAAATGAGGTAGCTACATGATTATCAAAAGTAGACAACTCAGTACCAAACACCACTTTAGGGTTCCAAAAGGAGGCCACTCCACCAGAAGTCCCATCAGAGTCAATAGTTTAACAACCACAATCTTTAAAAAATTGGTTCTTAATCTTCATCACTTTCTCAACACTCATCTTAGTTTCCTGAATCAAAATAATATCATGCCTGTGATCTCTAACCATATTGGCCAAAAGATCCTATTTATGAGGATGATTCAATCCTCTAATATTCCAAGAAAGAATCTTCATAAAAGATTCTACAAGGGACCATTAAGGCCCATCTCAAGCAGAGCGATCTACGAATCATCAACAATATCACACTTGCTAACCCTCTCCTTGATCTTCTGTGCAAAGGGCCTACCTTTTCCCCTTTGTTCTAAACCATAATCCAACTTTAAATGGTTTTGAGTAGCCATTCCCAAACTAGAAGGAATAGTCTTCTTCTTGCTCCGAGACTTAGTTGAAAGAACAATAGTCCAAGGCTCCTCTTTCTGAGAGAAGCCTCTTCAGAATAGCCCATGACAGAAGAGGTGAGCACTAATTTCTCATCTACTGTTTCCACCAGAGGTTCAACAAAGGGAGAAACCTCTCTCTTTCCCTTCTCCTCTAGTAAGGGAAAAACTGATACTTCAACCTTAGAAGAGAGAAAAAGCTCCTCAGGTAAAATCTTTAGAGGAGTCACCTTCTTCGGCTCAACAACCACCAAATCCAAAGAATCAGCACCACCAGCCACCATCAAAGCCAACAATCTGTCAGTCAAACACTCATCCTTCCCCCCTTCCTCCTCCACAGGAGCGTCCTTGACTAAACCAAAAGAAAAATCCTCAGAAACCACACCAAAACTTGTCACACCCTCAACTAGTTCCTCATGGCCTTTAACAGGGCCAACATTGCCATGCTGACCAACTTCCTTCTAGATTTTAGACTTCTTGGGAAGAACTGGGTTCCTTTTAGGAGGAGGCATCGACTTCAACAAACACTTCTTTTCCCAGTGCCCCACCTTTTTCAATGGAAACAAGCAAAAGGGATAGATTCAAACTCAACATCCTGCTCCCACACACCAAGCTTAAAACTAATCTTAATTCTCAACAAATGATTTGTAACTTGGTCTAGAATCACACAAATCCTTGCATAAACCAACCTTCGCCTTGAGGCAGTCAAACTATCAATCAAAAGAAAACACCCAAAAGTAGATGCTATACCCTTAAAAACCTACTCATCCCAGAACTCCAGAGGGTGCCCTGGTAAACGAACCCATACAGGGGTTGAATTGAAAGAGCAAGAACTAGGGGAGAAAGTAGCTTCCCATTTTTTCAACACCAAAGTTGACTTTCCAATAATCCATGGTCCTCCTACCAAAACTCTTAGCAAATCCTCATCACAAGAAAAAGAAAAGGAGAAAAACCCCTCTGCAAGAGCCACAATCTCCACCCACCCTTTCAAAAACCAATGATTTTTAGCAAGTATCCTCACCAATTCAATAATAGGTCATGGACCCAAAAAATTTCCCACCAGTGCTTGCTCCATAGAGAGTAAACCTTTATCAATAATGCAATTAGGCATCGAAACTGAATACTCACCCTCCGCTAGGTTAGAAAAGAAGTCCATAGGAGGAGAACTTTTCTCCTTAAGTTTCACACCAAAAAGAGTGGACCATGAATTTCCACCCATAGATGACAAAACAACCCTAGAGGCTTCAGGGATGACAACTTCAAAAGTGATAGCTAGGTCTTGGGGGCCACATCCTTAGACCCCACCTTACTGCAAGCAGTACCACCCTAACCCAAACCTTCAAAGGAAGGTAAAACAAGAGAAGCATCCTGTAACAAGGACCCACTTGGCATCCCATCCAAAGACCCAACGTCATCCTGACCTTCATCATTAACGCTATCCCCTGGAGCAAGGCTTCACACCTTGTCCAAATTTGAAAATTCCTTACCTTCAACCACACCACTCGACGACGCTCCCATGACTCTTTTTTCTATAGTCAATCACTACATGTTGACAAAGTTAGCTCACATGATTATTGGCCCCTCTCCCCTAGTTAAAGAATCAAAAGTGATGATGACAACTTCATACCTTAGCTATAAGTGAAGAATATTAAATTTTAGTATTTTTTGACATTGAAAAGTTAGATTTTTTAAGGCATGAAGTTAGGATACACGACTACTAGTTCTTCTCTCCTAAAATGAAAAATTCTCATGAATATGAATAATAATAATAATAATAATTGTGAGATTTTCTAACTAGCCTACCAAGAATCTAATGACTGAAGGAAAGCAAAACCAGAAATATGAGGAGGAATAAACTATATTCCTCTCAAGAATGCAAAGCTATATTCAGCTTGAGAATTAAATGAAATGGTGTCATATTAGAAAGGGAATTCCTTGGTTATATAGGCCAAGGGGAGAGATAGATGCAACTATATTATGACAATTGTTGGCATCCTATGAGGTGTCACAACTCATGTCATTAAAGGCTCAACCACCTTATCCCTATTTAAAGTTAAGCTAGTGTGAAGAGGACTTTAGTGGAGAACTAGATTAGAATGAATTAGTTAGATAAAGTACCCCTTTCAAACTAAAACCCTCCTTTAAAAGTGCAACTTAGGGAGAATTATACAATGCAAAGATGCAAATATGGGTCTTAGCTACTAGGCCTGATGAAGTACCCATGTACAAATGTAATGTAATCCCTCACAAATAGAGAAAAGGAGAAAGCCTAGTAGGACAAAACTCCTCTCCAAAAGAGAGATGAAATACAAAATTCTCTCAGAAAGATTAGAAAGACAAAAAGTTAGTGAGGAAAAACTCTCCCCCATAAGAGATGATTAATAAATTCTATGCAACCCCCTCAATGACGAGTCTCTGCTCAAATGTCAATATGTCAAGAGTTCCCAATCTTAACTAAAGAAGGAGACAAGGTAGACCAATGTGAAGATTGAAGAAGATTGGACCAAGGATGATGACGAGTCCTCCAAATGTTGCTCCAAAGGAATTCCAAACTATGACGAGCACTGATGGAAATAATCAAGTACAACTATAGAAGATGCCACATAACTGGTGACTGATTTGAAACTGTCAACTCATGAGAAACTACATAATCTATCAAAGAACTATAGATGAATCCACATTGCAACATGAATAAGTTCAAAAATAAGGAGACAATTGTATGAGTATCAATTGGTGATGCAGGAGCATCCAGTGGTGTAAGGGCAATCCTGCATCACCCAAAAATAGTTAAATTTCAAGTTTATCATTTTTTTAGATGTTTTTACATTTTTGGATACCCTTTTTTTCATAATGAAATTCCCAATTTATGGTTTTTATTTTCTATTCCTAGATTGAAAGTTCTTGTAGTTTTAGTTTCCCAGATTTACACCTGAAAATATTTTGAGTTGGATTTGAGGCACTTAGAGCTTCCAAAATGGCCCTGAAACTTGCCAAAATTGGCATAGCGAATTTCAAGTGTATTCTTGACTTCGAGACCTTTCCAATGGTTCAAACAGTTCACGAATCGGAGCCCCAGATCAAAAGTTATGGCCCCAGGAAGTTGGTGCACTTTCTAGAAGATACAATTGCAAATGTTCTTTTGAAATTTGAACTTCAATTTGTAATTTTCAGTGCCAAACCGCCTAAACTCACATTTTAATGTTGTTTTGGCTCCAAACTAAAGAGGATCTCTATTTATGGGTGGGTTTCTAATATTTTTGGGTAACTTTTTGGGGACAAGCTCGCATATTACGAAAGGGTAATTCAGTAGCTTTCTGTAGCTTGCATGTGTTGTAGAACTTGGGGATTTGAGATCCTTTACATGTAAGAAGCTCCATTTTCTGAATAATAAAATTATTCTTTTGTTTGTGGGTTATTTTCTGTCTCGGGCTGTGCCCTCATCAAGTGGTATAAGAGCAAGGTTTTCTTGAGCATGTGGACAGATCACCGATCATGAGGTAGTTCGCACCAAGACCGTGGTTGTGGGTTGTGGTCAATAAAGATGCCTCCAAGAGTGATTCCTGGTAGGCGTGGTGGTGCCAGAGGTGGTTGAGGCAGTATAAATGCTGGTGGAAGAGATGCACTAGTATCCCTCCAAAGACAGATTGATGCATTACAAGAGCAGTTGAGAAGAGGGTTAAACCCGAGGGAGGAAAGTGAGGATGAAGGAGAGGAAGAAGGTTCAGAGGTAGGAGAGGAAGAAGAAGCAATTTATCAAGACCAAATGTGGCTAATAAGGGCCATTTCGAAGATTAGTAAAAGACCCAGAGCAGAAGTCCCCAGTTATTCTAGAAGTCTGAACCCAGAAGAGTTGATCGACTGGATCAACGAGCTAGAAGAATATTTTGAGTATGAGGAAATAGAGGACCCAGATTGGGTTAAGTTTGCTAAAATGAAGTTGAAGGGCCATGCTAGTATTTGGTGGAAAGAGGTCCAATTGGAAAAAAATCGAAGAGAAAAAGTCAAGATCACCAGATGGGATCGCATGGTAGAGAAACTGAAGAAGTAGTTCATACCAGTGGACTACGAGTTAGATCTGTTGAAGAAATTGCAAGGGTTGAATCAAGGAAGCAGATCTGTGAAAGAATATACTGAATATTTTCACAAGATAATCATCAGAACAGGTCACACAGAGGCCAATAAGGAGAAGGTAGCCCGATATCTTAATGGGTTACGACCAAACATTCAGGAGGAGTTAAGCCTAGTTAGAATGACCACCATTGAGGATGTGTATCAGTTTGCTTTGAAGGTGGAAGAGAAGTTGAACAAAAGATTTGATGGAAAGAAAAAAGGACGAGGAGGTCAAAGTGGAAGGGGCAATGGAAGACCTTCAGGAAGCCGAAATGATGATGAAAAGAAAAGTGAAGATGTGGGTACCAACCGAAGCCAAAATAATGACAACTTCTACTACCCTCGTGATCAAAACAACGATGATCAAAGAGGTAGAGGACAAGGGAGATATGGAAAAGGATCTGGAAGAGGTGGTTTCAGAGAAATGTGTTTCCAGTGTGGTGAAGAAGGGCATCGAGCCTATGAATGTCCACAACACCAAGGAAGGGCAGACAAAAAGCCAGAAGGTCGTGGAAGGGTTGCACATGCAGATGAGGAGTCCCAATCTGAACATCCAGATGATGCTAAAAAGAGAGAAACCCTAGTGATCAGGAGAGCCCTAGTGACTGAAGAAAAAGAACCAGAATGGAGGAAGAATTTATTTCGCACAAGGTGCAACTGTGAAGGAAAATGTTGTACTGTCATTATTGACATTAGGAAAATGTTGTACTGTCATTATTGACATTAGGAGCACTGATAATCTGGTGTCAGAGGAGATGGTCACAAAGTTGAAGCTGAAGAGGGAAAGGCACCCGCATCCATACCGGATTGCCTAGTTGCAGAAAGACCACAAATTTTTGGTCAATGAGTAGTGCCTAGTAAAGTTCAAGATCGGGAGCTCCCATGATGAGGTACTTTGTGATATCATCCCCATGGATGCATGTCACATGTTGTTATAGGCCATGGCAGTTTGATAGGCAAGCTATACATGATGGCCATGCAAACACTTATTCCTTGATAAAGGATGGGGTTCATCACAAGTCGAAACCCCTAAAGGAGACCGAAGAAAAGGTATGCAGTAGTGCTAGAATTTGTTATGTAGATGGAAAAAAAAAATTAGAAGGTATGAAGCATGAGCGTGTGTGTTATGCATTGATTCCTAGAGTGAGTAATGAGGATAGTGAGAAGGTTCCAGAAGAAGTTTTTGGGATGTTGGATGAGTTTCAGGATATTTTTTCTGATAATGTACCTGAGGGTTTACGCCAATAAGGAAGATCAGTCATCAGATTCACTTGATTCCTGGAGCCAGTTTGCCAAATAAGGCAGCTCATAGAATGACTCCAACAAAAAATGAGGAGTTGAATAGACAAGTTCAAGAGTTGTTGAGAAAGGGTTTGATATGGGAGAGTTTGAGTCCATGTGCAGTACCTGCAGTACTAGCACCAACGAAGGATGGGGAGTGGAGGATGTGTACAAATTCTCAAGCCATAAATAAGAGAACAATCAAGTACAGATTTCCCCTACCAAGGATGGATGACTTGATGGATTGTTTGAGTGGAGCTCAGTACTTCACAAAGATTGATCTAAAGAGTGGATATCACCATATTTGGATTCAAAAGGGAGATGAATGGAACTGCCTTCAAAACCAAAGAGGGCCTGTACGAGTGGTTAGTCATGCCTTTTGGGCTAACCAATGCACCGAGCACATTCATGCGGCTTATGAATGAGGTACTAAAATAATTTATGGGAAGTTTTGTTATTGTGTATTTAGATGATATTTTTATTTTCAGTAAGACATTGGATGAGCATCTGATGCATATTCGGAGAGCCTTTGAGAAGTTAAGAGACGAGAAGTTTTTGATTAATCTAAAGAAGTGCAGTTTTGTGAAGAGGGAGTTAGTGTACTTGGGGTTTGTTGTCTCAGCAAAAGGTCTCAAGATGGACCTAGAGAAGGTGAAGGCTATTCTGGAATGGCCTACCCCAGGAACTACTACTGAGGTGAGATCTTTCCATGGTTTGGCTAGTTTTTATAGAAATTTGATTAGAAACTTCAGTAGTATTTGTGGACCCCTGACTGAAACAATGAGAGGGGATAGAAAAGAATTCAAGTGGAGCACTGGAGCAGCAAAAAGTTTTGAATTGTTTAAGCAGAAGGTGACAGAGCAACCTGTTCTAGCCCTCCTGAATTTCAACAAGGTGTTTCAAGTGGATTGTGATGCCAGTGGTTGTGCCATTGGAGCAGTATTGAGCCAAGAAGGTAATCCCATTGCCTATTTCAATGAAAAGTTAAATGATGCCAAGAGAAAGTATTTGGTATATAATCAGGAGTTTTATGCAATAGTTCAAGCATTAAAGAAATGGAGACATTATTTGTTGCCAAAGGAATTTGTTCTAATACTGATCATTAGGCCTTGCAATACCTAAATAGTCAGGGAAAATTAAATCAGAGGCATATGAAATGGGTAGAGTTTTTACAGAGTTATACCTTTGTTTTGAAACATAGGAGTGGGAAGTCAAATAGGGTTTCAGATGCCTTAAGTAGGAGACATACATTGATGGCAAAGATGCAGATTGAAGTGGTTGGGTTCAATGAACTCAAGACACTGTATGCAGAAGATCCTGATTTTGTAGAGGCTTGGAAAGCTTGCAAGGAATTTGTTACAGTGGATAGGATGAGGTGGTTGGATTTCATAATCCAGGATGGCATGCTATTTAAGGGAAATCAATTTTGTATCCCAAGGAGTTCCATGAGGGAGAACCTGATAAAGGAGAAGCATAGTGGAGGAATGGCAGGACATTTTGGTCAGGATAAGACCATTGCCATTATCAGTGAGCATTATTATTGGCCTCAGTTGTCACAGGATGTGAAGAATTTTGTACAAAGCTACAGGGTATGTCAGATGGCTAAAGAAGTGAGCCAGAATACAGGCTTATATCAGCCCTTACTTGTACCAGAGAGGCCATGGGAGGATATAAGTATGGACTTTATTCTTGGTTTGTCAAGGACACAACGAGGGAATGATTCAGTCTTTGTGGTGGTTGATAAGTTTTTGAAGATGGCACATTTCATTCCATGTCAGAAGACCCATGATGCAGTCCACATTACTGACTTGTACCTCAAAGAGGTGGTGAGGCTACATGGTCTACCAAAGAGTATTGTTTCAGATCATGACACCAAATTTGTGGGGTACTTTTGGAGGACCTTGTGGAAGAAGTTGAAGATAGAATTGAAGTTCAGTTCTACACACCATCCGCAAATAGATGGGCAGGTAGAGGTTGTTAACAGGAGTCTGGGTAACCTACTGAGATGTTTGGTAGGAGATAAACCTAAGGGATGGGACTTGATCTTACCCCAGGCAGAATTTTCTTACAACAATTCTATCAACAGAAGCACTGGTAGATCACCATTCCAAATTGTGTATGGAGGTAGCCCCAGAACTGCTCCAGAATTGAGGCAGATGGACCAAGAGAAGAAAATAAGTGTTGAAGCTAAAGATTTTGTAGAACACATCAAGGATATACATGAGAAGGTAAGAGAACATATTAACAAGATGAATATGCAGTATAAGGCTAAGGCAGATCAGAAGTGGAGGTATAAGGAGTTTCAGATTGGTGATGAAGTGATGGTCCACTTGAGGAAAGAAAGGTTTTCAGTGGGAACATATAACAAGTTGAAGATGAAGAAGTTTGGTCCCTGTAAAATTTTAAAGAAGCATGATTCAGGGAATGCATATGACGTAGAGTTGCCGGATGGATTCAAAATTTCCCCTATGTTCAACATTTCAGATTTGACAAAGTATCATGAAGGTGGCATTGAGGAAGTACCAACGATGGAATAGTGTGGGATTCCAGCATCTACTTCAGAAAAGGATGAGATTGAGGAAATCTTGGATAGTCGTGTGGGAAGGAGTACCAGAAACAGGCAATATGAAGAATATTTGGTGAAATGGAGAGGAAGGTCTGTGGAAGATTCATCTTGGCTATCTAATGTAGTAGTTGACTGGTTGGGTTTTTCCTCAACCATTTGAGACGTGATGGGGTCACTTCTCAAATTACCTTGGGTGTATGATGCAGGAGCATCCAGTGGTGTAAGGGTAATCTTGCATCACCCAAAAATAGTTAAATTTCAAGTTTATCATTTTTAGATGTTTTTATATTTTTGGATACCCTTTTTGTCATAATGAAATTCCTCATTTACATTTTTTATTTTCTATTCATGGGTTGAAAGTTATTACAGTTTTAGTTTCCTAGATTTACACCTAAAAATCTTCTGAGTTGGATTTGAGGCACTTAAAGCTTCTGGAATGGCCCTAAAACTTGCCAAAATTGGCATGGAAAATTTTGAGCACGTTCTTGACTTTGAGACCTTTCCAACGGTTCAAACGGTTCGCGAATTGGAGCCCCGAATCAAAAGTTATGGCCCCGGGAAGTTGGCGCACTTTCTAGAAGATACAATTGCAAATGTTCTTTTGAAATTTGAACTTCAAGTTGTAATTTTCAGTGCCACACCGCCTAAACTCAAATTTTAATGCTGTTTTGGCTCCAAACTAAAGAGGAGCTCTATTTATGGGCGGATTTCTAATATTTTTGGGTAACTTTTTGGGGACAAGCTCGCATATTGTGAAAGGGTAATTCTGTAGCTTTCTGTAGCTTGCATTTGTTGTAGAACTTGGGGATTTAAGATCCTCTGCATGTAAGAAGCTCCATTTTCTGAATAATAAAATTATTCTTTTGTTTGTGGGTTATTTTTTGTGTCTCGAGCTGTGCCCTCATCAATTGGAAACTATCTTGACAGATGGTATATCCCTATCACAACTGGAGACAAGTACCAAGTCTTTGGATGTATAACTGAACTTCTAAAGATTTGTAGATTGCTACCAAAATAGGAGTGTCTATATGGTATATATTCCATCACATCAAAATGCATGGGTAACCATCCACTGCATGCATTGAGTATATAGGAACTAACACTGGATACATAGATCAATCCAAAGAAGCATACAGTATGATAGAGTACACTAATTATGACACTTTATTTTAGTGCGATTACAACATTACAAAGAGGAGAGCTACAACAACCATGATCCAAATCAGTAAAAATTGCATGAGTAACTCTAAAGAGCTCAGAGAGACCTTTTCAATGCCACGAGAATCACAAAAACCAGAGGAACAGTGCAAAAGTTATGAGCTCAAGAGTGCAAAAGAGATAATTGACTTTGATGAGCAATAAATGCTACCAAATAGAAAAATTTCTGAAATTCACCTATGCCACTCTAAAATTGAGCTCGCTAGCTTTCCGACAATATTTCATTTACAAAATTTCACCATCTGGAGCAAAAGTTATGCAAAAACAAAAAAAAAACCTAGAAGATGACCTTTTACACTAAGTGCAATAAATAAATACTAAATTGGGTCAAAATTTGTGCTCCCTATCGCGCCATATGACCACCCTTATTAAAAAAAGAGTTTAATTTTTTTTTTATCCCCACCACCACCATTAGTGGCAAGTGGGAGGAGCGGTGGTGATGCCTCGATGGCCAAGCCACCTAGGGACCACCCCACCCTATCGGTCTTTACAAAATAAACATCGGCTAAAATTATATGTCAACTTTTTAAGCTTTATAAACAAAGTTTTTTAATATATAAAATGTCAATTGAAATACTTCACCAGTGAAAAGACCCACCGATCAGAGAACAATAAATTTCATTGATGATTGCATTACCTGGGATGTTAGTCGTCAAAAATGCTTACACAAAGACACGTCGACCAACTGATGAAATATGACTGTGACATTGGTGAACGATGGACTCCCCAACAATAAAGGCCACCTATAAATTTTGATATGACTCCCCAATGATAGGATTAGACCCACCAATCTTGGCCGATGCAGTGAATGTAGTGATCTGCCCGTATGCCAAGTGAAGAGACCATAGATTTTGGAGGAGCGTCGATGAACCAGTACTCAAAGCTGGCAGATGGAGGAAACAGTGTATGGTTAGTCAACTAATAAAAGTCAATGGAAATGTTGGTACCTTCCTTCTAAATATGCCAGAGTACCTACCCTCAGACCGCTGATAATATGAGTGCCCACGGATCTGACGTAGCCAAGGTATATGTCGATGAGCTTTGTCAACCAATGACATTGGTGAAGAAGTAAGTTGCCAAAACTAGGTATGAGCCAACCAATCCTCCAAGGATGATCATTGAGAAAAACAATGAAGGTTGATAAAATCTTTAGACTGATGATGATGAATGAAGCCTCCGATTGTAAATTTATGCAATGCAATAAAGGGTTGGCGCCCACTACCAAAGACTGAGCAATTAATGGTACTCGTCGACATAACTTTTGAAGGAATAGATGCCAACCAAGCCAATGTGACGCAGATGTAGTGAATATATACATCAACAGTGTCGGATCTTAATTATCAATGTGACGGCCGATTTCTCCACAATGAATGAGGACGATTTGATCACAAGAATCATAACAATTTTACAAAACTTATGCAAGCCAATGTAATGTTGATGAAATATTAGACTTGCTATTGGATAGACAACTGGCCTATTGAATGAGATCCATCCTCCGTGATGTGAAAGGAATTGTAGGATGTCGAATGGCTACACACTGCAAACCCTATACACCGATCTGAGAGCAAAGAGAATTTGACAACGACTGTAGATCCTTGGCAACCAAGCCTTGCAAAAGGATGTGGGCCACATATTGAAGGATTCTTCGCACACAATCTACCAATGACTGACGATAGGATGAAGTTCTCACTGAGAGTACCTACCTTGGGCAAGCACCCAACCCCTTGGAGCCACAAACTTGACCATTGTATTAAAATTTCATCACCGGTTGTGTAGAAGACTAGTCATAGACCTGTTATATTACCCAGTGGATTGGTGGAGTAAATGTTCAGACGCCTTGACTATTTTTTACCAATAGCGGCCAATCAAAACTTGTAGGAATGATGTAAGTCGTACCCTTGCCAACTGATGAATCAAGTGATGTGATTTGATGATGGTGGATTCAACAAATTGCAGCACTTGGATGAAGATTAGATCGATGTCATTTAAGAGCAAAACTAAGTGTTGATTTGTTGTCGGTGAGATGAATAAACCATCTCAAATCTAACCTTTAATGATGGCAGGTAGATGTACCAGATAGAGAGTATGAAGAACCACTATTAAATTTGTCGAAGGACCAAGGATCTAATCGTAGCCGACTATGCTGAGGTGATGCCGACACAATATTATTAAAATCTTTTCCCCAAGGGTGATCCCACAATAGTGGTTTACAATTTTTGGCCAAACTAGACACTAAAATTATTATTTTTAACTAAATCTTCACATTCGGGCACCTATAGTGGTTAAACTATGAGGAATTTGAAGATGATGCAAACTAGAGTCTCGTCACATTTATTTGTAGATTCTAAAAATATTTTTTTCAATTTTTTTGGAATCAAATTGGGCTTATTTTTCCATCTCCCACAAAAACTGATTTTTTTCATAAAACAACATTTTAAAAAAGTGACGCATCTTGTATAACACATAACTTTTTTTCCATGAAGGATAAAATTCTAATTCTTTTGAATTTAGATTTGTAACTCTGATATCTTGTGCTTCCATTTGGTTAGATCTAGTTTTTTATTGAATATTTTTTCTTTAATCAAGTTTCAAAGTCAAACCAATTACAATTCAAACATAGCGTGACCATATAATGCATAAATTTTTTTGTATATATCAAAATTCTTTTCTTTTTTTGTTGGATCAAGAACTTCAATATTTGGTGCACTCATTTTTTTTATTTTTTTTTATAATCTACTATTTTTCCACGTGTAGAGAAAAGACCTTCATTTTAGATCAAAAACCTATGTTTAATCAAATTAAAAAAACAAATACATAATAAAACCAAAACATATTAAAATTATATTTTTTGGATAGCTCATTCTGAGGACTACTTGATTCCAATTGGGTTTGTGAAGATTCCTCCATTTTCATCCTCAACCCGAGCTTTGAAGTGTAAAAAAATAGGTTTTCTTGGTGAACAAGGTCAAAAATCAGGGACCCCCCTTCCCAAAAGGGGTTTTCATTTGTTTTTGTTCATGCATGCATTAAATGGGTTCACTCAAACCCTAGTTCGAGCAAACCCTTTTTTGGTTCGTTCGAACCAATGAGTTCATTCGAACCCCCAGAATGAAATTTTTTGGCATGGGGTCATTTTTTACAAGTTTTCTTTCCTCATTTGAATTGTAAACCACTTTTTTGGGTTTACCCCCAAATATTTTTTGAATAAATTGTAAAAATATTTTTTCAAATATTTTATTGCAAAAATTATGTGATCTGGGAGTTTCGTATGACTCCTGTGTAAAAAAAAATTTGTCTTAGTCTCCAACTGACAATGTTCAAAATCAATAATTTGGTAGTCAATCTTTAGGTTTTTGAACCTCTCAGATGTGATGGAATGATCTATTTTGACCTAAACTACTCTGAAAATATGGCTACCTTCTTGATTAGGCAACCAACACCTAACTTCAAACCCTTGCAGATTTGGCCTCCAATGTCCAATTGGGACAAAACAAGAGACAAATCTGACTATCTCGAACACTCCAGATGCAATGTGACCTCAAAGTCTCTCTAGGAAGCTTTAGAAGACCTGTAACTAATAAGTCAATGTATGAACCCCCCAGAAACTGATATATATATATATATATATATATATATATATATATATATATATATATATATATATATATATATATATATATACACTTTTTGATTCTCTAGATCATTTGGGGATGCAAGAGAAGAGCATACTCATTTTTGAAAAAAAACGTTTGCACTCTTAAATTTCTTAAAGGAATGCTAACCCACAATTCAAAAACTGCTCTAATACCATGTGAGATTTTCTAACTAGCCTACCAGGAATCTAATGACTAAAGTAAAGCAAAACCAAAAATATGAGGATGAATAAACTGTATTCCTCTCAAGAATGCAAAGCTATATTTAGCTTGAGAATTAGAATGAAATGGTGTCATATTACAAAGGGAATACCTTGATTATATAGGCCAAGGGGAGAGATAGATGCAACTAGATAATGACAATTGTTGTCATCCTGTGAGGTGTGACAACTCATGTCATTAAAGGCCCAACCACCTTATCCCTATGTAAAGTTAAGCTAGTGTTAAGAGGACTTTAGTGGAGGAATAGCTAATAATGAACTAGTTAGATAAAGTACCCCTTTCACACTAATAATAATAATAATAATAATAATAATATATGTCAAATCTAGAACTCTTCTACTATTTCAATTAAATTTTGAAAGAGTAAAAATCCATATGCAAGAAAATAATCTTCAAATATAAATACAACACATTCTCCTATACATGTTTACTTTGAGACTAGTTTCTCATCTTAATAATTCTTGATTTACCTTTAAACAACTTTATCTAAAGTGCACTGACAAAATTATATGAAGTTATGCTACTACCTACTGTTTTATAACTTTGGTCTCTCTTATAAAATTCAATGGTACGAGGAGAAACCATGTGATAAAATAATGTGGGCTCTTTAACAATGATGCTTGTCACCCACAAAAAAGTGAACTTGAAAATGAAGTGGCCTTGCTTACAATTTACACAATATAGCTATAACCCATCAATGATATGATCATTTCAACATTTACTTGAGTGGTTGTGGGTCCCTTCATTTCATCATTTATAAACCACTTTCCATGTGAGCTTTGAAACATAGCCAAGTCATCTAGAGAAAAACATCCTTTAGAGTGAATTATTGGAGAAACATCACCCCTACTTTAAAGCTATCAAATTTTCTCTAATTTTATCAAAATCTAGATCAGTCTGATTTATATTTTCCATCCCTTTTCTTTGGCACTTATACTTCATGGCGTCCTCCTCCTGATCACATGAGCTTTCTTTCAGTGTTTTTGAAAGGGAAACATCTGTTGTAGGGAAAAGTAAAGCTTAAAAATGAAAACTCACAAGAAAGTGAAGTTTGAAAATGAAGTTTGACAACGCGTTTGTCGGATGTTTTACAAATAAAGTTTGAAAATGAAAACTCACAAGAAAGTGATCTTTGAAAATAATAGCTCATACTAAAAATGAAACTTGGCCTTGCTTACAATTTATGAAATATGGATGTAACCCATCAATGATGATCATTTCAATATCTATTATCAGTGTGTTAGAGTGAATTATTGGAGAAATATATTTGAGTGTGTTAGAGTGAATTATTGGAGAAATATCACCTTGCTTTAAAGCTATCAAATTTTCTATAGTTTTATCATAGTCTAGATCAATCCAAGTTATATTTCCATCCCTTTTTCTTTGGCACATAGACTTCATGGTGTCTTCCTCCTCATCTCGCAAAATTTCTTTGCGTGATTTTGGAAGGGAAACATCGGTTGTATCTAAAAAAATTTATGATGCATTCATCAACCACCGAGGCCTTGACGTCAAAGAAACTGTGGATTTTTCACTTTACGATATTGGAGGAAAAGGAGTGTTGGACATTTCTTAATGATCAAGAATTATAATTGGGAGATTCAATTCCCTCTACTATTCAAAATGCAATATACTCTTCTAGAGTGTAGATCACCATCTTCTCACTATGATATGTAGAGTCCTCTTGGTGTCTTCATGAGTTGCTTCTCATGTTGGAAACCAAGGCTCACTTTATTCTCGTATTTTATGATGTAAAACCTTCTAACGTTCACTACCCTCACAAGGGAGTTTATGTGCCTACATTGCTAAACATAAAAGAAGAAGAGATTCAGAAAGGACAAGATTCAACAATGGAAAGAAGCCCTAAAATCATCTTCACTCATTTGTTGCTACAAATTTAGCACATATGATAAGTAAGGCTTAGCTTGCTTTTTCTATTTAGTTTTTCCTATTCTATTTAGTTTGTTTGCTTCCAATCTATTATGATTCAGTGTTTCAATTTTTCCTTTTTACCCTCTCCATATGGATTTTGAATGATTTTGAATTCTCATTGCCTTAAAATTATCAGTAATGTCAAGATGTTGTGTACAAAGATTGTCATGGTTGTGCAAAATGAGGTCGGGAAGACATCTAAGGGCTTCCCAACACATGGGGGAGCTGGAAAACACCTATAGGTCTTCATGAAAATGCATAAGACTCAACAAGTACATTAGTATAATTGAAGAAATCTAGTCATTTTCCCAGAGATTCACATCCAATGGGCATACAATCCAAAGTTGAAGACATGGTAGGCTTGTTGGAAAACCCAACCGTTCAAGTCATAAATGTTGTTGGTATGGGCAACTCAGGGAAGAAATTTCTTCTAAAAAATGTCTACAAAGCCATAAAATCAAAGTATGATAATTATATTTGGCTTTCTATTTCTAAATCTTATTCTCTCAAGAATTTACAATGGGATATAGCCTCCCAAATAGATCCAAAGAGAGAAAGTTTACAAAGGGATATTGTGGAAGTTGACGTAACTGAAGAGAGAAACAATTGATTCATGACCATCTCCAAGAGAAAATATCTCTTATTTTGTTGGATGATCTATGGATTCTCTTTCCTAAAAATAGTCTAATTGATAGACTTGGTTTGCAAGCTAATATAGATTGTAAAGTTGTGGTTAGTGCAATAAATAGGCAAGTTACTCTAAATTCAAAAGCTCAAATTTACCATATGAAATTTTTTTTAGATGAAGATAGTTGGAGGTTGTTTTGTGTCTACACATTTCCAGATTGTGTGAGAAATAGAGCGCCACTACAACAATTGGAAGAGAAGGGTCATAAGATTGTAAAGTAGTGTAAAAAATTACCTCTTGCTATCAAAATGATAGCAACATCTCTGGCCAACACCACATAATACACTCAACCCTAATCCATGAACCCCTAATCCATCAACCCTAATCCATTAAAACCTAATCCCTCAACCCTCAACCCTTAAATCCCAAATCCCAAACCCTCTACCCCATACATTAAACCTCAACCCTCAATTATCAATCTTCTATCCTATACATTAGACTCAACCCTAATCCCCAACATTATACCCTCAACCCTATACCCCTCAACCATATTCCTCAACCTCAACCCTATACTCTCAACCCTTAAACCTTCAACCCTAATCCCTCAAACTTGTACCCTCAACCCTCAATCCTAATCCCTCAACCCTTAAACCAATAAACCCTCAACCCTTAAACCCTAAAAACTCAACCCTTAAACCCTTAATCCCTCAACCCTCTACCCTATACATTAAATACTCAAGGTCATCAATCCTCAACCCTCTACCCTATACATTGGACCCTCAAGCCTAATCCATCAACCCTATACCCTTAAACCCTTAAACCCTCAAACCTTTAGCCCTAAACCCTAAACCCTAAACCCTTAAACCCTCAACCCTAATCCCTCAACATTCAACCCTTAAACCCTAAACCCTCAACCCCTAATCCATCAGCCCTTAATCCCTCAACCCTAAAAACTCAACCCCTAAACCCCCGACCCTCAACTCTAAACCCTCAAACCTATACCTTCAACCCTCAACCCTAATCCCTCAAGCATATACCATCAACCCTTAAACCCTTAAACCCTAATCCCTCAACCATCTACACTATACATTAAACACTCAACCCTCGATTCTCAACCCTCCACCCTACACATTGGATTCTCAACCCTTTAATCCCTCAACCCTATACCCTATAACCTATAACATCAACCCTATACCCTCAACCCTTAACCCTAATCCCTTAAACCCTAAACCCTCATCCATCAACCCTTAAACCCTTAAACCTGCTGTAGGCATCCAAATTTAATCACTTCCATATGATTAAAATTATTGCCTTTCCGTCTATCATATTAATATTAATTTATTAAATTAATATCACACCCTTTGTCTCATACTGATAAAGTATTTAATTTAATAATTAATACTTTGTCTTTTACCTTATTCCTCTCTAAATTAAATAAATACACTAATTTATTTAATTTAGTCATTCTTCCTCTTTTTGATTTAAAAATCAATTTAAAAATTCCTCACTTTCTCTCTCCTTGTCACATCCTCCTACACTTACCACTTGCCTCTAATCCTCTGTTAATTAGCCTAATCCAATATTTGCACAACCTTAACCAAAATCATTAGCTAAATTTAGCACCACTTTTTGGACAATTCTTCCATTTTTCCTTTTTAATGTTAACCCCCTTTTCCTATGTGAATTTTTAATTCACATTTATTAGCTCTAGATTCCCCTCTTTTATATGTGAATTTTTAATTCACATTCCATTCTTCCAAGGCTTCTAGAACCTTGGACTTGTCACAATCTCCACATGTGACCAAGTCC
>VDFB02193867.1:376583342-376595420 GCA_007258455.2 Sequoia sempervirens | reverse complement strand
TCACGGTTGTGCCTCACGTACCGAGAGTATATCGAGGACTCCCTAGAAGCCTTGTGCATCCTAGATTAAGACTTTGCCTTGCCATACCTGTAATATTAATCATAGGATTGTGCTTGCTTGAGGTATTTTCTTGTGGGAATTCTGTCAAATTTTGATACTTTTGGCTTGTTTCATCATTTTGTGTCCTTGCCATAGCCTTTTCCACCAAAAACCAAGCTCCGCCCCTATAGAAGTGCGGCAGCGCCCCCACAGAAGTGCGGTAGCACCCTCGCAGAAGTGCGGTAGCGCCCTCGCAGAAGTGCGGTAGCGCCCTCGCAGAAGTGCGGTAGCGCCCCCACAGAAGTGCGGTAGCACCCCTGATTTACTGCAGAAGTGCGGTAGCGCCCCTGATTTACTGCAGAAAGGTGGTAGCACCCCTGATTTACTGCAGAAACGCGGTAGCGCCCCTGATTTACTGCAGAAAGCCATCTATGCCCCTGATTTTGCTACCAACACCCTAATCTTTGCTGCAAAAAGGTGGATTTGCCCTCCCAAGCACCCCAAACTCCTCCATTCAGCCCCATTTAGTCTTTGAACCATCAGTTAACCATTCCCAGCCATCACCACACCATTCCAAACTTTTGTTTCGTCACTTTAAACTTTTGAAAACCTCCATTTACCCCTTTTAAACCCCCATCTCCTTATTCCAAACTTTCATTCAACCCACCAATCCTTATTTACCATTCACACCTCCTAAACACCACCCATAGCCAAACAGCCCTAACCTTGCATTACAAAGTGGTTATCTAAATTGACCATAGTGCTTGAATTCGATTGCTAGTCTTTAACTTCAATCCCAATCAATTTGCCTCCATCTTGAGGTGAATTCGGTGTTGCAAGTTATCATCCTCGGCCCAATCAATCCATTCCTAGCTTAAGGTGGATTCGGTGCCGTAATCATCATATTAATCAATCAAATCTCTAAGGTTACTAAGGGTAATCTCGCGTGATCAAGCTTAAATCCAATCCAAATCCAAATCCAATCCAATCCAAATCCAAATCCAATCAAATCCAAATCAAATTCGATTAAATCCAATCTAATCGAATTCGATCCAATCCAGATCCAATCTAATCCGATCCAATCCAATCAAATCAAATCCAATCAAATCCAATCTAATCAAATCCAATCCAAATCCAAATCCAAATCAAATCCAAATCCAATCCAACTCAAATCCAATCAAATCCAATCAAATCCAATCTAATCAAATCCAATCCAAATCCAAATCCAAATCAAATCCAAATCCAATCCAACTCAAATCCAATCAAATCCAATCAAATCCAATCCAATCCAAATCCAAATCCAATCAAATCCAAATCAAATCCGATTAAATCCAATCTAATCCAATCCGATCCAATCTAGATCCAATCCAATCCGATCCAATCCAATCAAATCAAATCCAATCAAATCCAATCTAATCAAATCCAATCCAAATCCAAATCCAAATCAAATCCAAATCCAATCCAACTCAAATCCAATCAAATCCAATCAAATCCAATCTAATCAAATCCAATCCAAATCCAAATCCAAATCAAATCCAAATCCAATCCAACTCAAATCCAATCAAATCCAATCAAATCCGATCCAATCCAGATCCAATCCAATCCGATCCAATCCAATCAAATCAAATCCAATCAAATCCAATCCAATCCAAATCAAATCCAATCTAATCCAATCCAATCCGATTAAATCCAAATCTAATCCAATCAAATCCAATCCAAATCCAATCTGATTAATCGAAATCCAATTGGATCCAATCCAAGCTCCATCACAATCAAATCATTTGACAAAGACATTAACCTACTCATCTAGCATTTGCATGCCCGTTCAGACCCGTTCACAAGCAAAGAAAATGGCCGACCATCAAGCTCAGAATGCCCAACCAAACAACTCCCAAGATCCCAAAAACATAACCAATGTCCTATCAGATCCTAACAAGGGTACCAACATTTCACATGACCCTCACAATGGTACCTCATCACACTCCGACACTGAGAATCAGAATAACTCACCACATGGGGAAGAGAGTATGGTTAACCAACCTAAACTCACACTTGAGGAACACTTTAGTAATCCTGCCAATGTGCAAATGACGGACCGTTTGCTTGTGAAACATGGGGAAGAAATCTTGGCCCACCTAATCAAGAAGGGTGTCAAACCCCCCTCCAATGTTGACTTCTCCAAATATAGGGGCGCCTCATCTAACGTACTCCCAGAGACCCAAAGCGCACCCGAAGGTTCATACTTCTCCAATGTTCCTCCAATCGAGGGTTGGCACCAACCCGAATTTGGCAATGCCATTCTCTATCAAGTTAATTACCCCCCACACGCTTCCACCTCAGCCATAGGAAGACCTCAAGTGTCAGATCCCAATAACCCTTTTGCTTATGGCATGCCACAAAGCATTCCACAACCTCCGCCATTAACATTAACTCCACCCCCTCCGCTGAACCAACCTATAACCAATGTTGGGGGCACCTCCTTTGCCACTCCACTTCCACCTCCCAGGACTACAAATCCACCACCTCAACAAGTTCCACAATCTACTATCCCACCTCAAATACCACCACAAGGCGCACCCCAGCTGAACATTCCGAGCGGAACCCAACAACCTCTTTTACAAAGTGTGCCCACACAACCTCCACCGTCTCATCCGCAACAACCTATGCCCAATACCTTGACCTCTTCACAACAACCATCCTACCAATCACAAGGCAATCCATCTCAACCGCCTACCCAAACCATATCTCCCTTTCTTGCGTCCCTTTTGCGTCGAAAGGCCCAACCACAACATAATATCCCACATCAATCCATACAACACTCGATGTCACAACAACAACCTCCACAATCCTATTACTATCACAACCAACAACAATTTCCCCAACAACCGCTTTACACGACCTCCCAACCATCACAAAAATACCCTCAATACCAACAAACTAACATACAACGTCCTATCTAAGTTCCTCAACAACCTACCCCACATGTTTACCAAACAAATCCGTATTACCCCCCACAACAACAACCTTCATATCAGCAAAATCCCCCACCTTACCAGCAAGCTATATCAACATCCAATCATCCAAACCTGCATTTCAACAATCCGACGCCCTTTCAACAAGATCCTTCCTCTTTCTACCATCAATATCCCCCCAACCCACCACCAGCTAGCTCGGATTTGTTGGAAATCAAAGCCGCACTTAAGGATCTTCAAGCAGGGGCTACAAAACAAACATTCAAATTTGAAGATATATGCCCATATCCGTTTGATCCATCCATCTCATTGATCCCATTCCCTAAACACTTTGAGATTCCAAAATTTGACAAATACAAGGGAGACAAAGACCCTAAGGCCCACTTGCAAGAGTTTTATGCACAATGTCAAGAAGTCATGTATAGTGATAACTATCTCTTGCGCTTGTTCCCACGGAGCCTAGCAAGCCACGCCCTGGATTGGTTCATGACTCTCGAAAAGGGGTCCATAAAAACTTTTGCAGACTTATCAGAGAAGTTTATATCCTACTTCTCTTTCAATTTGCGGAAGGATACAGACACCTTAGATCTCCTAAAAGAGAAACAACGGGATGGAGAGACCTTCACCAGCTACCTCCAACAGTGGTGTGCATTGGCCAGTAGAATGAAAAATCCTTTAAAAGAAAAAGACATGGTCACCCTTTTTGTGGAAAACTCTCATCCTGACATGGCCCACAACTTTAGACTACACTGTGTCACCACTTTTTCCAAGATAGTGGAAAAAGGACCTATCCTTGAACGAGCCCTTATTGCCAAAGGGCACATTAAAATACACAGTCAGGATAAAGAACGGTCATTCGGAGATAAATCCTGATTTTGGAACAAAAAAAAAAATGCAGTGAATGATGGAGTGACAGACACCAAACATGCCCAAGTGGCTAATGCATCTCAAATTCAACAACAGTCTGTACCCAACATCATATCAGTACTCCAGGGGGCACCGCGTCCCCCTCAACAGTCAAACCAAAGAAATCAGGGGAATACCAAGCGTCAATATGCCCAATTGGGTGAACCCCTGAGTGTTGTTTTTAACAAATTGTTACAAATCAATTACCCTATCACATATCCTGTCACCAAACCATTCGATAAGTCTAAACCCAAACCGGCATTGTTCAAAGAGAACGAGTACTGTGACTTCCATAAAATCAAGGGACATTCCTTGAATAAGTGCCAAGGTTTGAAAAATTATGTCCAAGATCTCATTGATCAAGGAGATATCAAGGTTGATCCCAGTCAACCTTCGTCGTCTAATGCTCAACTGCAAATCTATCAAAACGCCTTCCCAAACCATAGCCAAGGACCTAGCACCTCCACTAGTCATCCCCAAAATAACAGCACCAATAATATCAATTACAAGAATGTGCCCTTCAATTATGAAGGTGTTATTCATTACATTGAGCAGGTGGAACCCCGAGTATCCATGATCCACGTTAAAGCCAAAGACCCTCAATGTGTTGTGACTACACGACGGGCCCGCATCACCGTCCCTGCAGCCTCCACACCCGTCCAACCCGCTCCTGTAAATTCTCAATATAACATCCTTGATCACCTAAGGAAGACCCCCGCTCATATATCTATTCTGGATTTGCTTAAGTCTTCCCCAGTACACCAAGAGATCCTCAATAAAGCCTTGCAGGAAACCCATGTCCCAAACAACATTGACCCCACACAATTCCAAGCTTTGGTGGGACACTTGGCTTTGTCTCACCACCTCCATTTCAGCCAAAATGATATGCCCAACATTGGCATCAATCACAACTGCCCCCTACATATCGAAGTCATAATTGCCCGTCATAAAATTAAAAGGGTCTTGGTAGATAATGGCTCTGCCCTTAATCTATGTACTTTGAAATTCATAAAATAGATAGGGTATTCTCAAGCGGACCTAAGCAACCAGATAATTACGATCAAGGCTTATGACAATGCAAAGAGAAATTCAGAAGGAATTATCAGTCTCCCTATCCAAGTGGGACCTGTGCTCCAGTATACTACCTGCCATGTCCTTGATCTGGACTTACCATATAATCTCCTCCTTGGCCGCCCATGGCTCCATGCTATGCAAGCTGTTCCATCCACATACCACCAATGCCTCAAATTTCCAGTTAATGAACAGGAGGTCACCATCTATGCCGACCCCCAGCCATTTGAGTATTGTCAAGCTTTAGAAGCATCTTTCCCCCATTTACATTATTGTCCAGGGGTCAAAATGGGGACATCCCATCCATCTTCCTCAAATCAGTCATCCTCCAATCCATCATCCACCGCAATTACCACTCCATCCTCCGCCACTAATCCTTCTGTCACTAAAGTCTAGATCATTGACAAAGGGTGCAGTGAGTATGAGATGCATATGGCTCTCAATGTAGCTACTATGCCACCGTCACCACACGAGTACGGCCAACCTTCACATGTTGCTCGAAAGGAAGACAAGACCATCACTTTCAGTGGCAAAAACATTCCTACTACCACAGTCAGATCTCCGAGTATCAAGATCGATGCACTAGAGGAAGACATAAGTCAGTGGGTCTACCGAGAAGAGCCTAAACCAGAAACTCCTCTAAAGAAATATTTTCAAGAAAAGTATCCTTGGCCAACAAAGTTTGTGGAAAAGCATAACTACCAAGGTTGAGGCCTAGGTAAAGAGGAACAGGGGCGATTGCAACCCATTGATACACAACATTTACCAAAGATGGTAGGACTTGGGTATGACAATAAACCGAAAAGCCCTGCAACGTCATCTAATACTTCCAATAGTATCACCGTGAACGATGGCTCATTGGAAGACATACCCGAGGAGGAATCTATCATACACGCGTACGATGATGTTGATCACACTGATTTATCCTCCATGTTCGAATGCCTATCCGTTTGCACCATCAGCCTATCCCTTCATCACCCTGAACTCATTGATTAGGACCTACACAACACCACACCTATCAGTATGTCTGCGGACACCTATGTCAACCTTATGGGATTAGGGGAGGATGAACACTCCAGTCGCAAAAATAAAAATCAGAAAAATAAAAAGAGGTCATCTAGTGAAAACCTCTCTGAGGCGCTTCCTGACCTAGAAAAAGTAAAAATAAAGGACGCATCTGAAGGTGAAAACCTCAAAGAGGCGCCGGAAGATGGTGACGTTCATCTTCCCCTTATGGGAACTCAAATACCTGCTAGATCATCTATCTTGATCGAAGAGACGCAAGAAGTTAATTTGGGGACTACTGAAAATCCGAAGATCACCTATGTAGCCAAGTCACTCTCCGAACAAGAGTATCCGATCTTTGCGTAGCTACTCCAAGAAGGCATCATCAATTTTGCCTGGTCATATTCAGACATGCCAGGCTTAGACCCTGCTTTAGTGGTTCACCACTTAGACATTCGTCTAGACGCCAAACCCGTCAAACAAAAACTTCGTAAGATGCATCCACAAGTTGCATTGCTAGTAAAGAAAGAGTTGGAAAAGTTACTGGATGCAGGTTTTATCAGACCTATTGACTACTCCGAATGGATCTCCAACATCGTGCTGGTTGCTAAACCAAATGGTGACATTCGGGTCTGTACAGATTTTAGGGACCTCAACAAAGCCTGCCCCAAAGATGATTTCCCTCTTCCTAATATTGACATGTTGGTTGACTTAACAGCAGGACATGAGATGTTGTCCCTCATGGATGGCTTCTCCGGTTACAACCAGATCCGTATCGCACCTGAAGACCAACACAAAACCACCTTCACGACTCCTTGGGGCACCTTCTGTTACAATGTTATGCCCTTTGGTCTCAAGAATGCGGGGACAACGTATCAAAGAGCTATGACGGTTATCTTCCATGACCTTATCCACATTATCATGGAAGACTATGTTGATGATCTATTAGGGAAATCCAGAACGCGAGCCGAGCATCCCACCATTTTAAAGAAGATATTTGAGCGACTAGAGCACTATAAGTTGCGGTTGAATCCAAAGAAGTGTGTCTTCGGGGTTACATCAGGGAAATTGTTGGGTTTCATAGTCTCCCGCAAAGGTATTGAAGTTGATCCCGCCAAAGTAAAGGCTATTCTGGACATGCCGCCTCCACGCAATCTAAAGCAGTTAAGGAGCCTCCAGGGAAAAATGCAGTCCATCCGATGGTTCATAGCCCAGCTCGCAGATAAATGTCAGCCGTTTACCCATCTTTTGAAGAAATATTCTACCTTCCGATGGACCCCACAGTGTCAAACGGGTTTTGATAAAATCAAGGAATACTTGGCCCATCCACCAATTTTGATGCCGCCTATTCTAGGAAAACCCCTCCTGCTTTATATCTCTGCTACCTCAGTTGCACTAGGGGCATTATTGGCACAACACGATGAGTCACTCAAAGAAAGAGCAATCTACTACATCAGCAGAACACTAGTCGGCTCTAAGCTAAATTACTCTCCTATGGAAAAAGCATGCCTCGCGCTAGTCTTCAGTACAAAGAAACTCCGCCATTACATGCTCAGTCACCCAGTTAAATTAATTGCTAAAATTGATCCCTTGAAATATATGTTATCTAGAACCACTTTGACTGGTCGCATGGCCAAATGGGTCATGTTACTAAGTGAGTTTGACATCGAGTATGTAGAGCGCAAAGCTATCAAAGGCCAGGTTATTGCTGATCAATTAGCTGAAGCACCACTAGTAGATGCCTACCCAATAGACACTGAATTCCTAGATGAAGAGATCTACACAGTAACAGAAGCACCAACTTGGACGTTATATTTTGATGGCTCATACACTCACAATGGATCTAGGGTAGGAATTCTATTAGTCACCCCTCAAGGTGACTACATCCCAAAATCATTCAGAATAGCGTTTCCCTGCACCAACAATATGGCAGAATATGAAGCCCTCCTCACCGGCCTTAGAATCGCAAAACAGTGGAACATTACACATTTGAAAGTCTTTGGGGATTCCTTGTTGGTTGTCAAACAAGTTAATGATGAATTCCTCACAAAGGATGACAAACTGCTACCCTATAAACGCATGGTGGACGACTTCAAGAAATATTTCGCCTCCATACAGTTTGACCAAATCCCTCAGGTGCAAAATAAAGCAGCAGACGCCATGGCCACTATTGGCTCTTTGATTGACATGCCCAAAGATTGGACAGAGTGTGAGTTTCTCGTCGAACAACTGTTAATCCCTGCGTATGATGTCCCTGACACTGACATGGTGTGCGATATCGTAGGTCCCGCCTCCCCGTGGTACCAAGACATATATACTTACCTCCATGACAACACCATACCCCCAGAACTTACACGCAACCAACGTAAATCCTTTATCCATCGTTCATCACGATACATCCTCGTTGGTGATACGCTTTATCGTCGCGGGTATGATGGAATCCTCCTGAGATGTCTGAATGAGACCAAAGCCCAAATGGTACTAACAGAAGTACATGGTGGTATTTGTGGGGCTCACTCAAATGGTATGGCTCTAGCCAAAAGAATCCTACGGGCTGGATATTACTGGCCTACAATGGAACGTGATGCTTGCGAATTTGTAAAGAAATGTCTTCCGTGTCAACAACATGCAGATCTGATCCATGCTCCGGCACAAGATCTTCAACCCCTACTAGCACCGTGGCCGTTCTCTCAATGGGATTTTGAATTGATTGGAAAGATTCACCCACCATCATCCGACGGCCATACGTTCATCATCACCGCAACTGAGTACTTCACCAAATGGGTGGAAGCAATGCCACTCTCCCAAATCACTGGTACTCAAATTTCTAAATTCATCCTCTACCATATTCTCTGCAGATATGGTATCCCCTCCACCATCATTTCTGATAACGGAAAGCCATTTAAGAACCAAGCCATGAAACACCTATGCGATACTTTCCACATCCAACATAGTTGGTCAACGCCTTACTACCCTCAGGGTAATGGTCAGGCGGAGGCAACCAACAAAACTCTCATTCGCATCCTCAAAAAGATGGTCAATAACACTGGACGAGATTGGCACCTTCACATTTATCCTGCCCTTTGGGCATACCGCACATCCATCCATACCCCAACAGGTGCCACCCCATACTCTTTAGTAGACGGAGCTGAAGCCATCTTGCCAATCGAAGTCGAGCTCCCCTCATTGAGAATTTCTTTAAAAAACCTCATCAGCAAAGAAGATGCTCGTGTCGCTCGACTTGCACAGTTAGAATTGCTTGATGAACATAGAATACGGGCCTATGATCACCTACAAGTATATCAGAATCATCTCAAACGTCAGTACAGTAAAAAGGTCCGCCCCAGGCAATTCCAGGTTGGTGAACTTGTGCTCAAGGAAAATCACCGCACCCAGCAAGATCGTGACAAGAAAGGCAAATTTGAAGCAAACTGGTTAGGGCCGTATATCATAACTGCCAAATATGGATCTGGAGCCTATAAGTTGACCACTCTAGACAAAGATCCCCTCGACGACCCTGTCAATATTCTCCATCTAAAAAGGTTCTACGCTTAAATTCCACTTGGTCTACCTTATCCAAAAAATCAAAAAAATCAAAAAATCGCAAAAGAAATCAAAAAAATTAAAAAAGTGACAAAAAAATCCAAAAATAGTAAAGAGAAATAAATCCGTCCTATGGTGAAAACCACCTCTTGGTGGTGCCTTGGATAAGTATGGATGGTGAAAACCTGGTAACAGGCGTCGTCCATAGAGGGCTTAATCATTATCTACCTGGCATCCTAGTTACTTTATGTCATCCACACTTACATCCCCACCCACATCAGCCTAGGCCGCTTGGTATTTGTTGATGGAGCATTGGATGAATCATCTTACCTATCCCTCATCCTGAGCTTCCTTATATCCCACTTTGAGCTTATGTCTTTCTTTCGTCGGTCCGTGTCATCATATAGGATCATCCATCGTGTCGGTCTCCATCTAGATCTCATCCTTTTGTCTCACTTTCATCTTTTATCGAACTATGTTGCCCCTGCGCTTTCACGTAGGCAAGGTTGGTCATTTGATCCTCCCCCGGGGCATTTGTCAGTCATATCTTGTGCCCATCATCAGTCACCATTGTCCTTATTCCGCTTTATCCATGGTCCTTTTCCATGAACTACGAGGGCTCTGCACTTTCACGTAGGCAAGGCTAATCTTTGATCGGCCCCCGAGCCCCTAGGTCTTTAGGTTGTGTCTTGTCCCCTTTGTGGTTGTCTCATCAAGCTATGCCTTTATCTTACTGATCCTTAACAAACAAGACCCCCTTGTACCAACGAATCTAATCAATTTTGAATATCCTTTATCATATCGATCTTTTTACTTAGCATCCAGCATAGGTCTTAATAGGATACATCCTTCCTAACAGACCTCATCAATCCCATCCATCCCCTTGATCCTATGGCAATGGACATTTGAAATTGATTATGATCTTGTTGATGCTTTTGGTTTTTGTTTATCATTTGAGCTCCCTATCATCACTTGTCAAGGCCACCATGATCCATCATATTATGGCGTGTTTTGACTAGTCTACATAGGGGCATATCTTGATCTTTTCTTTGATTGTGTCTTCTTGGTTGTCCCACATAGTACCCACCAAGATCCCCGAGGTCTTGTGTTATGTTGGGGCATCCTTCTGTGTTTGCAGTTATCCCCATACTGGGCCCGACCAAAGTCTTTTTTCGAGACTTTGGGGTATTGGGATAGCCTTCTTGTCTGGCATGTTTGTCTCATGCATTAGACACTGATCTACCTCGGTCCTCTATACCTTGGTGTGTCGTGTCTTATGCTATAGCAAAAACCAGTGCTCCAAAGATGATAAATTGAATTAGGATTGCATTTTTCATAATCATTGCATTCGCACTCACCCTATGGTTTTGGTTGTGCAAATACTTTCCCTCATTTCTTCTCAGGATACTGATACCTTTTGACAGATGTCAGACTACATCCATCACCGCATACTCATCTTCCCTCCACTTACCCTACCAGTTCTTATTGGCACCTATAGCCGCATACTGTCCATGCATCCATTGCTACCTGCCTTCTCACATGTTAGGACCATATCTCCATCACTACCTGCATCACAAAATATTAGACACATAGTACATCATATCCTGCATATATAAACTATTCATACAAAATCCATCTCACACATATACATAGATAACACATCTACCAACTAGCCATCCATATATCTAAACCATCATAGATCCCACTAGGTACACATAGCATATCACCAATACCATACATCCATACAATAAGCACATATCTCCAATCATTCATAAACATAGCATAAATGAACATAAGCATGGTCATTAACATTCCAACATCTAGATCAACATCTCATGAATATAAGCATACATAAACCAACACGTGAGCATAAATAAATCACTGCATCCATCCACGAAACACATAATGATACACACATATGCATATAGTCCTCCATCATAAATAGAAATATACTACATGGTGCTAATAAGAACTGTCACATATCCATCATACATATATCCGTCACTATAGCATGTGTCACATATACATCATACATATACTCGACAAAGTACAAAATCCAGGGATATAGAACATCCCTGATATCCATCCTACACAATCCATCCTACATCTGTCAAAAATACAGTACCCTGTCACCTCCCGAATGAACTCCCCACGTCTGATCTCTGTGGAGACTCAGGTCCTGCCCCTCTGCCTAGTGAAAAACCTGGTGAATCACTGTAACTGCGAGTCCGTGTCCCCAATGACTAGGATGGCGCTGGCATCTGAGGTGCCTGTCTGGTATAACGGAATCTCCGCTATGCTGGATCAGGAACTGCATCATAATATGCCTCTATCCAAAAACCTGCCTCT
Source organism: Sequoia sempervirens (assembly GCA_007258455.2). NCBI lineage: Eukaryota > Viridiplantae > Streptophyta > Pinopsida > Cupressales > Cupressaceae > Sequoia > Sequoia sempervirens. The sequence goes on along the minus strand of VDFB02193867.1, from coordinate 376,583,535 downwards.
CTCATGCTATCCTCTCTCTCTGCAGCCTGGACCTGAGCGGCATTCCGCTCATGTCGATACCTATCTCGGTCCCTGGTGATAGCCCTCCTCTCCTGCTCCCAGGCCTCCTGAGCTAACCGGCACTGTGCCAACTCCCCCTGTAATCTATCCCTCTCTCTCTCCACCATCTGCACATCTACTCCTGGCACACCCT
>VDFB02193867.1:376548771-376581620 GCA_007258455.2 Sequoia sempervirens | reverse complement strand
TTTTTTCCGTAAAAAATTGCGTAAATCACGAAGGGGGGATTTTTATTTCTAACTCACCTGCTGTCCGCCTGTGCCCTTGCGGTACATTTCCCGTACTCCGTCCGCCCGGTGCACGATCGCGGTGTCGTTGTCTGTCGGCATCGTCTACCTCATTGTTTTTCTCTCCTCTCCACTCTTCCTCTCGACTGCTACAGTGCAAGTGAGCCAAGTAATTTTTTAAATTACCTCTTTAACCCCTCCCTCCAAAAAGGTATTTTTTACCTTTTATTTACCTTTTTATTCCTCCAACTAATCTCAAACCTCCCCGGCCGCTTATTCGTGAAACCGTGACGTCTCTATCCGTTCAACTGCTCAAAGTAACTTCCTCTTAATTTTTCCTCTATCCATAACGGGGTCCCTCCATTTCTCTGCTGCAGATGTCGCCCGGGCCCCCTTTCTTCTCCCCAACCGCCCTCTTTTGAGGGGCATACTTTACCAATTTCTTCCATCATCTATTCCAAACCAGCACCGGGTATCTCTTTCTTCTTCGCCGTGCTGTGGCATCAATCCTCATTCTTTCTTCATCCTGCGACGATACCTTTTCTTCAAAACATCATTATTTTAACAATATTTCAAGAAGCAAAATGTAGGGCAATCCTAAATTTAATCACTTCCATATGATTAAAATTATTGCCTTTCCGTCTATCATATTAATATTAATTTATTAAATTAATATCACACCCTTTGTCTCATACTGATAAAGTATTTAATTTAATAATTAATACTTTGTCTTTTACCTTATTCCTCTCTAAATTAAATAAATACACTAATTTATTTAATTTAGTCATTCTTCCTCTTTTTGATTTAAAAATCAATTTAAAAATTCCTCACTTTCTCTCTCCTTGTCACATCCTCCTACACTTACCACTTGCCTCTAATCCTCTGTTAATTAGCCTAATCCAATATTTGCACAACCTTAACCAAAATCATTAGCTAAATTTAGCACCACTTTTTGGACAATTCTTCCATTTTTCCTTTTTAATGTTAACCCCCTTTTCCTATGTGAATTTTTAATTCACATTTATTAGCTCTAGATTCCCCTCTTTTATATGTGAATTTTTAATTCACATTCCATTCTTCCAAGGCTTCTAGAACCTTGGACTTGTCACAATCTCCACATGTGACCAAGTCCTACCTTTTTGGAGCCCACCTTTTACCCTCTAGATCATCCTAAGAATGTGAATTTTTAATTCACATTTATATCCCCAACCACCTTTCCTTTTCCCATGTAGATTTTTGAGGAATTCTAAAATTCCTCAAAAGTCTTTTTCACTCCCACTTGGGGACAAGAAATCTTTTTTTGTGGAAATCCTCTCATCCCCCAAGGTGCATGTCCTTTTCCACCTCATGTACCTTTTTGACAACTCATCCCCACCTCATATCCTCTTGTCCACTTCATCCTCCACATGTCAAGATATGAGGGCTTGTGGGTTCTCAACCCACCATAGCCCTTCATCTTGGCCTTGTTGGAGCAATCTTGACCCTTAAATTCTTTAGAGAATTCAAATTACTCTATAAATACCCCCTCCTCAAGGGCATTTTCAACACTTAGCCATCTTGCACCCTTATGCTGTCATTTTGCATTTTCAACACTTTGCACTCTCATAACTACATACTGTCCATTTGAATCCTCAAGTCTTTTCAACCATTCAACCATCTTTGTTCATCATCTTGCACATTGAAACTTGCATTATAGTCACTCAATCCATCATTTAAGGAGCACACAACCAATCTAAGCAAGGGCCAATCAAAGAAGTCTCAACAACAAGGGAGGTAAAAGTGTTTGTGTTTTATCTTATTTGCATTCTTTTTCGTTGAACTGCTCTTTTGGCTAATCTTGAGTTGTCCTTGGTGTTTTGTTATTCATATTTCTTAGTCATTTTGCACACTTAGAGCATTAGAAATTCCAAGGTATCACACCTGCAACCCTTAAACCTTTAATCCTCAACCCTCTACCCTATACATTAAACCCTTAACCCTCAATTCTAAACCCTCTACCCTATACATTGGACCCTCAACCATAATCCCTCAACTCTATACCCTAAACCCTTAAACCCTCAACCCTAATCCTTCAACCCTCAACCCTTAAACCCTCAATCCTTAACCCTTAAACACTATACCCTCAACCATTAATCCATCAAACCTTAACCCCTAATCCCTCAACCCTCAACCATAATCCCCCAACCCTCAACCCTATACCCTCAACCCTTAAAAATTAAAACCCACAACCCTCTACCCTCTACCATATACATTAAACCATCAACCCTTAACCCCTAATCCATCAACCCTTAAACCTCAACCCTCAACCCTCAACCCTCAACCCTAATCCCTCAACCCTTAAACACGTAAACCCTCAACCCTATATTCAACCCTTCAACCCTTAAACCCTCAACCTTTTAATTCTCAACTTCCACCCTATACATTGGAACCTCAAGCCTAATCCCTCAACCCTATACCCTCAACCCTTGAGCCTTTAATCTCTTAAACCCTCAACCATCAACCCTTGAGCCCTTAATCTCTTAAACCCTCAACCCTTAACCCTCTACCCTATACATTAAACCCTCAATCCTAATCCCTCGTCCCTATACCTTAAACCCTTAATACATTAATCCATCAACCCTTAAACCCTTAATCCCTCAACCCTCTACCCTATACATTATACCCTCAACTCTCGATTCTCAATCCTTTACCCTATACATTGGACCCTCAACCCTTAAACCCTCATCCTTATACATTAGAAACTCAACCTGAATCCCTCAACTCTATACCTTAAATCCTCAACCCTATACATTAAACCTTGAACCCTAACCCCTCAACCCTCAACCATTAAACCCTCACCCCTCTACCCTATACATTAAACCCTCAACCCTAATACATCAACCCTATACTTTAAACTCTAATCTCTTAACCCTCAACCCTTAAACCCTAATCCCTTAAACCCTCAACCCTTAAACCCTAAACACTTAAATTCTCAACCCTTAAACCCTAATCCCTTACCCTCAACCCTAAACCCTATCCCCAAAGCCTCAACACTCAACCCTTAAACCTTAAACCCTAAACCCTAAACCCTCAACACTGTACCTTAAACCCTAATCCCTCAACCCTCATCCTTAAATCCTAAACCCTCAACCCTAATCCATCAACCCTTAAACCCTCAACCCTCAATCCTTAAACCCTCAAACCTTAAATCCTTATCCCTTAAACCTCAACCCTCAACCCTATACTTCAGCCTTGATCTCTTAACCCAATATCTTAAACCCTAATGGACCTGTACCCTATACACTTAACCTTCAACACTCAACCCTAAACATTATTCCTCAACCCTCAAACCTCTACCCTATACCCTATACCCTCAACCCTCATCCTTATACCTTATACCCTCAACCTTAAACCCTAAACCCTATACCTTAGACACTCAACCATGAAAATTATCCCTCAACTATAAAACCTCAACCCTCAACCCTATACCCTTAACCATATACTTAATCCCTAATCCCTCAATCTTGAACCCTATACCTTAAACCCTAAACCATACACCCACAAGCCCTCATCCCTATATCCTACAACCTCACCCTTACACCCTAAACCCTTAATATTGTCCCTCAACTCTATTCTTAAAATTTAAACCATATGCTCTCAACCCTTCATCCTATGCCTTATACCCTTAATCCATATCGTGAACCCTAAACCCAATATCCTAAACCCTAATCCCTATGCCTTATACACTTAATCTTATACACTCAATAAGTTGAATATTATCTCTCAATTGTAAACCCTCAACCCTCTACCATGTACCCTCAACCTATTACTTAAGTGCTAATCCCTCAAACCTCAACTCTATACCTTAAACCCTAACCCAAAAACCTCAACCTTCATCCCTATAACCTATACCCTCACCCTTATGTACCCTAAACTCAAAATCCTTACGTACATACATACAAGCATACATACATACATGCATATATATAAGCATACACACACACATACATACATAATACATACATAATACATACATTCATACATACATACATACATACATACATACATATGTACATAAAAGAATACATATGTACATACATACATACATACATACATACATACATATACATATATATACATACATACATACAAGATTACATACACGCATACATACATACATACATACATACATACACGCATACATACATACATACATACATACATACAAGCATACATACACGCATACATACATTCATACATACAAGCATTCATACATACATACAAGCATACATAAATATATACAAGCATACATACATACATACATACATACATACATACATACATACATACATATAGGCATACATACATCATACATAAAGGCATACATACATACATACATACATATAAATATATTTACAAACATACATACAAACCCTATACATTTAATAAACTTGCACATAAACAATTTCAAGCGAGACATAACGCAAGTACATTATAATACACTTGTGTTATGACAAGCTTGGGAAACATAAAGCAAAAGGAAGCAAAACACAAAACAAGACATAACACAAGGACATTATAATATGCTCATGCTATATCTTGCATTAGGAATCCCCAAGCCTTAGGCTTGGATTTGCTTTGGATTTCCAACCCAAAGGCTTGGAGTGCCTTCCCAACACCCAAAGACGTGTTTTTGCATATTCTATAGGATCTCACATAATCTCGTTCATGCTAATTATCAAGTTTGCACATGTTTCAAGGTCAAGTAAATCAAACACCTAGGTAATGTTAAACTCTCTCTTAGCTATTTAACAATGTAATTTTTTTCACATTTTAACAATGTTAAGGCTTTCATCTTTAATTGCTTTTGTTTGTGTGTCTGTTTTTTGTCAAAAACCAGTGTTTAGTATTAACCATTCATTGAAATTTCAAATAAATTACATTTTTATAAAATAGACTCCATTCTACACATTAAAAAAAATCGATTAGATTTCAAAAATGATAAGGGTAGTACAACCAAAATTCTATTTTTTAGGATGTGTCCACTTTAAAAATTAGTAAAAAATTGAATATTCATTAAAAATTATCAGAAAAATCAGGCATAAGCTACATGCTATTAGCTAATTTCTCACTGAAGCAATTTTTAAAATACCAAAAAAAAGTTAACCTTTTGAGGGAACCACAAAAGATGCTATATTATGTTTTTTTGACAAAAAACAACACCAATTTTTGTGGCTCCTTTTTTGAACCCCTTAATCTATACGATTTTTAAAAAATTAGTAGTTTAAAAAGTGGACTTGGAGCACTATGAACATTATTTTTATTGCATCTTAAAATTTTAAGTGTAACTATCCTTAATTTCTCATCCAAAGTCAGTATTTCTTGATTTAAAAAAAAAAGTGGTCACGTAAGACCCCTTTTTGGCCCCCCATCTCTCTACACTTACCCTAAGCATTGTTTGCATTTTGAAAATCACATACATGTTAGTGAAAAATGACACTTTTGGTCACCTTTTTATTCCTCATCTTAGTGTACACACCCCAAGACAAGAACATTTGTAACAACTTTTTTACTATTATGAAAGGCAATCGAGCTTCTACAGTATAATATAAATGAGTATCTTTGTTCAACATGTTATTGAGATAATGAACAATATTTATGAGTCCCAATACAAACTTTGAAACAAATTTTATCTTCCAAAAAATGATCTTGCACTTTCTTTCCTTTGAGAAGAGGAATCTTGAAAATAGTTTCGATTATGTCCAGGTCAATAGAAATACCCTTCTGAAATATGATATAACCCAAGAGCTTGCTTTTGATGACACAAAATATACACTTATTAAGATTTATTGATATCACATACTTTATGCACCTCTAGCGTCATTCTATGAGGTCTTCTACATGGTTTGCTCTATTTTTAGAAAAGAAAGTAAAGAAAGTAAGGACAAATTTATGACTATAGACTCGAGCCTATGCAATGAAAGATAAATATTTTGATCTTAAGTTGAATATTAGCTTTAGATTCTCTTTTATAGATATCAAAGCACAGTTAGATTGTAGAGCATTCACTTGAATCATTTCTCCAATAATCAAACTAAGTACAATTATTTATATTTATATTTCCACATCAATTATTTTGTACTTTTTTAAATTTTATTTCTTTTATTTATTTTCATATTTTGAAATACATATAGATCTTCAATCCCATGATACCAACTAAGACTATTAGTAAACAATATTATGGTGAAAATTGCATACATGTTCCCTTTTTCTCTTATGTTTTAGATCAACTTCAATTAGAGTGTCCCAAATGCAATGAATAATCTACAAATAACATATTCTTATATGAATTCAACTCAAAAAAACACCATATTTGTTAGATAGAAGTTATACAAAGTCATTAACTATCTAATATCATCAATTGTAAATACCAAATATTAGACTAGTCTTTAAACAAGGTCTCAATATTTTTGAAGGTAATTGAAATTGGATTACTCTATTTGTTAAATTTAATATTTGAAGTCATATTTCTGAAAACTTTCTTTTAACAAAGAAACATCTTTGCAATTAGTGAAGCATACATTTTATGAAAGATTTCACAATATTTGAATCATAGGAATAAATATATAAGCAAGCCAAAGATTTCACAATATTTGAATTATAGGAATCAATATATAAGCAAGCCAACAATAAAATTGAATGTGTGGACTCAAACATCGTGATGAAGATAAACATGAATATTCCTTCATATCTATAAAAGTCTTTATCTTGAACAAAAATCATTAAAGAAAATTCCTTTTGTGGAAATTTTTCTCTTGTGAATTGTTAAAAAGTTAAGTTTGAAAATTAAGACTCATACAAAAAATGAAGTGGCCTTGCTTGCACTTTATGTAATTTGGAAGGGGTAATTGAGATTTAACTCAACTCTATTTTACACATATATATCACATGGGTGATGTTGATCATTTCAACATATATTCTTGTCATGTAAGCTCCAAAACAAAGTCGATTCATGTAGAGAAAAACATATTTTCCTAGCTACCGACCCACTTTTCTTAACACTATTATTCGAAAGGAGATATTTGAGAATGTTAGAATTAAATTATTGGAGAGCAATATAAATATTATAGCAAAAGAGCCAAAGTAATAGGACTATTCTAACACAAAAATTAAAAAAAGTGGAAATAATGAGAATCCAACTCAACAAAATGTGATATATTTTCTTTATTTTTAAAAGTTAATTTTTTTTTTCTTATGTTCTTAAAATTTTATTGCTAAGTGTTAATGTAAATGTAATAGATTACGTGTTTTTTAATTTAATACTTAATAATGAGAGTTCAGTTTGATATTTGTTTGTGATATACATGTGTATACAAGGGAAAGTAGATGCATAATAACACTAGCTTAGAAAGCATAAAATGATAAGGAAGTGAATACATATGGATCTACAAAATTTATGAACCGATTGATTCAAGTTGAGGACTATTTGTAGAGGGTATAAATCAAATTTCATTAGTTTTGGAGCTCAATATTTACTGCAAAGAAGTGATGTGCTCAATTTGAAGAAGACTTCCTTGATGTCTTGAAGATTGTCATAAATCAACTTCTAATCTAACTTAGTATGAAAAACTTCCAAGAATATGAATAAAAGAAAGGTAAAATAGTAAACTGTATGTCACCTAACACCTAATAATGAGAGTTGAGTTTGATACTTAGTTGTAATATACATGTGTATACAAAGAAAAATAGATGCATAACAATATTAGTTTAGAAAGCATAAAATTGTAAGAAAATGGATACATATGCACCTACAAAGATTAGAAACCATTGAATTCAAGTAGAGAACTGTTTGAAAAAGATTAAAAACCAAAAATATCATAGATCAACCTTTGATCATAATATAATATAAAAAATTCTCATTAATGTAAATAAAAAAATAAATTAATAAAATGTATGTCAAATTGAGAACTCTTGTCTTATTAGTTCCTGCCGGAGGCAGGTATACTTATGCTTTCGGCTAGTTTTATTTATTTTGCAACTATCAACCAATCAAATTGACGAATTAAATATGTGGGAAATTTTTTCCCAAAGTTTATATTGATTGCATATTGAATTAATACTTTTTAAAGCTTTTTTTTCTAATTCTATTGGCTGATAGAGTGCTACAGTCATATTTGCATGATGTCATCATTTTTTCCATATTGTATAGTTTGTTCAAATTTATTTTCGAACACTATTAGCCAATAGTACTTGTCTTTTTGTTTGACAATGAAATACAAATGGTGGGTGCTATGTTTCACTATTGTCGTTGAATATGGAGACTATTTGTTGCATTATTGAAGCAAATTGTCGGCGATACAGATTCTATGCAAATTTTCTTGAAATTTCCATTGATTTTGCATAGTTATCGAAAACATGTAAAGTTTTATAAATAGATGTTGTCAGTCCATGAATGTGCTGACAAAGGACTGGGAGTCGTAAAGGTGCTTCGCAGTGTTTGTCGTAAGGTGCTTTGGAGTGTTGGAGGGAATAAAAAGAATCAGGTGCATATTATTTTTATACAATTCTTTTGATTATTTCTATTTGTTTTAACAATAGATGATTCTCGAATTTTGCTTGTTAAATGCAAACAACTTGAACAAAATGTTTGTTTTTGGTTTTAGTATATTAGAAATTAGATTTTCCAACACTCCCCTGAATTCTAGGGTTAGTCATAAATATCAACAGCCATGTCATCCGATCGTGTATCTACAACATCAACCTCCGGTCTGAGGATTGAAACTCCAGAAAACGGCGACTTGGGCGTTGTGTTAACATTGAGCTGCATAGATTCGTTCTAGCACTTGGAGCAGAGGTTCATGGTGGCCGGGCTGCTGAAGAAGCCACAGTTGTCAATGCAGGGCTTCAGGCCTTCCGACACCTGCCACCCCGTCTCCTCCTTCTCTCTGTTTTGTGCCATCTCGGCTTTAAATCCCAAAAAATACAAATGAAACCAAACCCTGAAAAAAAGGCAGCACCCAGATTATCTCTATCACAAACGCATACCCAGAAGAATTTCTTTCAAAAATAGCAATACCCAGATGAATTTCCTAAATGCCCAGATCAAACCTGAATCTCTTTTGATCGCATAGGCTGCTTTGCAATGACAAGGGGATCGAACCCAGAAATATAGAATGCGATGTCTCAACAATGGGCAGTCCCATACTTCTTAACATATGACTTGTCGTCGGCCTCACAGACCAAATTGAGGGCTTTTAACAAGGGCAGTGCACACATAAGAAAATGTATCCTGTGCACTGTGACCCTCTGTTTCACACACACATAAATCCAAACTCCAAGAGAAGCAAGGTACAGCAAAACAAAACAAAAGTAGAGTTTGGGCATCTGGGTCTGACCTGCAGGAAGGAAATCTTTCACATCCCAACTTCTATTAATCGCCCCCGATTACCCAAACACAAATTTCTTTCGTACCTACAAACTTTTTTCCACAAAATCAACACAAAATTTCAGAAGATTAAAGTGCGAATAAAAGTCTTGCCCAAAAAATGCTCTCTCCGCAGATTTAAAGCCAAATATATAAAAAAATATCAGATCTATCTACGGTTTTCATCTTCATCTTCTTCATCGCCACCCAGCTTAACAGGTGCAGCTGCTAGTTTTGACTTCTGCTTTAGACTAAAAGCAAGTTTCCCATTTGCAGGAGTAGCACCAGTCTTTGAAAGAACCATTGGTTTGAAAGAAGAAGCCTTTTTAATCACCATACTAGTTTTAGGGATATCAGCGGATTCTGATGAAACACCTGTTTTAGTAGATTGTGAAGATGTCTGTTCTTTCTCCTGCTGCTGCTGTTGTCGTTGAAGTTGCTTAAACCTTTCTAAGAAGGAGTCATCATCGGAAAACAGGCTCGAATTACTTTCCTCCTCCGTAACCACAGATTTATGTGCTTTTTTCAGTCCCAAATATTTTTACTACTACAATCTGCTTGTCTTGCATGCAAAGGTAAAAACCCTCCAGAGCTCATGAAAGTATATGTCATGTAATAATTGACTGCATCACTCAAGATTAAAGTTAGAACAGATAAACAAAGCAATCCTCATTCAAATACACGCAAAAAACTGGCCACCATAATGAACTAGAGAGAATTCCCACAGCTAACTTAAGTCCATTTGAATTTCAGGCACAAAATAATTGCTAAGTCATTCAATGAATCTGTGACTTTAAACCATTTTTTTCTGAATAGCTAACTGCTCCTCTAATTTTCATTTTTTTCTACACCCTAAAAGAAAAAAATACCGTTACTTAGATTGGCATAGCCAGCAACCCTTATACACACAAATTAAATTGAGCAGAGCAAATAATTATTTTTAGACAATAATACTAAAAGTCTAAAACAGAGGTATAGGTGTAAGGATCACTCTCCCCCTTACTTTTTCCTGCCTTATTTGATGTAGATCCTTGATGACCGCAGATTTAACCCTAATAATAATAATAATACAACTCTAATAAGAATAATAGCTCTCCTTTAATCTCGTATTTTTTTCCTGAAACCGACATGGGAAAACTGTCCTCCCAAAACAAGAAATCCGAAGACAAAATCTCCATTTTTTTGCTTAAATTTGTTGAAACCCTTCTTCTTAAACTTTTCAACCGTGTTTCAGATGAATTCACCGTCCCTGAACAACTATGCAAACAAACCCTTACAAATCTTTTTCAAATTGTTCGAAAACTGAGAAGACTTTAGAAAACAAGCATTTTTAAGAACAATTTTTTTTTCAAATCCTCCACAAAGGAGCTTTCGAAATCTGGCTCTTCCCGATTGCTGTCTTTCAGCTTCTGCCTTTCTCCAACTACTGTAAAATGAAGAAAAATTTATCAGAGATGAAAAAAAACAAAAGAGTTTCGCTATCAAAATAGAATAGTGCGAAGAGAGAGAAGATGAAAGACTGCAAGAGGAGAACAAGACCAGCATGTGGGTTTTTCACTAGGGTTCAGCTAATACAGAATTAGCAGTTCAAACAAAATCTTAAGAGCTCCGGAAAGAACAAATGTTTGCTTACACAACTTTTTTCTGCTACTAAAATACGCGCTTTCTAATTCGTGTTTTTTTCTCATTGCTTCTGGCTTTCGTCGGCTGCATTTCTCACACTAATCCTTGATTCTTAACCAGCAATGATATGATTGATTTTCCAAATAACTAACACTACCCTGCATCTCTACCAAAACATCATGGTTGCTAAAATGTAATCCGTATAGATGATCGAAAAAAAGATAAAGTGCTCCAAGAGGACAACTTCAGATGACAACCTTTCGGTCTTTATTTTCCTTTCTTTTAGGCATGTCAGTCTGAGAGCATCTTAGAAACGCTGAGCTCACCAATATAGAACTAATTTTTTTCGAAAAAGATTATGATACCTTAAAACTAAACCCTTCATCATAACTCAAGGGGTGAAGCACCTTACAAATACAAAATTTAAATTTTAGAAATAGTAAATTGTTCTTTCAAATATTAACTGGATAAATTTGACATATTTAAATGTATCCATGTTCAGGTAAAAGAACTAAAAACCCGATTCGAAAGATGATACCATAGACGATGACAAAATATTGGCAACATAAGTCTTGACAATTCTTCAAAGAATCAAAACTCTAAAGCCCTAAATCTTACCCACATCATTTGTGTGAAGGCAACTTCATAGAAGAAAGCTACATTCCCTCCATTACCCTTTTGTTTTAAACTTAATTTTCTGTCATAAATGTTATGTTCTGATGTTCAATTTCTGTTATTTTCTAATTCAAAACTATTTATTTGTTTTCATGAGTCATTTTCTCAAATAATTTGATCACAATTTTTAACTTGCATGCCAAATATTTTGAATTAAGGACTAAGGCTCTTGTATTTAAGAACAAGCCCGAGTCATTAGTATATTATTGGAACACATCAAATCAAAGTATTAGAATCTTGTCTGCATTACATCAATACTCACAGTAGCACATACTATAATTTGATTTATCATCAAAACATCTTGCATTTTCCATGGTGTGTCCTCCCAACTTCTTTATCAACAAAAAAATTAACTACTATAAGGAAGTTGAAAGTATTCCCCTCTACGTATATTAGGACCCTACAAGAACTTTCAACATCACTAAGTTCTAGACACAAGTAAAAGTGCAAGCACAAAGGTTTTAGAACTGAACAACTTAAAAAAAATCTACACCATTGAGGTTGAACTATGCTAAGAGAACCAAACTATGCATGACTTTATGTACAAGCATAGCAAACTTTCTAGGCATATTCATAATAGTGTAGCTAATGTTGATTCAATTGTAGAAATTAGATTTCAATCGTCAATTGCATTCTACAACTAATCATCCTTCATCAAATCTCTAAGATCAACAAAACAAAGTTATGATAGTTTAACAATTTACGTCTTCCCCACGGCTGCCATTTTTTGTAATTTATTTATGTGGTGTAAAGCAAAAGAAATTGGTATTTCTTTGATTTTTTGTTTGTTTGTTAAAAGAATTTGTTGGTAAGATGCTTTGGAGCGCACTAGGGATAGAGAAAGGTATTTTGAGTAATTAACTCGAATTGAGGAGAAAGAATTTTGCTGTTACTCCCTTAAACAATATATATGTGGTCAGCCAACTCTACCATGCATAGAGAAGCTCAAACATATGACTATGCTACAAAACATATTTTCATCAAATTTCAACATGACCCAGAATTGAAAAGTTTGGCTTTCCTCACAAGTGTAATGCCGATGATCAAGTTAACCTGAGTAATGCACAGGTGGAAAGATGAAATTAATGATCAACAAAGGCATTTTTGCATGAAATTGGAATGTGGGCCATAGTTGAAAATTTTAAATTGGCTTATAATTCTATGATTCAACAAGAAATATTTAGGTGTTATGTGATTGACATTCTATAGAAAATGTAAATTTGGAACAATATGTCATTTGTAACAAAGCCATTTGTTATTACAATGCATGTTTAAACCAATCATCTTTTGCAGTTGAAGGACATCAAGAGAAGAGAATGAGCAAATTATGCAGAAGTAATACAATTGTAGACAAAGAGTTTGATAAGATGATGTCAATGGGATTTGCACTACTCATAACAGAGATGTTGATCCTCTTTACATTGCTCGTCTTAGTAAAAAAAACTTCTCATTTTTTTATATTATCTATAGCAAGTGTATTACTGATATTTTATTTGTTTGGTATTTGATTGTTTCTTAGGAAACAATGATATTTACTCAAAAAGTAATATGAAAATGCTAAAGACGATTAGATAAATAAGTTGTAAATGTATATTATTTTCATTTACTTTGTGTTGGCTACATTTTCATACTTAGTTTAATTCATCCTTATGCTGATTTGTATTGATAATTCTTTGTCAGCAAATATGCAGCATAAATTTGTAATTGTTGTTGATACAACACTAGAAATGCATTAATGTCAAATAGGGAAATGTTTTGACAAAGTCTTAATTGTGATTTAGAAAATTAAACGAAGCAATGGAGAAAAGATACAAAGGTGTGAGAAAACGGTTGGGTAGATATGGTTCAGAAATCTATAACCCCAACTTGAAGAAGCAACAATGGCTTGGAACTTTTGATACTGCAGAAGAAGCAGCTGATGCTTATGATAAAGTTGCAATAGCGATTGGAGGTAGAAATGCAACTACTAATTTTGTAAACATCAATTTTAATCTTTGTAGCGAGTTCTCCAAGGATCCTGTTCCTAAACTATGTCATCCAGAATGTAGATTACAAAAAAACAAGAAGTCGAAGAATAAATTTGCATCTAACCAATGCAAACATGTACCAGAAGAAAGCAAAGATGTAGGCTTCAATTCTGATGAGTCTAAAGAATGTGCAAAAAGAATATCGTATAGAGGTGTTAGACAATGTCCAAGTGGTCGATATGGTGCAGAAATTTGGAATACAAATTTGAGAAAACGAAAAATGGCTAGGAAGTTTTGATACAGCCAAGGAAGCTGCCTATGCTTTTGATATGGCTGCAATATTGATAAAAGGCAATAAGGAAATCACAAATTTTGACCATACGACCAAGCTCTTGCAACAAACTTTTTCTAACGAGCAAAATAATGAAGATCGATGCTTGAGTTCTGATGACTTTGAACAATCTGCAAAAGAAATATCATAGAGAGGTGTTAGAAAACGTCCATGGGGTACGTATGTTGCAGAAATCTGGAACAAGAAATTGAAAAGACGACAATGGCTAGGAAGTTTTGATATAGCTAAAGACGCTGCATATGCTTATGATATGGCTGCAATGTCCATAAAAGGAAATAAGGCAATCACAAATTTCAACTATACCAACCCAAACCCAATAGTCCTGCTACAAGAAACTAAATTATTGAAACAAAGCATGCCTGATAATAGCCCAACCAATTTAGGCATTCAAAAATTAGAATCACATATTGTGAGTGATGAGAATATTTCTAACACCAACATTGATGCCCATATGCAATATTTTGCAAATATCATTGATAACAATGAAGACCTTGTTGAACTTGATTTCAACAAATTAGATCTTCCTATCTATGATCCAAAATATTTTAGTATAATCTCTAATCCCAATATTGATACTAGAATCCATTTGCAAGACTATGCCTTTGATAGTTCTCTTACAAACTTTGGAATGCATTGTCCAAGTATATTTGAAACTGTCAATTTTGATACCTTATGTCAAAACTCCACCAATAGTAGTTTTGCAACATCATCTCCCTCGGCATGGGAGTAGCGCAATCTTAGCTCCACCAATAGCCCTATTCTAGTTAGTAGAACAAACAATGATACAATTTCAATGATGAATACTAAAAAATTGACTATTCCAAATAAAATTGAAAGCCAGTGTATGTTCCCACTCTTGGAAGATTCTCTATTTGCAACTGACAATTATGATATTAGTAATCAGTATAAATTTTATAGTACTTCTACATTCAATAGTAAAATTTGATGCTATTTTTTCACAAATTAGAATTTTTTCAAAGAATATTGTATGGTATGTTGAGAAAGCAATATAGATTGCATTGACAGAAATTGCCATCTCACAACATTGTATATTTGTAATACAAAATCTTCTTTCAATGGTGAGATAATTATATCCTTCAGTGATTGTAAATATTACTAATTTCATACTTACAATTCCTAGTTTCTCAATTTTGCTTAATTATTTTGAAGTTCTTATTTATCATGTATTAAATTGTTGCATATGACAAAAATATATTTAATTCATTAATGACATAACTATTTCCTTTAGTCATTGTAAGTATTACTAATTTCATACTTACAATTTCTACTTTTGCAAATTTTCTTAATTATTTTAAAGTTCTGATTTATCATCTCTTATTTTTGTAATTTTCATGTGTCATCCTTTGAACTTCGTATCCTATCAGAATAAGCAAGATGTCAAAGAATAAGCGTATTAACATGCCACGACAGAAATGGGAGGTTCCAATTGTAGGTCCAATTGATTCCAATGTATTGCAACACATCTTTTTTATCGAATGTCCACAAGTTGAGCAAGCCATCAAATTGATATTAGGTGGAGATTTTCTTAATGGTCAAAATGGAGTGAAATACTACTCAGATGTAGTTTCATGCTTTCTGTCAAATTGCATGGACTTAGTCCACAATTCAGACTCGCTAAGTAAGTTAGCATATGCATATGTCAAGGATTATCTACTTCCACCAAATGTTTACAATGAAGTCGTGGCTCAGTATGATAAAACAATTGGTGATGCTCCTTTGGGAGGTTTATTCCACTACTCAATGTTAATGGAATGTGAAGCAATTGCATGTGTTTACAATGCTATACAATTGGGTTTGAACAATAACTGTGACCTCATAATCATGCAATCCTTGAATGCACATTCTGCCCACTTGGGTCAACATCTCTCAACAAGGATCTTAGAGGTCATTAGAGCATTCATTTACCTAAAGAAACATATTCCACCTCGAGCCCCTGTGACATCTCCAGTATCCACAGCCACTTTAGATACAACTTCTTCAGAGGAAGATGTCAGTGTTTCTTCTCCATAGGGAAGCTCTATGTAATTTGAACAATTTGCTATATTGTTCATTTTTGCTTTTGAACTACACAATGCTATGCATTTTATGCTTCTCATTAACTTTAGCTTTACTTTTCTTATTTTTTTAGGGTTTTGTAAATGAACATATCTCATCACATAGAGAGGGTAACATTCTAAGTACAATAATTTACAACTTGGAAAGTTTTGTGCTATAAATGTGTTTTACTATATCTCATTTACCATCTGCGAGATTGTGTAATGTAAATAACAATGTGGTTAAATAGTTTTCTGTATGGATTCTCTATTATTTATAAGACAGTTAATATCAGATCAGTTGTCATAATCATATATGTAAAATATGCAATGTGAATTTAATACAACCTTTACCAAATTCATAAATTAGAATTAGAAATAGTCTAAAAATATACATATGTCAATAATCCAATTTATAGATTTCAACTTTGTTATTTACATTCAATAGTTATACCAAAGATATTTAATTTACTCATTACATCATCTTGCAAAAGTAAATTAGTCATGTGGCAACATCTACTTACTACGAAGTCCAATAGAAATGAATATGAGCAAAAAACATTTTTCATATAATCATATTCTAGGATTGGAAGAGAGATTAGTAGATTTATACACTACTTTTACCACAATAACACTAAAATCAAGAGAAAAATAGACAGTAGACAACAACAAGCAAAAAAAATAGTAGATGTAGAAAATTATAGACTATCAAATTGCTCTCAAGTAGATAATATTGACAATGCACTAAGAATTGAGGGTCTATATAGAACTAATACATTTAAGTACAATAATATCAATTCAACTGCATCACTTCGTCAAATTAAAAAACTAATTAGAAATACCAACAAAAATAACAAAATTGAAGTCAACCAAATGAAAAATATTCAACTATATACGGTCAACTCACTACGAAAAACAAAAAACAAATAGATTCAAAAAATATTGCAATATGTACAAAGTCAGAAAAAGGAAATTCAAAATCAGCCATTCAATTGTTCAAAATATAAACAAATGTACAACGAGCATTACCACATTCAACAAATGAAACATCGACAATAGTTGTTGCACTTAAAAGATGCCTACAGTATAAAAATGCATACCAAACAGGAATGATATGTGCAAATATGATAATGAAAGCGTTGGAGCAATTATCAAACAGAAAATTATACAAAATGGAGAATGTTGAGATAAACAGAGATTGGATTGAAATTCTACGACCCGATAGTGCAAAGGACACAACAAGCGATAATAGTAGAAGCGACAATGGACAAAAGAATTTGCTATCAAATCACATGCACAATTCAAAAATGAATTTTATGTTATATAAATTAAACCATGTCAACAAACCACTAATTGATCATATTTGCTATAATATAAACACCAAACCGTGTTCTATTTACAAATCAGAAGCATATTGGAGTGATCATAATCCAATTTATATAAAGATTGAAACAAATGACAAATTCAAATCCACTTAGTATCTTTTTAAAAATATTAACATTATCAGTATTTCTTGTAGCTAACAATGGAGTCGAGCAAGAGAGTCGAAACAAGCCAAAAAACCATGCAACAAATATCAAAAAGGTGAAAAACATTGTTTATGTTCAATTATACTATCAAAATTACTCTTGAAAACAATAAATTTAATTGATGTGAACATTGCAGATCCAAAAGCAAGAAGAAAAATACAGTATCAATTGAAGAACTTCACTCGCACAAGGGAGGAAATATATTTGAAGGAGATGTAATTGTGGTCTACAAAACAACTCTTGACAAACAAAACAATACAAAAGAAGTTCTTCGTGCAGATTTAACTGATGAAAAAGGTGAAATGACAATTACTGTCAATATAATTGGTCTCCTTGTAAAACAACATGAATCAAAAATAGTTCCTACAACAGCTATATGCATTACAAATTTCCAAATTGCACCAAAGACAGACTATGATAGAGGTGATTGTGACTGCATCTTGATTTTCACAAACACAACAACAGTCGAAGTCATACCGCGCATGCATGATGAATACAAATTCATACCAACCAGCACAATTAGACAACTTCTTACAAGTGAAGAAAACTATGCAATTGGATCTATAGGGGCACTTGTGGTGGGCACAAAAAGAACTTCTTTCCAATTTGTTGTTGAAATAAAAGATGGCCATTCAGAAATGGATAAAGCACAGGTATACATATTCCTCTAATTCATTATTTCATTGTAATTTGCATCAATTATTGCTTACCAGAGTTTTTAACTAAAGATAAATTTTCAAATAAAAACATGCATCCACAATATAGGTACAAATACATGAGAGTTTGGAACATCATTTCTCTTCAATGGAAGAACAAATACACCTTCAACAATATCCAATCATGTTGTTGAGGAACATTGTAAAGAGGCGAGAATCAAAATACAACACTCTACAAACAACTCAATCAACATACATCAGCAAATTGAATAACAAAAGGGCCTCCGAGTATCTCAACAATTTGTTGCATTCAACAATTGAGGTAAGTAAGCCCTTTGATTATGTAAACAATTTTGTGTATTCAACATGTAACACAAGCACATTTGCACCTATGAAATTATACACTATTAGAAAATTATTTAAAAATACATAATATACATCTTCGTTATATTTTGTAGATTCATGGAACAATAAGAATAGCCAATGCATTTTCAAATCCGTTTCAGGCTTTCTGTCTTAATTGCAACTACAAATTTGATACATATGGAGAACTACAAGAACAAACTGCTTTTTGTATTAAATGCAAACAACAAGTTCCATATATCTACTCTCACTACTTGAAAGTGATTGTGACAAGTGATAGAAAGAAAACAATGGAATGTGCAATGGATAGATCTGTTATCCAACTCTTGCTTCCCGAATTACTGAACATTTCCTATGAAGAATACATTGATGACAAATCATCAATTGTCTTCATCCTAAGAGACTTCTCCAAAAAAGGACATTTCAAACTGAATCCAAACAACCTCATAACCAATGCACAATGTATTGAAGAATGATATATAGATCTTATATCCAGGTACGCTTGTAGTTCACAAACACTTAGCTTCATTTAAAAATTCAATTTCTATACTACATTATCTATTGAAAGATTATCACATAAAACAACAAACAATGTCCTTATAACCACCTTGAAACATTTTTCTGCAGAAAGCAATGTCAAAAAATACTTGGGTTGTCATGTTCAGCAAGGAGAAAAACTGGGACATCTTGAAGAAGCACAATAAATATGCAATAGTTCTATATGTTATAGGATTTTCATTTCACAATTAATGACTACAACAAACAATAATATAATTATCTACTATCATTTGTAATATATTGACCATAGTGGTCTACATACAAAAAAATGCATATTCTTGACTTTTCTATGCATTTACACTCATACTTATTTCTAGTTTTCTATGAACATTGCTATGCAATTACATTGATATATATGTCTACTTTAATATCTAAATTCTTCACTTTGCTATGCATTTACATTGATATATATTTCTTAGTATATGCAATTATTACCACTATATTAAGCAATTATCAAACAAACAACTCAAAAATCCTACCGGGAGGAATCGGACGCAATGCGTCTCTTGTTTCAATTAAACTTTGGCAGAATAAAAATCTAAATTCAAGATAAGAATCTTCATATATAAACACATGTTGCCAGTTATATTTTTGTAGTAGCTGCTGGACTGCCTAATAATTCTTCTCTTTTAGAGACCTTGAGGTGCCATCTCTTTTTGTAATTTATTAGCATCATTTCAATAAAATAAAATAAAAAGGGCTAGTTTCTCATCTTACCCATCTTTAAACATCTTTATCGAAAGTGCACTGACAAAATTATATGGAGCGATTTCCTATTTAATAATTCTGTTCTCCAGAAACCGCAGAATAAAATTACGTGGCTTGCTTACAATTTACACAATTTGGATGCGCTAATTGAAATTTGACAGCGCGTATGTGCGCTCTGTTACATATAAAGGTACAGTTTGAAAAGTGAAATTTGAAAATGACAATTGCTCCTGAAAATGAAAGTGGCGTTACTTACAATTTACGCAATATATTGATGATCATTTCAGCATCTGCTGTCAGTGGGTCCCTTCATTGATGATCATTAACAGACCACTTGCTGCGCAAGCTCTGAAACAGAGTCAAGTCACAAAGAAGTGATGTTTGAAAATGACAACTCGTTATTAAAATGAAGTGACGTTGCTTACAATTTACGCAATACAGCTGTAACCCATCAGTGATGATCAATTCAGCATCTACTGACAGTGGGTCCCTGCATTTCATCATTAACAGACCACTTGCCATGTGAGCTCTGAAACAGAGTCAAAGTCCTGCAGAGAAAAATATATTTGAGCGTGTTGCAGTGAATAATTGGAGAAATACCTATCACCCTGTTTTAAAGCTTTCAAATTTTCTCTGGTTTAATCAAAATCCAGATCAGTCTGAGTTATATTGATCATCCCTCTTCTTTTGGCATTTCATGGCGTCTTCATCCTCATACCACAAGCGTTCTTTCAGTGATTTTGAAAGAGAAACGCCTGTTGTATCTAGAAAAATATATGATGCATTCATCAACCACCGAGGCCCTGACGTCAAAGAAACTGTGGCTTTTGCACTTTACGATTCACTGGAGGAAAAGGAATGTCGGACATTTCTTGATGGTCATGAATTACAATTGGGAGATTCAATTTCCTCTGCCATAAAAAATGCTATATACTCTTCCAGAGTGCAGATCGCCATCTTCTCACCACGATATGCGGAGTCCTCTTGGTGTCTAGATGAGCTGCTTCTCATGTTGGAAACCAAGGCTCGCTTTATTCCCATATTTTGTGATGTGAAGCCGTCAGACGTTCGCTACCCTGACAAAGGACCTTATGCAGCTGCATTCGCTGAACATATAAAAAAGGGGAGAATCAGCAACGACAAGATTGACCAGGGGAAAGCATCACTCCACTCTTCTTCACTCATCTCTGGCTACGAATTCAGCACATCTCATGAGTAAGGCCTAGCTTATTTTTGCCGTTTAGTTTTTCCTATTTTGTTTAGTTTGTTTGCTTCCAATCTATTATGATTCAGTGTTTTGATTTTTCCTTTGTTCCCTCTCCATATTGATTTTGAACGCTTTTGAATTCTCATTGCTTTAAAATTATCAGTAATGTCGAGATGCTGTGTACAAACATTCTCTTGGCTGTGCAACAAGAGGTTGGGAAGACATCTAAGGGCTTCCCAACACATGGGGGAGCTGGAGAACACCATACAGGTCTTCATGCAGATGCAGAAGCGTCAACAAGTACATCAGTACAGTTGAAGAAATGTAGTCTTCTGCCCAGAGATTCACGTCCAGTGGGAATAGAATCCAAAGTTGAACACATGGTAGGCTTGTTGGAAGACTTTACAGTTCAAGTCATAGCCGTCGTTGGTATGGGCGGCTCGGGGAAGACGTTTCTTCTTCAAAATGTCTACAAAACTGTTAAATCCAAGTATGATCACTCTATTTGGCTCTCTATTTCTAAATCATATTCTCTCAAGAATTTGCAACATGATATAGCCTCCGAAATAGGTTTAACAAAGAAAATTGTGAAAGCTGGAGTAACTGAGGAGAAAGCGGCTGAATTGATTCACCATCGTCTTCAAGGGAAAAGATCTCTTGTTGTGCTGGATGATCTGTGGACTCTCACTACTGAAAATTGTCTAATCGATAAACTTGGTCTGCCAGCTGATCAAGATTGTAAAGTTGTGATTAGCACAAGAAATAAGCAGGTTGCTCAAAATTTAAGTGCTAAAATTTATGAGATGAAAAATCCGTCAAATGAAGACAGCTGGAGGTTGTTCTGTGTCTATGCATTTCCGCATTGTGTGGGAAACAGAGAGCCACAGCAGCAGATGGCAGAGGAGGGTCGGAAGATTGTAAAACAATGTGGAAATTTACCTCTTGCTATCAAAACGATAGCAGCATCTCTGGCCAACACCACACTTCTCAGCAAATGGGAGTTCAAGCGCCGTCAGCTTGAAAGAGTAGATAGTCCAATGGGTGGCCCCGACACTGTCATGAAGACATTGAAGTTGAGTTATGACTCTTTGCCTGCAAACCTTAAACCGTGTTTTGCATATCTTTCCTTCTTCCCCGAGGATGAAAAGATAGATCCCGAGTATTTGATATATCTTTGGATTGGAGAAGGATTTATACCTGAAGGAGAGGAGCAGTGGGATATGGGTTGTGATTGGTTAGATCAACTTGCCCAGTTCTCTCTGATCCAAATATGTGAGGAATACAAAATAAAAAGGGATACAGAGCTTGTGAGAAATGATACCAAATTTCTTGATAATAACGCTGAAGATATCTATTATGGTGTAATCAAATTCTGTAAAATTCATGATTTGTTACATGATTTGGCCATACAAATATCAAAAGAAAATCAATGTGTTTTTTCTGTTGAGGAAGTCTCTACACATACAAGTGGTGCCATGGGCCCGTGTCGGATTTTACTGGCCAAGAAAGATCTCTGGGACTTGTCACAGAGCCGTCCTGTTTATCTTCGTACACTCTCACTGTCTCAGAATGAGAAGATTACAAGCATTCGGGAAGACTGGTTTACCACTATGAGAGGACTGCGCGTTCTAGATTTGAGCTCCACAAACATCTCTACATTGCCTGCATCTGTTGGAAAGATGATCCTTCTGAAAGTTTTGAATTTAAGGAGCACAATGATAGAGGAGGTACCGGAGTGTGTAAGACATCTGAAAAGTCTCTTGTTTCATGATGATCCTTCTGAAAGTTTTGAATTTAAGGAGTACCAGTATGGATAACTGAACTTAGATGTCTTCAACATTTAGAATGCCGAGGTTATTATAGTTGCATTTCAAAGGGAATATCAAAGCTGGCCTTTTTGAGAACATTGCGATTACAGCTGTTCCCGTCCATAGAAGAGGACGAATCAATGAGGTTAGACGACCTAGTCAATATGACTCAGCTTCAGGAACTATGGTTAGAAGTTAAGCATGAGATGGATTTGAAGAGGATTGAAGAAGGGATCCTTGCGCAGCTGGTGAAGATGCGTCGCTTAGTAATCAATAACAGGGAACTGGAAAGGGAGTTTCCGCGGTTTCCGGAGAAAATGAGAGCAATGAAACATCTGGAAAGACTTGAACTATGGAGGTTTGTAGTGCCAAGTTGGATATGTAAGTTGGAAAATCTGAGGGAATTAGAGTTATTGCACTGTGAGTGTAGTGATTATGCGGAGTTGCAAGAAATGCCCAATCTAGTGAGGTTGTTAATGAATGGGAATCGGTGGACCAGAGAATTGCCAAAGGCATTTGGGAAGTCGGGAGGGTTTCCACAACTCCGCTTCTTGCAAATTACAGAATTCCGTTCATTAGAGGAGTTGTCTGAATTGGAAGTGGGAGCGATGGCTCATCTTAAGGTATTGAATTTATCTGATTGTCCAAAATTGAGGAAAGTGGAGGGATTGGAGCGGTTGAAAAGTCTAGAGCAGTTAATACTAGGTAACGGAAGCTTCAATACAGAACGTGTGGTTGAACGGTGGGAGACATTAAAGCAAGGTGGAGAATATTGGAAAAAAATTAAAGCAATAAATCCTCATGTAACTATAACAATATTGGAAAATTAAAGTTAATTTTCTGTAAAAAAAAATTAATGAGAAAGATTTTTTAAGAAGATATAAGGAAATTTATTATTGTATTGAATTAATAGTTTTATAGAACATATTTCAGATTTTTTTGAAGGCATGTGAACATAATTTTATCTCAGTCAAGTCTAAAGATTGTGAAATTTATTTAACGTTAAAATGATAGTTTAAATTTGTATTGAATGTGATATTATTTGGAAATGTGATATGATTTAAATATTGTAAAATAAATAATTAAAAACAAAATTAATTCATGTTAATTTAATATAAAATATATGTATAACTATAAATTAATTTAGCTTAATTAACTAATAGTTATTGTGGGCAAGATAAATTAATATTGCTTTAGAAAATTAGAATGAAATGTAAGGATAATTAGCTTAAGAATCATAGATGAATAACTTTAATAAGTATTCTAGAATTGTTTTATGGAATATAAAATTATATGGGAATGCGACATGACTTGTATATTGGTAATGACAATTTTTTAAAAAATTTAATTTATGTTAATTTACTAAAATATATATGTATAATTATAAATTCAAATTAATTTAATTAATTAATATTTTTTGTGTGTAAGAAATTAATATCATTTTAGGAAATTAGAGCTATTTAACTTAATAACCAAATATGAATAACTTTAATGAGCATTCTAGAATTGTTTTATTATTACTTTAGGAATGGTTTCTTCTCTATTTATGTATCACCTCAAATTTTATGAATGACACATATATATTTGGGATGATTTTGCATCCTATATCACTTTTGTGTCTATAAATTTATCTTTTCTTATGCATTTTTTTTATCATATTCTTATTATTCTTGTGCTTCTTTTTGGATTGACAATATTATGTAAATCTTTAGAGGGTTTCAAAAATTGCTAGGGACACATTCTCTATTAGGACAGACAATCATAACTATTTATTCCTAATTAATTAATTTTGTTTTAATGTAGGATTAAAAAAATAATAAAATGCATATGCATTGTAAATTGTAAATTGTAATTTTTGTCAAGTAAGTTCATTCAATATGCATGGGAATTATCTTCACTAGAACTACTTCAAATAGAGGTTTTAATATAACAATGAGTTAAATTAATGAATTATATTGTCTTGAGCATTACTCTAGGAGGTTTCCTTGTCTAAGACACCAATAATATATTATAATGTGATTATTAAATTTTCAATTCAATATTGTTCATTATATTCTTATTTACATTTTTTTATTTCATGTATTTGGCTAAGTTGTTACAAGAAATGTAAAAATTTTCCTAGAGGAAAGTCAAGGTAATCTTTTTTTCCTCCTTAGCTAATTGTCTTATTATATTCTCTCTTCAAGATGATCACTTTCGTACATATAAATTTGACATTAGTTTTTCACCACCTTAGGTTCCCTCTTTTGATGGTGAACACTTGATCTAAGGAAATAGATGTAGTAGTAGCCGCTAACTTAAGAGAAAACTTTCACTATTGTGTTTTTGAAGGAATACTCGAGACCATTGACAAGGGGCTCAATCAGTGGTGCACAAAAGAAAAGCAATTAAACAACTTTTGAAAAACACAAACTTCAATGGAAACACATAAGAATCACCAAGACTCAAGTTTTATAAGTGGAAAACCCTAGAAAGGGAAAAACTATTGTGTGAGTGTTGGTTGGGTTTGAAGAACCAATCCAATCCAGGGGGTGAACCAGTGGTGCACAAAAGCAAAGCAATTAGACAACTTTTGAACAACACAAACTTCAATGGAAACACATAAGAATCCCCATGACTCAAGTTTTATAAGTGGAAAACCTTGGAAAGGGAAAAACCACTGTGTGAGTGTTGGTTGGGTTTGAAGAACCAATCCAATCCTCACAATTTGTTCACCATTAGGTCTCATTGAATATAGTATGTCTAGGAGCACCAACTCCTTATGAAAAATAGGAGCACCAACTCTAATGAGAAATGAAAGAAAAATATACAAAACTTACTACTTCGTTTATAATATGCTTCAGATAATCAATTTCACTTGTTGGGTGATCCCACAATACTGGTTTACAATTTTTGGCCAAACTGAACATTGAACTAATTTTTTTTAACTAAATCTCCACTTTTGGGCACCTATAGCGGTTAAACCACGAGGAATTTGAAGATGATGCAAACTAGTGATCTTACTTTGGGCAATAAAATATAAGTCTTTAACCTATCTAGTTGGTTACAACTAAGAGTAGGGGTTGGTTGTACATCCAGTCAACAAGCAAATATAACATAAAGATAACTCTACATTGATGGCCTTCATAAGACATAAACCCTAGGTATTTAAGGCTCTTAGGGTATAGTATAGTCTTAGAGTTTAAGATATGAGCTTAGTGTTTTAGGTTATAAGGTATAGAGATTTCAACAACCAAAACCCTAAAATTGGATTACCACCATATTATTTTGCCATTTATAAGTCTCTAAAATAGATAATAAGAAATAGAAATAATGCCAACTTTTTGAAAGGTAATAAACAATATCAACCCTAATCCTCATAAGAACACCTAGAGAGGTCAAAAACAATCTTTGGCAATGATCACTTTGCAACATTTTGAGGAAAAATTAACAATGCTCAATGATAATAATTCTTCAAGTCTATTATGTAACAAATATTAATAACAATCCCCGACCATGTCTTTGCCCATTTCTTTAACTTTATCAATCATATTTGTATGCAAAACTCTTCTACTAAATACTTGATTTATGAAAGATGACAACTTGTGATATGATGAAGGATTCTTTGTTGGAACACAACAATCTAGTAAGAGGGGGGGTGAATCAGTAGATCCTTTAAAAACAAGCCCTAATAGGTTTTAACAGATTGATTATTTTAACTCTTTTAGTGTAGATTAAAACATCACAAGTAGAGATAAAATCATGCATATACAAAAACACATAACACAAGATATACGTCGAAAACCCAAGATGGAAAAAACCACAATGAGAAATGCTACTAGGAGCTATTGTCCTAATCCAACCTCATATTCAAAATTTTTGTTGCAAATTTTAAGAGCACCAACCCTGAGGAGACACTGATCCCTTGGTTTTAGGAGAACCTACTCTAAGGAAGCACCCACTCCCTACTTTGAGCACCTACCCAGATATCTGATGAAACCCACCAATCAAATTTACAATATAAGTTACTATAATTGGTTCAATAGAACATGGTTCAATGTCACAACCTAATTTTTAACTACTCAACACCTTCTTACAACTTTTGCAACCTAGTTCTTTGCTCTGCACATGCTTTGTTCTACACTTTGAGATAAATCCTGATTAAGACCTACCTTTTCTTTGGGTTCTACTCATTTGTAACACCTTTGCACTCCCTTTTTTCTTTAGTTCATTCTTTGTTTGCCTCAAAAGACTCACATATACACTACTCAGCTCTATTGCGCCTTTTCTATTAGTGCATTCTTTGTCCACCTCAAGAGAATCATAACTCTCCTCTACTGCATACACTCTCTTCTCTCTGTTATGCAACCACTTATCCAAATTCTAATTTTCCCTTTTGTGATCATCACTGACCTGCAACATTTTCCTTTATATTTGCACACTATATAGATCTTTTGCTAGAGTTTGCTACATATCTTCTCTTACAAGCCATCAAACCATTGAGTCACACAATTACTTATTCAGAGTAAGAGAGTTTTCTATTTCTTGCATACTAAAAAGCAATGGTTTCAATCTCATTTAATACATGTCCTCCGTATAAGATCAAAATCTAATTCTCTGCTGCCTACATATTTGTGTCATTGATTTGATAATCTTATTACCAATAAAACTAGTAGCTAGAGTGGTTGCACCAATTAAATTTTCTCATAGAGTCGATTAGCAGTTGAAACCCTCATTCACACTATCATATCCATTGAGGATTCTCACTTTAAACCTAAGTTTTTAATCTATTGATTTCACACCATGATCCATTCATTCAAATTCATCAACCAACTTTAAAACACAACCATTAGATTAAGTGGCTATCATTGTATGCAACTTACTGAGCGCAGGATCCATAAAGACATGTGTCACAAGTCTGCTATCCTGTGAGCTACATACAATGGCCCACCAAATCTTCAGCGGGCTAGTGGGCTAGTGCCATCTGTCATCCTTGTTAGTATTGTGCAATTCACAACAACGATGTGAATTGATAATTGATCAATCATTCTCTACCACCTGTTTGCACACAAAATCTTCCATTCATGTCACCTCATACTTTATCTATGACAATCTGTTGTTAGGTCCTAACACTTTAGTGAATAAACACATCAATATATCGACTGGGCAGTGTCCAACGACTATATGCAATAAAAGACATCTCAACTTCTCCCTCTCTAGTTTCCTAAATACTAACCAACTAAATAAGTTCTATGCTAAAGGGCCTCTAATCTTGAAAGCAGTAAATCATCTATCAAGAAAGTAGAAAAATGACTCAAACTAGAAAACAGAAAACTAAGAATTTGAAAAGCATTACCACTAAACTAGAAAGCATGTAAACGATTAATCTAAAGAATGGATAAATTGCTAAAGAAGTAAAACATGTAAAGAAATTAGGAAACATTTATCTAATGCAAAAGATAACAAGCCAACTACTAATCGTAAAACAATTAATTAGAATCAACTGAAGAAAGGTGCTTTGAACATTCAAATGTTAAGCTCAAAAACTATGTACTTAGTTGCATCCTCCAGGCTTGACACTAACAGTATAACATATACTCATGATAGTGAAATGCAAATTCAATTGTTATCTACTAAAAGAAAATGCAAAATAGGAAATGTAATACTTATCTATCTATTTATAACCCCCAAGTGGCCAGCTCTTAGGCATGTCTATAGCTACTTCAAATCACATGCACTAGAAAATATCTAAGTTACTTCATTCCAAAGACTTCATTCACATTGCTCAATAATTCAAAGAGTAGCGAGAAAACTCATTTTTATTCATATGTTAGTTTTTACTCAAAAGATAGATTGTCAACATAACGATAATCTTCTTCTCTATTCATTATTTGCAACAATTACATATTTATATGAAGAGAACTAACAAAATCCTACTTTCCAGTTAACAGAGTTGTTGATGTGTTTTTTATGCACTTCTCAACACAGGTAATGCATGGGTGCATCACCTCTCTTGAAAGACAATCTTCCACAATCAGATTGCAGAACACTATCCCAAGGTCTCTAATGTTACATCTTGACAATGCTTGGAATATCTCAGTTGATTTATGTAATTTGCTGGAATCACAAGGCGGACTTATAGATGAGTTACAAAGTGTGGGAATTTGGGTTTGCAAATGTAGTTTGAAAGTGTTGGAAGTGAATGAATAGTGGTTGTCCACTCAAAACAACAAGCTGAAACTCATCAAGTTCATCTGATTTAGCTTCATAGCAATGTTTTGGATCCTACTCTAACCAAGGATTAAAATAAACAATAAAAGGAGAAGGGTAAAGAAAGCTATTCTAATCCTAAGCTATGAATGGACAGTAACAATGGTGGCTGCTATAGTAGACAGGCTTCCTAAATTGAGTTTTTCTTGAGCAAGAGAAACCTATAGCTACACAAAACCAATGCAATCTTCTAAGGTCTACTGATTTTCAAATTACACATACACATCATAAACATGCAATTGAACTAGATTGCAACAATGACATAAAGAAACCCAGGCTAACTTTGCACAACAACTTGTCATCAACAAGTGCTAAAAGTATGGGCTAGAAGCTTCATCAAATACTATAAACAACACCATCATAACAACCATTCAAGAAACTAATACTAAAACTACTATGGAAGGTAGAACCATGCATGCAAGATGAGAAAACTCAAAGAGAACATCCATAAAATCATGCAATGTTGTCTTCTATTCTGCAAATGATTTTTACAATAACTCTCCAACCTTTTCAAATGAGGGGCAAGCCCCTATTTATAGTTTTCCAAAGCCCAAATGAATGGCTAGGATTAATTCACAATGAGTGGCCCAGATTTGATTTACATTAGGGTTTCACCTACCCCCTATATCCAGCAATTTTAAAATACATCTTTGTCTTTTCCCTGTTTTGTCATCTAGTGCCCAGGTGCTGTAGTAGTTTTGTCATTTAGCTGATTGCCCCTTTTACTGTAGCTGGAACTGCTTGAAAGCCACCTTCTTACTTGATGTGTTTGCAGTGTTCTTCATTGGATCAAACAGGCCCATTGACGACTGGCATCAATGGATTGGTTGCCCCTGATTTTGGTGGACAACTCATCATTATCTAGTGAAAAGTAGGACAACTCCCTCATGTCTTCTTCAAGGACACCTCCCTTGCATTTTTGTCATTGAATTCCTTGGCACGGGCCTTCTTCTAACACTAACCCTGTTGGTGGGTGCTAGGGGGAGAGGCGAACATGAAATGAATGGTGATAGGAGCTAAGCACATTCCTTGTTCAACTTTCTTAATGGGTCTCCTCGACGGACCCGCGGTAGGCTTCTTGAATCTTGCATACATGAAATGTCATAAGTGCTTTCATACACAAATCAAGGAAAATGATAGTCAAATCTTGCAAAATCCTTGTTAGATCCGTCCATGCATAATCAAAAGATCATAATATTCATATTTGGAGCTCATTTGGACCATAAACATCAATGTGAGCCCAAGGGGATGGGTAGCAAACGAGGGACAACAAACCGGAAGGGAAGTTCCTAGACCTCACAAAACATAGAAAAACCAAGATTTTTCAATTATAGTGCATGGGAAAAGGGGAAGGAAGAGTGCCCAAAAAAACTTCCTTAAGATTGGACTCATTTGAAAAAACCGGAAGCTTGGAAGGGGAAAGCCGGAGGGTCACTACCCTTTTAAAAGGCAATGAGCAATACATGTACCGAAGGAAAGTCCCAGACAAATAATGCAAGGGTGGAGTCCCGTGAATGCATGAGGGATTCGAGTCCCAGAAACGGCCATGGAGGGGTCGAGATTCAGAGGCTGAGTCGCCGAGGGTCCACAAATGTTCAAAACGGCCACGGAGGGACAAAGTCCTAGAAATGGCCATAAAGGGGCCAGGTTCTAGAGGCCGGGTCACAGGGGGCTGATGGATGTTCAAAACGGCCATGAAGGGACAAAGTCCTGGAAATGGCCATGGAGGGGCCTCGCTTCAAAGGCCGCCATCGTGACCGAAGGAATGTTCAAAACGCCATGGAGGGACAAAGTCCCGTAAACGCCACCGGAAGGGGCCTGAAATCTCAAGGCCGTGTCGCTTCGGCTCGACGGAGGTTCCCAAAATTGCTAATGAAGGGTCTGTGGTTTTGGAAGCCAAGTCGCTGGGGCCGACAGATGTTCAAAATGACGGAGTAGAGGGATGGAGTCCCAGAAACAGCTACGGAGGGGTCGGGTTCTGGAGGTTGGATCGTCAGGGGCCAACGGATGTTCAAAACAACCACGGAGGGGCTGGGTCACCGGGGGCCGCGGATGTTCAAAATGACCACAAAGGGATAGAGTCCCGAAAATAGCCACGGAGGGGCCGAGTCCTGGAGGCTGGGTCGTCGGGGGTCGGCAGATGTTCCAAAACAGCCAAAGAGGGACGAAGTTCCAGAAGGAAAGTTCTGAAACCACTGAAACTTAACGAAACCTTGACAAAACCTTGACAATTCACTTAGGCACCACAAAACATCCCAAATCCACTAGAAACTTGTCCCTAGAGTTAAAAATGTAGAAAGCGGGCCGAGTGATCAGGGACCAAGTCAACAAGGACAAGACAAAAAGAAAAAAAGGGAAGGGGGACTTTGTTTCTCCTCGAATTTGAATACCCCAAGTAGGTGAATTTGGTCAGGGGATTTGATCATTTGAAGGCACATGACCAATTTGGGCTTGGAAAATGAGGCATGCAAAACAAGACAAGAGCAAAGCAACCTACTGGGAGTGAAAAAAGGGGGTCCTTGCCTATGGCAAGGCGTGTGTGCAAAATATGCACAACAAATGCTTACTTGACTGGGAAATGCTCTAGAGCATTTTGATGTATTCTGAATCACTTAACCCATAATATCCGGGTTCTCACCTTCACACTAGGGTAAAATGCCACCGGGTTTCCAACGAAAGGATCAAAACCACTAGCCAACCCAACCTTTAGTATGTTGAAAATCCAAGTGTGTGCAATTGCGTTAATTCCCATCCTTCAGTTGCTACAGGAACCCAAGCTCCGTCAAGTAAAGCTACGTAGTTTATTCTAACTCCAAAAGCATTCAGGACATTGCCTCGCTTCTAGTCATGCGTCCATAGCCTCGATGAGGTTATCATTATGATTCTCCCGAACATTGCTCTACTGCCGGTTGGTCGTCCATATCCTTGGTAGAGTTGCTCAGATACCCTTGAAAAGTTGAATTTTCTCTTTCTTTTAATTTTGAATGTTTTCTTTCTTTCTTTCTTTTCTCTTTTCAGCTCTTTTATTTCAACTCGCAAGCATTGAAGCTCACGCTCAGGGCTGAAAATCACAGTGGCGTTGGAGAATAATTTTAGATTTTTCACTTAACTAGACTTCACAAAAGTCCCTACAGTGACCGCCAAATTCTTAAAATGTGTAAGAGCTGTAAGATTTCAGAATACATCAAAGTTAGACTAAACCAATAACTTATCCTCTTTGAATTAAACACTTAGATCACTTGACACTAACAGAAGATCCTCACCATCCACTCTGAAATCTTGATTAGAGTTTGACAAAGAAATACGTAGAACAACCCCAGGCGATAAGTATGGTTGTTGTGCGCACAGATGTTCCCAGCTAAAATCAGAGGGACCCCGAGCAAAACAAGAACATTTGCGAAAGCAAACAAAAATCAAACAACCCACAAAGAAAGCAACCTACATCAAACCAACTAACCTAAGGAAAGCAAGAAAGCAGAGTATTTACAAGAAACCTATACTACTCAAAACGAGCTATGTACAAAGATATTTACAAAGTACTATGTTCAGGTAGGGCGAGCTGAAATTAGCGTTCGCTGGATTTTGTAATGTATGCACAAGCAAATGGGAAATCGTTATCGTTCTTAACCATGCAAATTTATCTTTATATTCTAAAAAA